>CM035818.1:24764565-24827065 GCA_020458035.1 Magallana ariakensis
AGACAGAAAAAAGCTTTCAAAAATAGTCTTGAATACAAACTGGATTACAGAATAAAATAAACAAATTTAAAACAAAACATTTAAGATAGCAATCAATAGGCATTAACAAAGTTTTTCTTCCCCACTAATCTATCTCATTTGTAACCTATTTCTCCTTTCCTTCTAAAATGTTCTCATCAGTACAATTTCTCTTTCTCTTTTTCTCTCTCTCTCTCTCTCTGTCTCTCTCTCTGTCTCTCTCTCTGTCTGTCTCTCTCTCTCTCTCTCTCAACTGAATTTTTAATAATAAATAAAAGAACCAAAGTAAATAACGATAATTAAGTTATCTGATGTATTCATCCTAACATCAGCAATTCATTTGAAATCTATTATTCTCCGTTTGATATTTCACAATTCACAATACCGATTCTCTCTCTCTCTCTCTCTCTCTCTCTCTCTCTCTCTCTCTCATCCTATGTTTCTGTAAAAAATTGTATTCCTCCTTACCTTTTTACTCTAATTTGGTATCTCTATAGTTAATGTGAATTTCAAATACATCTATATATATTAAATGGTTTTCTGCAATACTCTTTACCAATTTAGTAGTTATCGGATTTTTCTGTCTGAATCCATCTTTTTCTCTGCATTTGTTTTTCACAATTCACAAATTAACACGATTTTTATATCATCTTTAATTATGTGAAGTTGTATTATAGGTGTGTTTATTGTGTGGAAACATGTAGTAAGCAGTAACATTGATCTGAACGTTGATTGCCGTGTTTGGTAATGCTAAACAACAGATCTAAAAGTACCGTTCATGATATACGACCAGCAAGAAGTAAACATCTTTACAAATATTGAAAATTATTCCTACTTATACTCGTCATTATAGTTTGTTTATATTGTTTTGAAAATTTGCATATTATCAAACAATGTGAAACGTTTGTGAAACGTTGAGGCGAGACTAATATTGGAATTGAGTTGCATGTTTGGGTCAGAAATATTTTTTCCGAATTATTATTATTATTATGTTTTTATAGATGCCTACAGGCACAATAACCTAACAATTGTATTGCCTTTTATCCTTTCAGAGAGAGAGAGAGAGACAGAGAGAGAGAGAGAGAGAGAGAGAGAGAGAGAGAAATGTTTGAGTTGTCATTGTACATTTACTTCCTCGTCTTTCTATCATATTTTCTCTCTCTCTCTCTCTCTCTCTCTCTCTCTCTCTCTCTCTCTCTCTCTCTCTCGTTTTCTCTGTGTATCTTTCTGACACCTACACAATTATTCAAATTCCATATATATCTATGTCTTTAAAAAAATTCTTGTTGTAATCTAGAAGTGTGTTTTAAGTGTGCTTTGTGAAAACTTTTTGGAGATATTGAGAGACATAGAAATGAAATTGTATTAATGAAAAAAAGTTAAAGGAAAAAGAAAAGAAGGTTACAAATGAAACTGATTAATGAGGAATTGCATGTTTGTTATTTTCTGTTGTTTGCTATCTTTCAAAATATTAAATATGTAATTAATTTGTTTATTTTGTTCTTTTATGCAGTTTGTTTTCAAGTTTAATTTTGAAAACTTTTTCTGTCTTCTGCACTTAGATGGCTGTTAAAGAGAACAAACTAAAAAGAAGGTACATTAACAAGAGGGAAGTGACATCAACACACCTCAAAGCCTTATTTGCATAATCGGAGAGAGAGAGAGAGACAGAGAGAGAGAGATTGTAATTACAGTATAATTATTATCGATTGCCTTGTTTCCATGAATCATATATATATTTCAATAATGACACAGTACATTAGCAATATTGCTGACAAAAATGTTGAGAGAGAGAGAGAGAGAGAGAGAGAGAGAGAGAGAGAGAGATCATGAAAAGCCATTACAAATGTTTTAGTTATATGTCAAATCCCACTCAATGAGGTGTGATGGCTGTTATCATGGTAATGTTTTGACCCATGTCTCAGATTTTGCATATGCCCATAAAAATGTAATCTGGGACACACCCTTTTGTTTTCATGTAATGACAGCGTTTAGCTTTCTAATGATAGACAAGTGTATCTTTTTTCTTCTAATATACAGGTTTACAAATGCACCTGTTGCCGCCAGATGAATTGAAGATCAGGAATAATGAGAATACATCTAGTGTCAATTTGATATTGCTAATCACCCAGTCAAGTCTTCTTAAACCCAAAAGGTACATGTACTTCTTTGTCATGTGATAAATTTACAACTTGTAATCTATGTGTAGATCTATTTGGTTTTAGCTGATTGAAAGCCAAGCAAGGTCATCTAAATAGCTACAATGTCTTGTTTAAAAGTTGTATAAGGGAAAGGTTTGTATGGGCATTTTGTTGCAACACTGATCATCGGTATTTGAAGTGGTGGGAACTCCTGATAGGAATGCCAGAAAATATTATAAACTTAACGAAATGTCTTTACCCTCTCTGAGAGATTAGGATTTGCAGAAATCCCATGAATTTCTTATGCTGGAAATATATTTTTCTGATTTAGTAATAGTTTAATTATTGACTGAATTTTATTTTGGTGTACATAGAATATTGACAGTTGCAACTCATGCAGACATTCATTTAATACATATGTGTTTCTGACTTTGATCTTTGTTTAATATATTTGATATCTTTCTGTCCGCTGGAAAACTTAATGTTTTTGAAGTAACACCAGTTGGTAACTAAGGCACTTGGTTTATGGTGATTCTGTTTGAACTATTTTGATTCTTTACATTTTTCACGTGGGTGCAGACTTGATTGACCCGGGTTTCCTGATTTTGTTAGCTCACATGAGCTCAAAAATCAAATGAGCTATTCTGATCACATTTTGTCTGTAGTCCGTCTCTCCGTCCGTCTGTAAACTTTTCACATTTTCAACATCTTCTCCAGAACCACTGGGCCAATTTCAACCAAACTTGGCACAAAGCACCCTTAGGCAAAGGGAATTCGAAGTTGTGAAAATTAAGGGCAACGCTCTTTTTCAAGGGGAGATAATTAGAAATTATTGAAAAATTTTGAGAATTTTTCAAAAATCTTCTTCTCAAGAACCATTAGGCCAGGAAAGCTGAAACTTGTGTGGAAGCATCCTCAGGTAGTGTAGATTCGAAGTTGTGATACTCATGACCCCCGGGGGTAGGGTGGGGCCACAATGGGGGGTCGAAGTGTTACATAGGAATATATAGAGGAAATCTTTAAAAATCTTCTTCTCAAAAACTAATCAGCCAGGAAAGCTGAAACTTGTGTGGAAGCATCTTTAGATAGTGTAGATTCAAAGTTGTGAAAATCATGACACCCCCGGGGATATGGTTGGGCCACAATGGGGGTCAACGTTTTATATAGGAATATATAGAGTAAATCTTTAAAAATCTTCTTAGAAACTAATCAGCCAGATGATTCTATAAAATGGTTTAGACTTTGGGTTCTGAGTTTGATGTAGTTTTTTATCTCATATATAAACAATTGTTACGGATCTTTTTGAGAACTGCAATATTCAACATGTGATATGACCATAAAATCATCCTGTTAGAAAAGGGATTAATGATTATAAACATAAGAATATCCAGGGGGAAAATGGATTGTATTTATACAGGATCTACATGTATTATTGTACATTTTCCAGATAGTTTGTATTATGACTCCATTAAGCTGATTTTATCATACATATTGTTCCTCATGTGAGCGATGTGGCCCATGGGCCTCTTGTTGTATAAGTTATATTGCTTTAAAAGTATATCACTTGTGACTTACCGGTTTATTAGTACATATTTTATTTGTAAAATCATTTGACAAATTTGCACTGTTTGGTAGGACTAGGTTTTTTTATGGCTTTTTAAGTAATTAAAAGTACATGTACATGATGCAACTGTCGCTTGACATTGTATACCTGGTATATAATAAAAAGATAAAGAAACTGTGAGCTGGGTTTAAAATTAGTAGCAAAATGATGTTATATGTACAATATTAGGAAAGATGACATCGTCAGTATCACTTTATAGCACATTCTTAAAATAACTGCATTGAATATATATTTATTGAATGCACAATTTTTGCAAAAATTGATTCTCTTAACACTTTATGTTTATTCTATTTTAGTGTCCAGACCGTGCATGAGGATTAGGATGTAACCTTATTCTGCCTTTTTACCAACTCACACCATATTTTGAAGATTTAAGGAGCCAACCACAGAAGAATTTGTTCTAAACACATCATTTATAACATTCTAATTTATGTTACATAGAAAAGGTTTGGGCACTTGTAATGTTACTGGAGGAATTGTTTCAACAATAAGTGTTCACATAATGAATACCAGCAAACATTTTATCGAGTGCACTTATTTTGTATTTTTCTTATCCATCCAACATATGTTTTTATAAAACATACTCATATAACATTTTTTGAAACAGTTATCTTAATTCAATCGAAATTTAGCATTACTATTTTAAACAAGTTTTTTAAATATACTCTTTTGTATAGAAACAAAACAAAAATACTCAGTAACAATGAGAAATGGACATAATATATACATACATGTAAATTAATATAAAAGCAATGTATAAGAAAGGTATAGGTCTTGTTCATTAACATAAAAAAATGACCAAATAATATTCAGTTTTAGCTATTATTTAAAAAAAACATTCTCAGAATGATGTATGCAGGGTCATTAATTTATTTTCATTACATGAAACCTGATACAAATAGGCCTTCTGTAACCTTTTCATTGTTTAAATGGTATGGAGTTTTTAAAAAAAGTCTAGTGATTTTTTTATTACCTTTCATATGAAAAATGACATCTTAAATTGCTGTACATGTACAGTAAATCCTATCCCTTTATATATTTATATATATATATATATATATATATATATATATATATATATATATATATATATATATATATATATATATATATATATATATATATATTTAAATTTATTTATGTTGAACTGCATGTCTATTAGTTTAATAATTTCATAATTTTTTTCAGAATGATATATGCAAGGTCATTTATTTAGTTTTCATCATAAGAAAATTTATTTTTTTAAAAACTCTCATACAACTTGACACATGTGTATTTTTTTTTCAATTTACATTATACAGTGTATTAATTGTATTAAAGATTTATACCTACAAGCAACATACATTAAATATTTACCAGGTACATGTACCAGCCTGCTATATTTGATTATGAACTTCTTTTTCAATTATTATTTTTTTTAACATATTCTCTTAATGATTATAAAAATGCTAAGTTGACAACAATGCCATATGTAATTTATTATGTTTTGTATTGATATAACTTTGAAATTAAATTTAATATGTATTTTTCATGCTTTATATTCATTTACATATTTATTACGTATAATTAAAATACTTTCAAAACTTTTCTCTATTTATGTATTTTGATAAGAATAAGAAACGGACTATAGTCAATGCACTGTAATTGCTGTAATTTTGTAAGTGTATAGTTAATGTGAATTTTAAATACATCTATATAGAATAAATGGTTTTCTGCAATACTCTTTACCAATTTAGTAGTTATCGCTTTTTTCTGTCTGAATCTCTTTCTTTTTCTCTGCATTTCTTTTTCACATCTCACAAATCAACACGTTTTATAACATCTTTAATTGTGTGAAGTTGTATTACAGGTGTGTTTATTGTGTGTAAACATGTAGTAAGTATTAACATTGATCTGAATGTTGTTTGCCGTGTTTGGTAATGCCAATCAACAGATCATTTGTAACCTGTCTCTGTTCTTTTTTCTTAAACTTTTTTCACTAACACAATTTCATTTCCCACACTTTTTTCTCTGTCTCTCCGTCTGTGTCTCTTTCTATAATCTATCTCTCTGTCTCTCTCTCTCTCTGTGTCTCTCTCTCTCTCTCTCTCTCTCTCTCTCTCTCTCTCTCTCTCTCAAAAGGGAAAAGGCGATGAGAATATCAAGTTAATGTGTCTGTAGGAGAAGATGGAAATATGGCAATTACGAAAGGACAGAAGGGCATTTGAAATCTAATAGTTTTCTATATTGTGATTGAAACAAAAACGCAAGTATCATATACATTAAAATAAATACCTTAATTCTAATTATAATTAATTATAACTAACTAATATCCGAATTGAATTGCATTTTTGGGTCAGAATATTTTTCCGAATTATTATTTTTTATTTTTTTAGAAGTCTTACAGGCACATTAACATGATAATTGTATTGCCCTTTCCCTTTAAGAGAGCGAGAGAGAGAGAGAGAGAGAGAGAGAGAGAGAGAGAGAGAGAGAGAGAGATACAGAGAGACAGAGAGAGAGAGAAGGAGACAGAGAGAGAGAGAAAAGGACAGACAGACAGACAGACAGAAATAAAATTGTATTGGTAAAATAAGGTTAAGAAAAAAGATCACAGACAGGTTACATATGATATTGATTAATGAGAAGAAGAGAAGGTACATCTCAACAAGAGGGAAGTGACATCAATTGAACATCAAATTAAAATTAAGGTATTTATTTTAATTTATATGATGCTTGCGTTTTTGTTTCAATCACAATATAGGAAAATATTAGATTGAATGCCCCCTGTGTGTCATCTCTTTGTTAAATCAATTCCAATATAAACAAAAAAATCAAAGTAAATGAAGATAATGAATTAATCTAGTGTATTAATCACAATTAATTAATTACACATCTAAAGATAGGATATAACTAAAAGACAGAGTGAGAGAGATGGAAACTGGGGGATCTTTAATAATATTGTTTCCAAAATGTTTTGACAAAACACACTTATAATTGAATTTCTAAATTACAAAAAGAAAACTTTTTAAAAACAAAGATATATATGGAAATTGAATAAGTGTGTGTGTGTGTGTGTGTGTGTGTGTGTGTGTGTGTGTGTGTGTGTGTGTGTGTGTGAGAGAGAGAGAGAGAGAGAGAGAGAGAGAGAGAGAGAGAGAGAGATTGTACTGATGAGAACAGTTTAAGAGAAAAGGACAGACAGGTTACAAATGAGATAGATTTATGATGAAGAAAAACTTTGTTAATGTCTTTTGGTTGCTATCATTAATAATCTGTTTTTAATTTGCTTATTTTGTTCTGTAATCCAGTTTGTATTCAAGTCTATTTTTGAAAGCTTTTTCTGTCTTCTGCACTTAGATGACTTTTAAAGACAAGAAACTAAAAGAGAGAAGGTACATCAACAGGAGGAAAGTGACAGCTATTGGACATCAAATTAGAATTAAGGTATTTATTTTAATGTATTTGAGACTTGCATTGTTGTTTCAATCACAATATAGAAAAATATAAGACTTCAAATGCTCTTCTGCCCTTTTGTAATTGCCATATTATTCGAATATTAGTCTCGCCTCAACGTTTCACAAACGTTTCACATTGTTTGATAATATGCAAATTTTCAAAACAATATAAACATACTATGTTGACGATTCTAAGTAGGAATAATTTTCAATCTTTGTTAAGATGTTTACTTCTTGCTGATCGTAGATCATGAACGGTACTTTCAGATCTGTTGTTTAGCATTACCTAACAAGGCAAACAGCAGGCAGATCAATGTGACTGCTTACTACATGTTTACACACAATAAACACACCTGTAATACAACTTCAAACAATGAAAGATGATAAAAATCGTGTTAATTTGTGAATTGTGAAATGTAAATGCAGAAAAAAGAAAGAGAATCAGACAGAAAAAAGCGATAACTACTAAATTGGTAAAGAGTAGGCCTATTGCAGAAAACCGTTTAATCTATATAGATGTAATTGAAGATCACATTAGCTATACCCTTACAAAATTACAGAAAAAAGGTAAGGAGCAATACACCTTTTAAGAGAGACATAGGATTAGAGAGAGAAAAGTTAAGCGAAAAGAGAGAAAAGAAGGTTAATATTAGTTAGTTATAATTAATTATAATTAGAATTAAGGTATTTATTTTAATGTATATGATACTTGCATACTTGCATACTTGCTTCATATCAACTATGAAGTTGATACAATCAGAATAAAAAAATTATATGACTTATGCTCTTGTATACATTATATATTACAGAAAAGATTTTTCCATTCAGACCATATTGTAATATCTTTGTAAAAAGAAGAATTTCTAATTGCTAGACAACTTTCAATTTCATATCTAAAATGTAAATGACATATCAGCCCAGCAATGCTTGGGGTTTTTTTTTATTACAAAGACATTGAAAGATATACTGTTTGGTAAATAAAATTAGAAAGTTAATGATTAAATTTGACTTTGAGAGAGGAGCCTCTCCGAATAATATACTGATTACATTAAATCCAACTCTCTTTGAGACAGTATTGTAAATATGCAAACTCATGCTATTCCAGGTAGCAAGAACAGCAGGACAAGATGTGAAAATATGTTCAATGGTTGCAGAAAGTACAAGTGTCATCTATACTTATAAATTAAGGCATTTTGCAAATAAACTACAAAATGCCTGCACCAGAGTACTTGCTTACACCTTTGGTATTTCAACACATGTGTGATGATGTCCGTAAGGTATGACTGGATTTTAACTGATAAGTTATTATTGTGAAATTAATCAAAAACCTACTTTCATTTTCGATAAATAAGCCCGAAATAGCAAAAATGAGAGTAAGGTGGTGGACACGCTTTGGCGGATCCAAGTCAGGGATAGTCTCGATCAAATATATATACTTGCAATGAAATAATATTGAATGATAACGTAAAGAGTAAATATATTTACTGTGCGCCTATTTAGAGAATATATAAAAGTTATGATTTGACAAATGTTGAATAAATAAAATGAGTCAATTCGTTTCTTGAGTGGGCGATATTAGTTTTGATACTCAGTCGCTTGCGAGGCACGACCTCTGGTGAGAGAATGGGATAGAACTTTCCAGAACGGGGTAACCAAGAACGCGGATTGACTAATTAACGAAAAGTGTAGGACGAGTTCATCATGCACCGAGGGCAGATATTTTGGATCGGACTTCGATTAATACAAAAAGTTATTAAATAAAATGGAACGATTATTGCGACTATAGTATTAATGGAAAGAACTTTCTAGAGCGGGGTGTCCAGAAACGGGTTGACTACTTGGTATCATTGCGGTAAGTGTAGGGCGAGTTCACCATAGGGCAGATACTTTGAATCTGACAACTTTGGTTTAAAATATGCATGCAAATTGATAATATTGCATAAACTAGCGTGTTTAAATTTCATACATTTTCATACCACGACAGATTGGTTGTAAACCTTAGTTAGACATTAATTTGTCAACATTAATAAACATATTACAAGTATTGTATTCTTCGTCTATATGGATAAATGATGTATGTATAAAACGGGTAAGTTTGATGCCCCCCCCCCCTCCAGATTGTTTTGAATCTGAAATTCTTATTTGGGACAGTAATAGAAATTATATTGAAAATTGACCTAAAGAACAAAATTTAGAGAGAAATACACTAAATACCTATTATTCACTGGTTTTAAATAAATACAATAAAAAAACAGTTTGTTTTTTATTTCAATTTTAAAAAATAAGATAAGAAACAAATCGGACAAAGTATATACTAAAATGAACCAAAAAAAATATGGTTTAACATATTTGGCATTATATCATAATTAATATGTAAAGTGTTTAAAAAACCTGCGCTTGCGCGGGTTATCATCTAGTTATCTACTAATTTTAGCTTTTTCAAGTAAGCTTTAACTGGAAGAAGTCTATGTAATACTGTATATAAGAGTCTGTAGTGACCTTGAAACATACTTTAAACACATCCTGTAAAATTAATTCAGGATATCCTCTTTGTACAATAATGGAATTCCATCTTCTAATTGATGTTGGTACAATACATTCTATATTAGTATTAATTAGTTTGTAAATATGTTTGGTACATTTCTTGTATAAAAGAATTTCAAAACAATGATAAGGAATAAAAGGACCAATGATATTGCTGTAGGTTTCCTTACAGAACTTTGAACCTTTTACAAACTTCGCTACAGCTCTAATCATACTGTTGTATTGCATAAAACATATTTTAAAATTGAATTTCTTTTCAAACTCAGATTTTGATAGAAATGATCCATTTTCATATAAAAAGTCTTTCACAATTTTTATACCTCTTCTGTACCATTCTTTATAAAACGCAGGTTTTTTATCCACCTTAATTTTAGAATTAAACCAAAACTGGAGCAGATGTTGTTATCATTTGAAATTAGACTTTGGTTAAAATGTGTATTCAATACAATAAGCCATGAATTCAAAACATCTCTCCAAAAAGTGTTGGTACAGTTGTTCAAAAGATTTTCAATA
This sequence comes from Magallana ariakensis, assembly GCA_020458035.1. Classification (NCBI taxonomy): domain Eukaryota; kingdom Metazoa; phylum Mollusca; class Bivalvia; order Ostreida; family Ostreidae; genus Magallana; species Magallana ariakensis. The sequence goes on from CM035818.1 coordinate 24,774,843, forward strand.
AAAGCATCACCAAAATCCAAAAATCCAGACACAATATCTCCAAACACTGCTTTAAAAATACTCAACCAAGATTGTCCCCCTGCACTAGTCTTTGTATCCATGCAAGAACACTTCAAAGAAGTTATAAAATTATTCAAGTTCACCATGTTCAGACCTCCTGCAAGGAGGTTTTGTGTCACTACTGAGCGTTTAACCTTATCACACTTGGATTTCCAAATAAATCTAAAAAAAAAAACATTGTTCAAAAAATTAATTGTTTCTTTACTTGGATTTGGTAATGAAATAAGTAAATGGTTTATTTTTGGAATAATAAGACTTAAGTACAGTAAGTCTTCCTATGGGAGTAAAAATACGCCTTTCCCATTGTTGGATGAGTGCTGAGATTTTTGGAATTTGAATATTATAATTTAATTCAGGAATTTGTTCCATATCAACAGAAAAATTAATACCTAATAATACAAATTCAGTGGCTCCCCAATCTAATTTCCATCTAGAGTGATGAAAGACTTCAGATGAAAATTTTTTTGAACCAAACCATATAATTTTTGTTTTTGAGCTATTAACTTTCAACACCGATATTTTTGAAAATATTTCGAAAGTTTCAAGAGCATTAAATAAAGATGAAGCAGAACCATCAAGGATGAGGGATGTATCATCTGCATACTGGGATATTTTATGTTCTCTATCATACACAAAGATATACCTGTAATATCTTTATTTTGTTTAATTAGTATAGCCAATATTTCAGCACTAAGAATAAAAAGATATGGGGGTACAGGATCACCCTGACGACATCCTCGCTGTATTTCAAACTGTTGTGATAGAAAGCCGCTTTGGAGAACAGCCGCTTTAAAATTTGTATTGAGAATTTTTACCCATTTGATGATATGATTTCCAAATCCAAAAAAAAGTAACACCTTATAAATGAATGACCATGAAATTGAATCGAAGGCTTTTTCAAAGTCAATAAGCATGAGCAATCCAGGGATATTGTTGACTTCTGTATAAGACACAAGATCATAACTTGTACTTCTGTATTTGTATATTTGTGCATTTCTACTATCAGCTGACTATCGTGGCTATTTACGTTTGCTAAAAATGTACAATTACCTGCATTTACTAATGATGTACAATAATTAAGTCACCAATAAACAATTATGCAGTTTTTTCCTTATCAAAATTTGCTTGTTTTTGTATGCGTATGTATGCCAGTCTATCGATACTGATCGATTTTTTAAGCAATTTTTCAATGTGAGCATGGAACAATGTCTACGGTACGTAATTTTTCCTTTTTTTTTACCTTTTAAATCAAAAAATCAAGTTGTACGAATTTTCCGGCAAACAATTAAATATTGCGTATAAAACAGCCACAAACCACGTGTACGTGTTGAAAAGTAAACACGTTGAAGACCATCATGCTTTGCGACTCATTCACTGGATTGGAGAACCTGTTTGACGTAATATTGTCACATGTTTTAAAAATAATGCTATCCATATAAGGTAGTGTACCCGACCTGTTAATCATCTCCCTTTGAAAACTTGAATCCCTTTACTAGAATGCTTTGTGCCAAGTTTATTTGAAATCGGCCCATTGGTTCTGGAGAAGAAGTCGGAAAAAAAAGTTTACAGATAGATGAACAGACGGACAGACAGACAGACGTACGGACGCCGGACTAAAAGTGATCAGAAAAGCTCACTTGAGCTTTCAGCTCAGGTGAGCTAATAATAAACTATGAAATCCATTTTAAAAAGTCTTTATTAATATTTTTGGCACAAATTCACAACTTATATGGAATGCTGCACGGTCTTCATGTAAACTCTTTCGGATTAGATTGCACTTGTCCAAACCAAAAGAATGCTTCTAGAATTTCATTTCGATCCCTAGCATCCATGAAATCATACGGTCTGGTATATGATATTGTAGCTTTGCTCATCTTATCCACCTTTCTCTTGACTCGTATTAAGTGATAATGAGATTGGCTTATCTGAAGAAATGTAAAAATAACCTGCAAAACAGTAAAAAAAAATTGTTAACGCATAACAACTTCAAATGCTTTTTCCTATTAAAGATTTTACTAAAAAAAAAAAAATATCTCAAGTGATGACTTTTTTAACACTGAAGCCAGCTACAATGTACCGGAACATAGTAGGCGAGATGAAAACATATTTGATTCTTAATACCACGCACTCTTCTGTATGGCCTTTTTATATAAACTGATCATAGTTTAATAAACAAAGTAAATAAACTTAACCAATTTTTACAACACACAGCTTATCATCATAAATAAAGACTTTCTACAATCATTCAATTCGAAAAAAGTATTTCTTTAGCCTTTCAAAAAATAGTGTAGAAAATTTTCACATTTCTAAAAGCCTACCTTAGTACCAATACAGAGAATTCCTACTATTCCTGCTGGAAAGAAAAAGGAGCACTCTCTTTCCATGAGGAGCTGTATCCCATGTTGTGCCAAAACATTTGGTGATAAATTCTCTGAAGTGAAATTCTCCCCTTTAACATAATCTCTTTTAAATGCATCATACTGCTTTACCTTAAAGTACAGAAAAACAAATAGAGTTTGAGAATTCAATCAAAAGACATACAGCTCTTAACAATACCAGTATGTCCAGCTTGAGTAAGATGTAAGCAATAGATTACCCAATGCAGTTTTGTTCATCAAAGTCTACACATAACGTAAACATTTCTAACAGATATAAAATATATTCTGCTCAGAAAGTCACTTTTAAGAATATTTCCATTTATGATTTAACTCTTTTTGTTTTATTAGCCATATTGCTCCTTACAATTCTTTTTAACAAAATGTTTGCATGTTCACATGTAGTTGTAAATAAATATAAAATCTGGTCAAGTGATGGACATTTAGAAATCTCATTTTGTAAGAATTAAATTCATCAGATATTTTTTCCCCACTGCAATCTTCATACATAATAATCTTAAAGTGGAAAAGATCAGACAGAAGAGCATTGATTTTAACCTCCATAGTGAAAGTGAAGAGATCAGATGAGAGGACTTTAATCTGCTCAGAAAGTTCACTCTACCTCAATTTGGACATTTGGTTGAAAAAAAAAAACAAAACCAAAAACAAGAGGCCCATGGGCCACATTGCTCACTCGAGCAACAATAGACATAAAATCGGCTTTATGGAATTATTTACAAAATATCTGAACAATGTCGTATAATAGATTCTGTATTTAAAAAAAATTCCCCTGCATATTCTTATGTTTATCATTAACCCCATTTGTAACAGGATGATTTTACAGTCATATTACATATTGAGCATTGCAGTTCTCGAGAAGATGATCATACTTAAACAACTGTTTATACAGGTGACACTCGATGGCTCGAACTTCGATCTCTCGAAGTTCTTGATCTCTCGAAGTGAAATCATGGTCCCGATTTTTTTCTCTATATAAGTTAGCAAATTTACTCTTGATCTCTCGAACTCCGATCTCTCGAAGTTTTTGATCTCTCGAAGTAAAACCTGGGTCCCGTTATACATATTTCATTGTTTATCACTCTTGATAACTCGAAGTGGTTGCTGTGTACACACGCGACCGATGAAGCGTGTAATTATAGCTCCACATATACCTTACCTGGATGGTCAACTGAACACTTGGGGCTAGCGCGGTAGTGTTAATTGGTTGATTACGTAAGTGACACTATCCCTTTTCCATCAAAAGGTAGATAGGTAATCTGTTACTAATCTATTTATTTCAACAACTTGTGAAAATTACGGTAAATTAAACCTCTCTTTATTTAAAATATTCTGTGATTAAGAAAACACAAATACTTCAAAGTTTTTTTAAGTAAAAAAAAAAACACTTCATAAACACATAACTAAGTTCTGTACTGTTTGAATTGAAGTATTGTAGCAGAAAATATGAATGAAACCATGTGAGACTATCTTTCCATGTTAAAAATATAAACTTCCGGCTACTATAATTTTAGAACCAAATTGACCGGAAAAAAAATTTCCGGATTTTTAAAAAACTTTCGATCTCTCGAACTCTTGATCTCTCGAAGTTTAGTCATGGTCCCCTGAAGTTCGAGTTATCGAGATTCACCTGTATATAGATTATAAACCTACACAAACTTTGAACCTCTTGTGAGGCCCAGGAATTGTCCAGGGGCCAGAGTCAATTTTAAAGAATCAACAATATGTCAAAATGCTTACATATAAGTAAAACTATATATAATAACATTTGAGTTTTTGTTAATAATTTAAATGTTTTCTTTGTAAAATTGGAACCCTCCCTCTCCCCATATGGCCCAACCCTACTCCTGAAGATAATGATTTTGACAAATTTTAATCGACACTATCTACACTTTCTGAACTGACTAAAGTTACAGCTTTTTCTAGGCAAATTGTGTTTTAGAAGATAATTTTTAAAGATTTATCCCTATATATTCCTATGTAAAAGTTTTAACAACCCCCCACCCCGTTGTGGCCCTACCCAACCTCCGGTATCATGATTCGAACAAAATTGAATCTACCCTGAGAATGCTTGCACATGGGCAACAGTTTTTCTGCCCGATCGGTTTCTGAGAAGAAGATTTTAAAAAATTTTTCTCTATATATTGTTAAAATTTATATATATATATTGAGAATTTGACCCTCCACTGTGGCCCCACCCTACCCCTGGAGATCATGATTTTATCAAATTTGAATCTACCCTAACCAAGGATGCTTTCACTTTTCTGCTTTTCTGACTGATCAGTTTCAGAGAAGATTTTTAAAAAATTTTCTCTATATATTATTAAAATTTCTGACTGATCAGTTTCAGAGAAGATTTTTAAAAAATTTTCTCTATATATTGTTAAAATTTATATATATATATTGAGAATTTGACCCTCCACTGTGGCCCCACCCTACCCCTGGGGATCATGATTTTATCAAATTTGAATCTACCCTAACCGAGGATGCTTTCACTTTTCTGCTTTTCTGACTGATCAGTTTCAGAGAAGAAAATTTTTAAAGATTTTACTCTATATATTCCTATGTAAAAATTTGCCCTAAAAAAATCCTACCACTTGGGATCATGATTTGAATAAACTTTAATCTACCCTACCTTTGGATAATTCCACATGAGTACCGGTAATAGCTTTTCTGGCTGATTTTTAAAGATTTTTCTCTATATGTTCCGATGTAAAAATTGACCCCCCCCCATTGTGGCCCCACCCTACCACCAGGGATCATGATTTGAACAAACCTTAATCTACCCTACCTGAGAATGCTTCCACATGGGTAACAGCTTTTCTGACTGATCAGTTTCTGAGAAAAAGATTTTTAATGATTTTTCTCTATAAATACCTATGTAAAAAGTCGACCCCACCCTACCCCTGGGGATCATGATTTAAACAAAATTGAATCTACACTACCTGAAGATGCTTCCACACAAGTTACAGCTTTTCTGACTAATCAGTTTCAGAGAAGAAAATTTTTAAAGATTTTTAAAGATTTTTCTCTATATGTTACGATGTAAAAATTGACCCACCCACCCCCATAAATCAAGTAAGCATGGTAAATGACAACACTTTATGATGCAGAAATAACGATCTCTAAATTATCTGAAATTTGTTTATTCATACCATAAATCGGCCTTTTATATATAGACAAATTCATTTAGTCTTAGTGTTAAAATTATGCTAAGCCATTCATTGAACTGCTTGGCTTTGTGACTTCACAGAGACCTACTACCTAGAGGAAAAGAGGTTTGAGTCCCCGATGAACTGGTACAACCTTTTTTTCTAATTTGATCTGAACTTGTATACGTAAATTATTGCATTATATTCATCATGGCCAAAATTGCAATAAGTTCGTAAAATGCATGGATATTACCAAAAAAATTCTTTTTATTTTATTTCATTTATAAAGTTTGAAGGATAAATAACATTTTTATGATGAAAAAAATACTAGTACTTTGAGGCTGAGGATCAGAGAACCTTAAGTGAACAATCGTATACACTTTTAAGTTACCTTTGTGACAACGAGTTCCAAATTCTTTCTTCCAGAGGAAGATGGTGGTAAAGTCATAAAACGGATGTCTGGTGTGCCACGGACCGTGCTGTCTTTAATTTGCAGGATATCAGAATAAGTATTCCCTGGTCTAAACAAATACAAGAATTAAGTTAATTCTACTCTAATCATGAAGAACTAATTACATACATGTATGTACTGGATGAAAATAAGTAAAAACTATAATGCCAGTACCTATTCAATGATATTTGAATGTGTATATGGGTGTATTTAATTTAGTATGTTTGTGTACTAGAATCAATGTACGCTAAAGCACAAAAGCTTGTGAGCAGGATTAAAAGCAAAACTCATCACATGGAATCTTTAACTTTGCATGCCTCCTCAAGTCAACCCCTATTTATTTTCAAAAGTCATTAGTAAACTAATTCTCAGAATATCTTAATATATTATTGAGTATGTAATTAAATTAAAATTCATGATGTGCGAGTTAAACAAGTAAAAACTAGGCTCAAAACATATAACAGCTTTTTTTCATAAGGTGACGCTCACCTTGGTTAAAATACTCACTCTGGATGTAGAAAACAAATTTTGGAGAAGGCCATGAACAGGTTAGTAAATCTCCCCACTTTTTGATATGGTCTCCCCCACCTTATAAGCAGCATACAAAAATATCTCCAAAACTCCAACAGATTATTCCTCCACACTGAATATACCTGTAAACTAAAAATGATTTATAAAATTTAGATATTATTATCAACACTTTTCATAAACATTGATGATTCATCTGTTGACATATAATAATTTAGGTGAAATTCACACAGAATTGATCTTTTTATCAACATAATAAAAATTACATGTACTTCGGAATCCATATCTGTAATCAGTAGTACATTCATATTCCTCTTTAAAGTATATAAATATCAATTTTGTTTTATTTAACATGTTTAAGTGACTCAATCATATGATGACCAGATTCGTTTTATTTCGTAAGCTCAGTTGCTAGTTAATACATCAATGGACAAGAATTGCTGGCATACGGTGCATTCCATACCAGTGACTGTGTCAATTATACTTGTAAACTTATTAAAATAACATGTTTTAATTGTTTAATTTATCGATGGCATCCATCGATAAATTCTCTCCCAAATTACACAGAAGAACCCATTCAAAATGCAATTGTTGCAATTGACTTGTATCATGATCAATATAAGTCATGTGACAAATATAATTGACCAAATTATTAATATATTACTAAATAATCAACCGCCTAAACCTAGTACGTAATATTTAATTATGATGTCACGTGACGTAAGAATACACAGTGAAATATCAAAAATTTATCCCATGAGTGATATCCACCATTTATTGAAAAAAACATGTGATAAAATATAATATCATATTGTACAATATCGTATCATATAATACAATAATATATATTATACATTATCGTTTTATATGATACTATTACTTATTAGGTTTGTTACTGACTGTTTAAAGAAATTTGTGGGGTCGGTAAAGTCCATAGAAGGCGAGGCGCACTAATAAGTGTTTTGTTTTGTTGAGGACCTAAAGTTTGATATGTAAACAAACGTTTGTGTAAAAAATCAGTTCAAATAACATTATGTCCGCCATGTTGCCTTATAAATTTTGATGCTCGCCTTTAAAAGAAATTTGTAAGGCAATCACATGATGCGTTTCATCCAATGACATCGAGACATTCTAGTCCAAGGCAAAACAAAATATCATATATTGCAATATCATTTTAAACAAAAGCATGTGATTAAATATTATATAACTTAGAAATTGCTATCAAAGGGCACCTGCACCAAAAACTTTAACCTGCTCCAAAAACCATAACCTCCTCCAGCATCGAAATTCATGGCCCAGATTCAGCATCCAAGTCTTACAAGTCCATTAGTAGGGCCAGATGCATCATCCATGCAAGTTTGGTGGAGATAGGACAAGTAATAACTTAGATACAGGACCTGCAACAAAAACTGTAACCAGGTCCGGACGCCGACACCAATGCTGGGGGTATAGCATAAGCTCCCTCTGACTTCGTCTCGGTGAGCTAAAAATTGTCCAAGGTATTCCGAGTGACTTCCGAATGGAGAAAAGATTTCAACATTCCCCATTATAAATCTCCATAGGATATCTGTTTTCATTCCTGTGAATTTTTAACGAGGGGAAAATGATATTTGTTTGAATGAAGTTATCTTGGATTTGGAAATTTTCCCTTTCACCAATTTCAGTTGCACTCCTTTCACAGGTATGTGTATTTTTATTAAAAATCGTCCAAATGTGCAGCATATATATCTTGGGACAGACTATAGATATTTTGATCTATTTAAATTTTTACTGTACTCTGAATCGGACATGTAAGTTTATCATTTCACTTTCCCGAAATGAGATTTTACTTCGTAACTTGCCCAGGGCAATGGGACAATCATTAATATCCATCCCTGTAATGCTCTAAATGTATGTAAACATGGTAAAAGTAATTATTACAATCAAGTTTTTACATGTAACAAATATGTTGGATGTTATTCCTATTTGGAAGTAAATTTAATTGATTTGGGATTAACTTTTTATGATAATATATTCCATTGATTCTACATGAATTTAATTCAATCAGCGTTCTTTGCATGATACTTGTCATTGATGAAATCAAGGTGCTTTCATATAGGCCTAGTTTTTGGAGTTTGAAGTATTTTTTCTCTTTAGCTTAATAAAAATCCATAAAATATGCAATAGAAATTCAAAGAGGTGAGGCAGAACATTCTATTTACCTTCTCCATTCCCCCAGACTTGTTTTATTTAGGTTTTCCATAATGTTGTAATTTTCTTGTTCAAACACTTTAATCGCTTTTTCCGCCGTTGTCAGCGTTTCTACAACACCCACTCCTCCCAGAGATTTCTCTGCACTCTCAAAGTCAAACGAGAATGTCCACCAATCTTTCGTCAATTCGATTAAACATTTATGTATTTCTGAAATTTCTGAATCAGCTCCTGACTGTTTGGGTTTCCGAGGAATCTGTTTAACACTGGACATTAAAATCTCAAAATCAGTACTGGATTTGTCATAGTAAATGCCAAGGTCCAAGAGATGTGACATTTTCCATTCCGTCGTTTTGGATGGTTTCCTACCACGACTGTAAAAATCCGAAGAATCTGATTCGGTAGTATATTCCACTGATGAGGAACTGTCAACCTCTTCAGATTTCGTTGTAAGTTTCGCGGACATGTCTAGTTGAGCAGCCCAAGAATCTCTTGATCAAGTTGCACGACTACACGAGTGAAGCAATGTTTACAATTTTCGCATCTCGCGCGTTTCCGGATACATTAAATACCCGCAAAGTACAGAGACCTGAGCGGCTGCGAGCAACAAATCTCAAAGCAGCCTTAGTATGTTTATTTTACCAGAAATAATTTTCACAATCTAAGTCATCTGATCCATATTATCAGAGACATAAATCTCTGATATTATATAAATCTTCTTTTTTATATCATATTCTATCATATTTTTCTCTACATGCAGTACCAGTATACGGTCATACTAAAACACGCCTGCCGACGCCTGCCGGGGAAAACACGCCTGCCGAGAGAAAACCACACGCCTGCCGTTTACCTGATGGATAATTTTAATATTTTCTTTGATATTTTATTTAACTTAACTAAATTAATGTTCATAATAACAAAAAGTTGACTTTATATTGATTATTTAGCACAAAATTAGCAAAAATGTTCAATGTTGGTAAAGATAGATAACTCTTACGTAGAATCCATACGCCTGCCGAGGAAATCTAGACGCCTGCCGTTTATTTGATGGATTATTTAAATTTTTTCTTTGATATTTTATTTAACTTAACTAAATTAATGATCATAGAAATAAAAAGTTGATTTTATATTAATTAATTAACACAAAATAAGTAAAAATCGGGTAAGCAGCTAGCTCTTACGAAGAAATCATACGCCTGCCAAGAAAATCTATACGCCTGCCGTTTATTTGATGGATTATTTTAATTATTTCTTTGATATTTTAGTTTACTTAGCTTAATAAATGATAACAGAAATAAAAAGTTGACTTTAAATTCATTAATTAACACAAAATTAGTAAAAATCGGTAAAATAGATAACTCTTACGCAGGATGCATACGTCTGCCGAGAAAATCTATACGCCTGCCGTTTATCCATGTTTATATGATGGATAATATTTTTTTTTCTTGGATATTTTATGTTTCCTATCTAAATACTTGATCAAAGAAATAAAAGGTTATTTTGTATTCGCTGTTTAATGAAAAATATTATTAAAAATGTTCAAAGTCTGTAAAGAAGACAAAGAGTTCTTATACTGCTTACGCCTGCCGAGACACTGAGTTGTACGCCTGTCGATTTAATCATATGTCTTTTATTTTATTTCTTGAAAAACTTCAGCTTTTTACATAGTTATCGTTATACTGTACCAGTGTTTTCATACCCTTCTTCTTTCGTTGCAATTAATGAAATATATTACAAACTCGAATCAGGGACGTATATACTATCTGTTATATACATGACTTTTGTATGTCTCTGCTCGAATTTTAAGATTATAGATGGTCTCTTATTTTTCGAAGAACCCTTAAAATATGCATGTATTTTACGTATAATCAAAATATTTTATGTTATATATTCATACGATCTAAAAGTGGTGTCTGAAATAAGAAGGAAAGTATACTGATGTGAATATATATAATTAATGCACTGTTATACTAAGTTCAGACATACGTTTGGAGTCAAACTGTAAATATTGTGTTGGGTGAACATGTAAATACAAAATTCAAGACATGTAATGTAAATTAATATTTACACCAACTCAATCAATTCAAAAGATGCAATTCGACAATTTTATTTCTTTCCATGTATGAAGGCTATATAATGTATTTCTAAAACAAACAGGCTAACGTACTTGTGTAAGCATTCCAGATTTTATAAATATTAATTTTATGCTCCAAAATTATTAAGTTTAGTAAATGTATATGGGGAAAGGTTAGACTTTTTAAGCAAAGTGCATTTACATTTTCGTACACAATTAGTTCTGTACAATGTGTGTAACTGTTTACATCTTGAAAAACTTTTTCATCTCAAGACTTTCACTGCCTAGTTCACCAAACTATATCTAAATCTCTAGATTCTGATTCTGTTTCGCTGCGTTTTTAAAATCAAAGGTCAGGTCATTCATAAACCTGTTGCAAAATTTTACATTGCATGATATCAATGTAGCGGATAATTATTCCATTCAAGGGAAAGGGGGGGGGCTATCAGTTTGAATATTAAAAAACCGTATTCTTCTAACAAGAAAATCTAACATAGACTGAATCACTTTTGAAACCCAATACACGCTTAACCTTTCCAGTGATGACTTATTCTGTTCATAGAAGAAAAAGGCTGAGTTATAGAGCATTCAATTACCAAATCAAAGCAGAACTCTAGCTGTACTTTGATTCAATATTCAACACAATCAATATACCGGTATCATTATTGCAGCTACATGTTCAGTGTATGCTTTATTTTGAGGTTATCAGTATTAAGTTCGTTTAATTTTACCAAGCTTTTTAAAAATGTGACCGGGTTGAAATTTTACGACTTTTGGTCTCAATTTTTAATGGAGAAAAAAGCACCCCGGTTCAATGATTGACGTTGTAAAGTGATTCAAATCATGTCAATATTCCTGGTTATACACCTGGACTGTTTCGTAAATAATAATGAATGATATTTTCCCCTACAAATAGGCTTTGTTTTTCTGTATTTTATAAGCTTCTCGAAGATAGTAACACAAATGTTTACGGTTATGAATAGACTATACACGTTTTATGAAGGGACGTAAGTTTGACCAGTTAAAAACTGATGGCTTATAAATCAGAAATAGTTTTTGATTAAGTGCTTGTACATGATATATACATATATAAGGATAAAGTGGTATTATTCTTCAATTTCATATAGATACATAAAAATACAAATAAGAGTCAGAAACCATGCTATAGCGACCTTGCTCTATCAACTGGAATAATTAAAGTGGACTGCAAGGTTTTAATAATACTTTTGGGTTAATAATTAGGTGTAAGTTCATAGGCTATACATAGTATCTTAAGACATACTTAGGTAGATCGACTCGTTCATAACTATTTTTCTCAGTCACCTAGAACATTTGAGAGAGAGAGAGAGAGAGAGAGAGAGAGAGAGAGAGAGAGAGAGAGAGAGAGAGAGAGGGAGAGGGGGGGGGGGCTTGTGTACAAGGTGTGCTTCACGGTCGTCTTCCAATATACAGGTAGGTAAAGGTCTATTGTTTCTTAAGAGACAAAAAACCGTTCAATTCACACAGAATACACAAGAAACTAACACGTGTATACACGTGTATCAGAAGAGCAACGATCACTAGTTATCTTTGGACATGTAGCCCCAACCCCGATTCGCCCAAAATATTACAGCAAAGAAAATAATGAGTAAATTATTTTGTTATTAGTACATGATTTGTAATAAAATGAGATAAAAATACATTAATCAGTATGTACATGTTCAGATTGTGGTTCCGTTTTCCTATTTACAAAACACTGAGTGTAACCGTTTGAGGGATAGTGAAGTGAATGATATTGTAAGCCGTATGATATGAATTATATACATTGAAGAATCAATAATAATTACGAATGCGTGCATGCATTCTTCTTCTTTTTTTTTTTTTTTATCAAAACCTTTCACGACCTACGATTAATTATGATCAGAATGGTTGATCAAAATCGTCATGAAGACATTTTACGATCATTAAGTTCAAAGACAACCGATCTGCATAGAATATTGTGTTCATTTATGACTCAGAAATTTTTTTTTCTTAAATATGAAATCAATTAAAACCGAAAAAAACATCACGTTCAGATGTCGAACATTTAGAATGTGAATGTCTCACGCTTACCGACTCGCTACAGTTTTCTCTATATTTTTATTGAAAAATACATGACTGTACTTGAACAATTGAACGCAGGTTTAACTACATTTATTAGTATTTTTTTCTCTTGATGTTTGAATTGTTCCCGTTGATGAAGAGAGAAAGAAGAGAGGGCAGTGGATGGAAAAGACGGAGAAAGATAGAGGAAGTGAAAGAAGGAGGGGAGACAAAGAAAGAGGGAGAGAGATAGAGATGCAAGAAAACAGCTTGATTTCTTGCTTTAACACGCAAACAACTATATACACGTATGTACACGTTTCTTAAGCCCTCTCCTTTACCATAAGGGTTTCCATATATAGGAAACCACTGGTATCACGATTTTTGTTGGTTTACATTTTTAAAACACGATTTTTCGACCAGTATTTAGAAAAACTTTAAAATAGGATTGGTCTATAGACCAAAAGATCGTGGAACAGTTTTATTTATTTATAGATCGATCCTAGTGATCAGTAAGTTGTCGTAGATTAGGATACTTAAATATCAATGTTTTTGCTAACAATAACAGATTAATAACAAATATATGTTAGTATAACTCATAAACGTCCATCAAATATTTATATCAGTTACCATTCATTAATTTTTTGGGGTAGACGTAAGAATTTTTCTTTGGCTTTGTAAATGATTTTCACTCATGCTTTTCATGAGCTGATCTATACACGGGGGGAGGGGGTGTAGAGTCCCCCCCCCCCCCGGTAAAACTCAAATTTCTTACGGAAGTGGTGGTGGTGGAGAGTCCCCCCCCCCTGGAAAATATCATTTTTTTTAAGTACTAGTAAAATTACCAAAAATTTGCCTTGACACCCCCCCCCCCCCCGCGGACAAACGTGAATACCCCCCCCCCCTTGAAAAAAATATTCTGTATGCACACATGTTTCGTGTTACGTTTTAATATCATTAAAATCTAATTGTTAGGTCTTTATTCGTTTACTTGGTAAAGTTAAATGAAATATTGTTGGGAAATACAAGATCATCAATTTTTGCGTTAGGCGAAAAAGTTATGATAATGATTAATAGTATCCCTCTTTACAACACACGCATTTTTATTTAATTCTTATTCTATGATTATGTACACAGTTGACTGAAGAAAAAAAAATTATGAAAAAAAATCATATGCATTAATATAGGTACATGTATTCGACAAGCGTAAAAGCGTACACAAGTATATTTCTTTGGCGTTTCGTATCTATAGACATGTTCATAAATCTTACCCTGTATTTCTATCATAAAAAGCTTCAGTGACAGGCATATTAATCAAAATATTATATTCTGATAGAAAACAAAACTTTGTCAAACTTAAAAGGAGTGACATACGGATTATATCATACTCGTATCACCCGACTTCATGTAATATAATGAATCAATTGCAGCAATAAGTAAAGTTCTGAACATAATTATAAGGCAAAATGTTAAATCTATAGCAATCTAAAGTAATTCATAAATTAGTTAATACAAATAAAAATGACATAAATAAAATGGCAGGCGTGCATATTAAATCGACAGTCGTAAGATTTCTAAGTAAGAGTTTTTCCTTTATTTTTAAGTCCTTCGCATTTTTTTTCTTAAGCCTTTTTATCTATGCTTATTATTTAGTACAGTAAAATAAAATACTAACGTAAGAAAAATATTAAATCATTTACAGGTAAACGGCAGGCGTATAGATTTTCAAGACAGGCGTATGGATTCCGCGTATATTTACCCATGATTTTTACTCATGTTGTGTTAATTAAGAAATATGGTAGATTTTTAATTAATCTGATCATTTATCTAGTTAGAAAACATAAAATATAAAAGAAAAAATTAAAAATCATCCATCAGGTAAGCGGCAGGCGTGTACTTTTCTCGGCGGGCGTATGCATTCTGCGTAAGAGTTATCTATTTTACCGATTTTTACTAATTTTGTGTTAATTAATGAATTTAAAGTCAACTTTTTATTTCTGTTATCATTTATTAAGCTAAGTAAACTAAAATATCAAAGAAATAATTAAAATAATCCATCAAATAAACGGCAGGCGTATAGATTTTCTTGGCAGGCGTATGATTTCTTCGTAAGAGCTAGCTGCTTACCCGATTTTTACTTATTTTATGTTCATTAATTAATATAAAATCAACTTTTTATTTCTATGATCATTAATTTAGTTAAGTTAAATAAAATATCAAAGAAAAAATTTAAATAATCCATCAAATAAACGGCAGGCGTCTAGATTTCCTCGGCAGGCGTATGGATTCTACGTAAGAGTTATCTATCTTTACCAACATTGAACATTTTTGCTAATTTTGTGCTAAATAATCAATATAAAGTCAACTTTTTGTTATTATGAACATTAATTTAGTTAAGTTAAATAAAATATCAAAGAAAATATTAAAATTATCCATCAGGTAAACGGCAGGCGTGTGGTTTTCTCTCGGCAGGCGTGTTTTCCCCGGCAGGCGTCGGCAGGCGTGTTTTAGTATGACCCCCAGTATACATTCTTCTTTAGAATACATTCATTTTTTACTTTAAAAATAACACCAATCGGTTACCAATATGGTTAGCCATGTACTTTTGTTAATCTAAATTGATTTATCCATAGACATAAATAACATTATGTTATTTATGTCTCTGATTTATCTACTCAATTAATTTGATAATGCACACTTAGACAGTGAAATGTGTAGTTACATGTATATGTATATTTTTTTATATAATAAAATTTTAATATCTTCCTGGACGACAGACTTTAATATAAATTGAATGTGTCCTTATTTTTTTTTTTCAATTTGTGCTAGAAATACGTGAACATAATTCGACAATATTTGACAACCGACATGTACGGAGAACTTGAATGTCGATTGGAATACACCTTTCAATGGAGACAGAGGTCAGTTTCTGAATCAGTTTTGTCTAATTTCAAATTAAATCAATACTGATGTATTCAGAGTGTTTGCAATCGATAGAGTTTCTTTAGTTAATGTTGTAGTTATTTTATAAATGTTAGGACAATGTTTCGCAGGTTTTTTTATTTAATTTTTTTTGGGGGGGGGGGGGGGGGGGAGGGGGTAGCATTCAACTTTGGAATCCACAACCCGTAACAATGCAGCAGTACACACGCATGTAGTAGATTTCAATTTATAAACATGTTAGTTATAACATATTATTATTACATATGAAGTTTAAAAACTTACTTTAGGTAATCCATTTTTCAGTAGTTTTCATAATATATATATAGAATATAGTCCACGTGTTTTTTGAAACAGGAAATGGTATCCACGTTGTCACTAGTACTCTTGCCTAATATAAGTTAGCTATTTTCTGATTGGCTGAGTCAGTCTACTCTTTTTGGTTTTCAATGGTTAAATTTAGTGAATAGAACGCAACAATATATAATGGCCGTGTTCGATTAGTTTTGCTTCACTTCGTTAGGAATCAACTACCTTATGGTAGGTTTCATTTTTATTTAATTAAAAAAAAAAAATTAAAAAACCCCCTGGTTTTAAAGCTCTGAATAGATCTCATTTCTCTATTAGCATGGATAAATCATTATTTTTGTTAAAGTTAAACTTCGGCCTTATTTCAGATTTAAGTTTAACAGTATTTTTCTTTAGGTTTTATAATGTACATGTAAGCTAGGTTTTTCCTTACCGAGTCCTGGTAAAGGTGGTGTAGTTAACAGATAACAGTGTTTTTAGGAGAGTTTATTCAATTATGATCATGCGCGGATCTAGAGGGGGGGTCGGGGGGGTCCCGACCCCCCCTGGAAAATGAAAATTTATTAAATTTACATAGTAAAATTATCGAAAATATGCCTCGGACCCCCCCCCCCCCCCGGCAAACACAATTATCCTTCGGACCCCCCCCCCCCCCTTGAAAAATTTTCTGGATCCGCGCATGATGATTATTATATTGCAAGACTTATTTTGTTTTCTTATAGGTTTACTTTTTAGGCACCAAGATGTACCTCGTTCTTCTCCTATTTTTAGGAAAATAACCATCATTTCCTCAAATTATGTACGGCAAGTTAAAAAGTTTTTGGCATTTTCAATTTTTTACCAAGAGATCTATAAGAAAATGACTTGTACTAAAAAGATTTATTTCAAAAATGTACTTTTCTAATAAACTTCAATGTTAACTTCAAGATATGATAAATTTGTTATTATTCAACGTTTTTAAAAATTCTCAAGGTATGTTATCTTTAATTATTACTAGTATTTGATAAACCCTTTAAAGTCACACTAAGAGTTTAGTGATCAAACTTAAAATATATATTCGATATGAAATATGATAGTTATGGATGGAATACGTTAATTAAATATAGTTTTCATCGGTTTCATTCGTCTATAGTTTAAACATATGCATGCTAGCATTAACAATTTATCTATTCTAATATACATCTCTGAGTCAAATTCATTGACAGTATTCAATGAATTTGACTCGGAGATATCAGCAATCATGAAATTTAGTATGATATAGCAACCACGTCAAGATATACAATTGTGTAGCATGCATTCTGAAAAATTCTGTATATGGAACAGGGTTAATACATATTCGATGCCATGTATCGCATTAGCTAGAATAAAGTACTAAAAAATAACGATTATTTTAAAGTAACAGGCTGTGTTTAAAACATGAACATTTCTTCGTATATTTTGTACTTCGAAGCATCCTTCAGGTCATGCGTTTTAAGGTGGTATAGGACACCTGTCGATATTAATGTGAATTAAAGTACAGTATAATAAAACACTTTCACCGGTTTAAAATTTTCAAATTATACAATTTTTAACCCAAAAATACGTTTTAAAAAATTTTTTTGAAAGGATTTTTTTTTAAAATCCCCAGCAGGACTACAGGTTTGTAGTGAACTCTCTAACCGGTAAACCCACTGCGCTACGCTGTAGGGTGACTAACATGGGAAAGAAACTATTCATAAAATTACACTTGATTTTATTGTTTATTCACAACATGGAGGTGTCCCGTACCACCTTAATAATAATTTTCCATTTTATTTAATTTAATTAATGTCCTCAATCCTACTCCGTTTTTAAACCGATCAATAAAATATATTTGGGTCATTCCCAATAAACTTTATTTTATCAAAAATGAATGTTTTAAATTTTCATGAAAACTTTTTATTAACTTTTTAACGCCTATAGACGCCATTTGGTAGTTACTAATAATAAAATGTTGGCATTTTGTTAATACCTGGTCTATAGCAAAACGGTTTGTATTTCTTGAAAGTAGAATAGAACTAAACTAAACTAAACGCTTATCATTTTTATTTTGTACGACGTCTAGAAACTACCGAAAACTTGGAGTGAATATCGAATTTTCGTACAGAACTCTCAAAAACTCGCTCTGGATCGACTGATTTTGTGCTAACTTCCGTCGGTCGTACTTCTGTTTTAAAACACAATTGATAAAAATGTTTATCAAAACTTGAAAGCTTGATATTTTTGTTACACTTGTCTCTACAAGCATTACGACAAAAAAACAAGTGTTTAAGTGTTATTTGTTTGTGGGAATTTTGGTGTTTTAGAAGTCGAACAAAAATGACGTCGTTTTCAAGTTGACATAAACACGTTGTATAATCAATGTACGCATCTTATTATATTGACAATAACACAAATTAATCCAGTATTTGTCAAGATATTTTTTTAAATTTCAAAATATTTAATGAAAAAAGGCGAGTTGCTGTAACTCAAGGGGATGTTCTTCCATGTAGCTCCAGGAAATCTGTCATTAATGACCGCAAATATATGTTTGCATGGGAGAAGAGTCCAGGTCCATGCATGGCACCCACAACTCGGCATTCCATGGCCATTGTCCAATAGAACATTGTACTCTACTTATTTTCTAGAGTCTGAGACACTTTTAATCTGCAATAAGATATTCCATAGATACTTTCAAATTATTAAAGAGGGCTCAATGGTGGCAGCCATTTTTAGATTGCATTGATCTCCTTTAAAAGGAGAGCTCTATATAAGAATAAAGGAAAATGCCCAAATTTAAAATATAAAATACATGAACTTTTTCTTTGCTAAATAATAGTTCATAGCTAAAGACATCATATCTTATTTGAGGAAGATCTAATGGCTAATCTGTTGCCGACCACCCTGCCTCGAATCCTTAAAGATATAAAACAGATCACCAACAATTAAACATTGAATCCTCTTCATTTTAAAAGATGTGGTCTAATAACTGCAATGACATGTGCATACAAATGAAATAATACATAGGCAATTTCGCCACATATGATTCTCATATGTATTGCCTTTCACATGAGAATCATATGATTATTATATGCATATCGAATCATATGTGTATCATATGAACACTCATAATATTATTAGGGTGCAAAACACAGTTTTATATGTAACGTTATAAGGACGTTTTTAGATTAGGGACGAGCAAAACTGACCCCTATAAAAATAAATTGTAAAAATAATTAACATGTTATATAAATATCTTTATATCAATAGAAAGATGAAATTGTGAATTTTGTAAATATTTCAGAATAATGCACATGTAACTTAATGCTAGAATTTATTTGGCACTCAAACCATGAGGAAAATAGACAAAAGATTGCCTCTAAATGCAGTACACCCATGCATTTTAGGCTCCCCCTAAAAGCAGAATGCAAATAAATCAGCCATTTAAATTTCTGTGCATTTTCAAGAACAAGTCCTTAGGCATCGTTTTATAGTATTTTCAGGGTACAATCGCCAGCTTTTTAAAGAGCTATATTACCCGCTAAAAACTTCATGAAATTCTGTACGCGTAAATTCCGGATGTTTTTGGAGTTACCTCCCTTTATTTTTGAGTCTCACAAAATTAATTTTTAAAATTTTTCTACATACTTTTTGAATATATTCGAAAGATAAACCTCTATCTTATACAATTAAGAATTAAAAAAATTCATTTTCATGTATACCGTATAAAAATAGCAGGAAAATCCCTACCCATCATGCTTTTTCCCATAGAAAAACCCCCTGGATTTTATATGAAACTGTGTTTAGCTACCTTATGAGTGTGGTCATAAGGAAATCATATGTATTACCTTTCATATGAGAATCATATGAAAGAAAATCATGCAATTTATCTATTTTGTAATTTAAAGATTTTTGGATAATGACTCGATCATAATTAACTCAATCAATGTTCATACATTCTAAAGAGACGAAATGAACCTTACCCAATATCATATTTTGCAAATGACCCAAAAAAAAATTCTAACCACTTTTGTTAATTCACTTGAGATTTATTTACATGTTACATTACATAATAGTATACAATCTAATAAATCATGCAATGAGAGGATAAGAGATTAAGTTATCTTCTCTAACAGATATTTCTCAAATACAAGTTTTGTAGCTAGTTTATAAAGTATAAACTGTCCCAAATTTATTATATAGTTAAACATTGTTGAAAATTAGATTCATTCCATATAATATAATGAAATCAATATCAATTATTTACGAAGCTGTTGGGATGATTTGCCGAACAATTCAATTTAAGCTACAGTACTTATATTGCAATACTCTTCATACTTTGATTTACAATAATTAGACTGTAATTAAGAAATAAACAGCAATTTAAAAAGTTCACCGGGATATGAAGTTGGTTGGTCACGTGATCAAATCCTGTGAAGCCCCAAGGGCTTCTCATTAGATTTGATCACGAACCAACCAACTTCATATCCCGGTGAACTTTTTAACATTGCTGTTTATTACTTATATTTACGTTTGAAAAAGGCAAATTGTTCAGAACTGTTAAAATAACAGAGATTTTATGTTTACAATAATCCAAGCGATAAGCACGTGCTATGATCATTGTGACGTCACGAAAACGTTCATACAGAATTGAACGTTTTCGCTATTCTATAGGTTCATATAAGGAAACATATTTGCAAATGTAAATATATGATATCAATAATTATAAGAAGAAAAATGTCCTTTAGTTAGCTAGCACAATTAGTTTTCAAAACTAGTTCCCACCGTGGTCATAAGAAATTAACATAATAATAATTATATAGACAGTAATTGTATACAGAATATAAAAGAATATGCATGTTCATGTAAGTTTTAGAGATAAATGTTCATAACATGTAAGTTGAATTAAGTGCATATAATATGTACAATCTTGATATAAAAATTCTATTACAAAAATGCATACCACAGTTATCACCAAAATATTCTCTTTGGTAAACATACTATCAATAATAAAAAATCCCACAAATATTGTTTTTTCATCCATTTCCAAACCATCACACTTTGATAAAGTGATCAGTAAAAGCATAAATTAAGCTATAGCAAACCTAATGCAGTAAAACTCTTGTTGCACAATTATATATACACATTGTTATACAGAAAAAAGATTGATTTACAATTTTTTAGAGCAGGTTTTGAGATCTGAAAATGGAATTCCTGATGGACATTTAAGGGAATAAGCATTAACTAGTGACTACATAAATTTTTATGGCATGATTCATATTATGTACAATAAATCTATTATAAATATCTTTGTCCTCTTGTTCCACTCTGATGGTGGTTCTTCCTTTTTTGATGGTGCAGTGGGAGGGAGCGCAATGCTGCACAAGAGGAACATAGGAAAGAACTCTGTGGAGGGGGACTACATCAATTTCATTGTTGAAGTAAACAATAGGGCAACCAAGGAATGATGTTGTCTGGATGTTTCCTTTTTCTATAGTGATCAATGACTTCCTCTGTGTTTCCATTAGTACCAGATACCCTCTCTTAAAGAGTCCAATTTCAACCTGAATATGAAATCTAGACATTAATTAGGCAACCATGCACATGCATTTATAAATCAAGGTATAAAGAAAAGTGACCAAGGTCACATTCTCAAGTTCCCAATAATTTACATTATGAGTGACATTGTATGCATTTAATACGAAAAATAATTAATTTACGGGGAACTAATTGAATACAACGTATAGGTATGTAAAGATTGATGTGGTAGTTGTATATAGAAAAATCTGAAAATGTTCATGTAAAAACATATATCAAATGATGCACATTAACTCACAAAACTTGGCTTGCAAAACCTGGGCCCACCATCACCATTAGCTTCAACTCTGAGTTGTGACCTCAAAGTAACGCAATTTCATATAAGGATTTGAGTTGAGGACTGAGTTAAGTGTTTGAAAATTTTGGTGACGGCGGGGCCTGACATTCACCAACGGACTCTGATGACCCACATATTGAAAAGTTTCATTCATACCTCATTCTCCCTACTGATATATGTCAAGGACATCCCCTCTTTGATTACTGATCCATCCTGACTCCTACAGCTTTGGTAATTAAGTAATCATCTTTCCATCCACTGTGGGACTTGGAGTGCCAAGATCAATTAGTCCTTGTAACAGTATGCACTGTGGATGGAAAGATGATAACTCTTGAAGTATTGCTTTGTTGTTGTTGCTGCGGTTTGGCATTAGTAGCACTGGCGTAAGGCTCTCAGAATTATGGTCTTTGGCTGACAGATGACCTGCATGTAGGAAATATAGATTCAATTTTTTTAAAGAAATAAACAGCAATTTAAAAAGTTCACCGGGATATGAAGTTGATTGGTCATGTGATCAAATCCTGTGAAGCCAGAAGGGCTTCTCAGTAGATTTGTTTGTAGGCTGTTTATTACTTTATATTTACGTTTGAAAAAGACAAATCGTTAAAATTACCGAGCTTTTATGTTTACAATAATCCAAGCGACAAGCGCGTGCTATGATCATTGTGATGTCATGAAAAAGTTCATACAGATTAAACGTTATCGCTATTCTATAGGTTCATATAAGGAAGCATATTTGCAAATGTAAATATAAAAATGTAAACTGTCCCTAATTATGTTATATCAAATAACATGCAATCATGTAGAAACTTAATTTTCTACAACTTTAAGTAGACACTATTTATTTTGAGCGATTCAATTGAATGCAGTACATGCGCGGATCCAGAAAGTTTTTCCAGGGGGGGTCCGAAGGGTAATTGTGTTTTCCAGGGGGGGGGGGGGGGGGGGGGGGGGGTCCGAGGCATATTTGCGATAATTTTACTATGTAAATTTAATAAATTTTCATTTTCCAATGGGGGTCGGGACCCCCCCGACCCCCCCTCTAGATCCGCGCATGCAGTAACAACACTAACGTGGTTAATGATTGATATGTAAGTGTTTCAAATAAATGGAATATTTGCTTACAAATGTATACAATATGAAGTTATAACTACATGTAGTGCAGTGGTTAACATTTACCAACAAAGTCTTTCATTTCCTTTCTTTGAGCAAGTTCTTGCACTCTTTCAGTGCTTTGGGTCCTGTCAACAAATAAATCAATTTTTTAAAAGATGCTTACCGGTATTATTTCAGGTCATTAAGAATATATAACAGTGCCCAAATTTCCAGCAAAATAATAGAATTAGAAAATTCCTAGTAATGTGCATATATCTACACATTTTGTTCTGAATGGCTACAAACTTTCTCGACGGACAGGTCAAAAACATTAAACCCCCTTGCAACTTTGTTGTTTGGAGTATAAAAATATGAATCAGTAAAATAAGCACCAATTAATCTTGTTCAATAAATTAAGAACATAAGAGAATGATGTATATATATATGAAAATAAATTATGTTCTTTTTCCTACCATGTAGCATCATTTGTTTGGAAAAAGCCACCCATTAAAACATGTAGGAAAAGATAGCTCTTGCCAAATAAAATGGCGGTATCTCTACTCCTTGCAAGTTGATTTTCTTGGTTGAAAAGCTTTGCTCTGAACACACCATGCCTCTTTTCAAAGACATCTTCAAAATATCCAAGAGGTGGACCACGGCGTGATATTTCATCTGTCTGTTGTTTGGAATAATGACAAAAGTTAAAAACATTTGATGAACACGTGTACATGCACCGGTACATGTAGATTAACGGTTGAATGATACAGGTTGAATAAAGTGTAATAGATCAATTTACCAAATGTGTCAACAAGTGAGTTTTCACTTTGTTTTTAAGTTGAGGTTAGTGTTCCTCGATTAACAGGAGATACTTTTTGACAAAATTGTCCAAGAGGTGAATGTCCTCTTCATCAAAGGCATCTTTGCACACCATTCTGTTTATCTGCAACCAAATAAATCAAACAAGACACTGATAAGCATTGACATTTCTCTCCTGAAAAAGTTTTATGTTTTCAAATAATTCTTTTCTACACCAATATTTTCTACAAATGACTATTTCAAAATGATATCCTCAAACACTAAAACACTTTGTAATAATTTAATTTTATTTGTAACAAGGGCACCGCTAAGCGGAGCATCCCCTCGCGACATGACTTATTGTACGGGGGAATACGTTATTTAGGAAAATACATGTAAATTTATCAGATGAAAATAAAGAAAGTATTTCTTTAAACCACTTTGAATACATATATACATGTAATATCTATTTAATCCCAATTCCCAAGCTTTGTGGTGTATAAATTGGGGGAGGGGGTTTACATAACAGTTTTCCTATTCCTAGCAGAAACTCAACACATATCCTTTAAAGTTTAATAATTTAGATTCATTTAGTGACATTCATTTTTATATAAGCATACATAAACGATCCGTATACATTATGAAACTTGTTCTGCTCTGATGGAAATTCTAGTTGCTAGTTGTCGTATAATTAACCCATAGTATAGTAGATATATATGCAGTTATTATTAATATAAAACAATTTTCGCGTGATAAATGTGCAATATCTGTCAAAGTCTCTACTGAATTTTGGACTAGTTCTATTGTAAGTAATACGGGAAAATTTGTCCGAAAGTCGACTGCTTGTTTCGATGTAAATCGGCAGACTTAAATCTCTTGCCCGCTTCAACTTTTAACTATGGGCACTCGTCTAACACTCCAATGCTACAAAACATTTTTTTTTACCTTTACTAGATTTAAATCCCAAAAAATGTCAAGTTGTTGATTTGAACTGTAGGTGGCAGGGGATAGTTTTTTTGGTCGAGGAAATGTGAGGCAGATAGTGCTCATATATGTGATCTAGTTTTTCAGTGGAGTTTTAACTTTGTTAAAATTGGTTTGCATGCAGGGGACACATGGTCCCGACTCTTGAGAATTTTTATACATTTCAGAATAAAACAAGTACAACTTACATATAGCACTGTATAGGATAGCCAGGGACGGTCTCAAAATTTTCTGAAAAATTGCCCTTTTTTCACATTTTCACGGGTCTAGCACCACGCTCCAGTCCCGAGCAACTGCCATAAACTACCGTAGGATTTGTAGCTTAATGTATACCCATGCAAATAATCACCAATTGATGGGGGGTCAATCACCTTCTTTTCGAGTGACATTTCGTGTTCTGAACCCACCCTACTTTTCAAGCACAAAACCGAAAGTGAAAATTTTGGCCACAGTTTCGCATTTCCATTCCATATCTGTTGAAAAGTGCTACCAGTATTGAAGTGTCATAAATCAATGAAATGGACATGAGCTCCTCTATCCACAAAATGAATGCAATAAATATTCTAGCAATTTATACCCCTCAAATAACCAGCCAAACCTCAGGTTCTCCCTTTATTTCAAAATTTTGACCGGGCCTTTCGTTCGAAACTATCCCCTGCCACCTTTAACTTTTAGAGTTTGTTTCTCTCTAACCAAAACACTTTAAAATCAGAAAGTTTATGCAATTCTGAGTAAAACTTTTCAAATTTGGTCTGATTTCATTGAAAAATAAAAAAGTTATGGCTGTTTAAGTATTACCCGCTTTCCCGGCTGAATCACCTTAACCTGTTTCTGTAAGGTTTTCAACATATATCATGACTTTTTTCAATCCAAAACACATTTTTTCTTTCAAAATTAGTTATAACAAGAAACCTTTATCCCTTTCAGATGTAAAAACATTGAAATATTCACATTTAGTAACAACATATAGGAGAATTCAACTCATATGTATCACCTATCCCCCTGGAAATGGGAATAAGCAAAAACACACTATTACTCCTTGCAATCAACCTTTTTGTTTCTAAATGGTACTAACAAGTTTAAAAAGTATATTGGAACATAAAAGCAACTTATTTGGAGCACAAAACCCTCACTTTCATTTCTTCATAAGGGACAGGTACCTAGAAAATGGCAATCAGGCATCTTACCCGGGGAGTAATTTCCCTAATATGCTGAACAGATGATGATGTACCCTGATTTCTCTGTTTATTCTTTAACCAATACCAACAGATCTAGATTTATTTGTTATAAAGATTGAAATACATGTTTTACATACAAGAAAATACCAAATTTGATCATCATGACCACACCCCCATCATGAGGTGGGATTACATGCAAATGACAAATGGTTAAAAAATGCACACAAATTCAATTTTTCTTGATATATTTTCAATAAAGAAGAAACCAAACATATGTGTTTTGTTTTGAATGGGAGCAATTAAATGTATCTATGAGTTTTTATCAAAAGAAATGTGAAATAAAGCCCATTTTGGGGTTGTCGGTGAAGAAAATCGAAGGGTGGGGGGTGCTTTTTTGACAATAAAACATTTTAAAATTGCTTATAGTGCCTTAAAATGCGGATATTAACTATTCAGAATTACATGCAATTACATGTAATTTACATGTAGAACATGTAAAATATATATTTAGCCATAAAATCTACCTTTTGTCTGTTTTAGCTTGAGAAAGAACAATATTTAACAATTTCTTATCAAAACTAAGGATTTAAAACTTCATAAAACTGCATGGCTATCAATTAATTTCAAGAAAATTTAAAGAAAATGGTTCAATATTAATCAGTTAATCCAAATTCAACCCTGCATCTGATTTCAGTTAGAATAATATGCCTATAAAGGGTTTTGAAACAAAGAAAACCCCAAAATACTAGAAAATTGCACTTTTTCTAAGGACCACCCCCTGTTACATTTTGGCCCCTAAATCTCATTACATGGTTGAACAATTATAAAAATTCAGCCAGTTTCCCATTTTGCACACATTGAACTTCTTTTCTGTTCCCATATTGTTCAATTTAAAGCCTATTAAAAAATTGACATTTTCTTGAAGGTGGCAGGGGATAGTTTTTTTGGTCGAGGAAATGTGAGGCAGATAGTGCTCATATATGTGATCTAGTTTTTCAGTGGAGTTTTAACTTTGTTAAAATTGGTTTGCATGCAGGGGACACATGGTCCCGACTCTTGAGAATTTTTATACATTTCAGAATAAAACAAGTACAACTTACATATAGCACTGTATAGGATAGCCAGGGACGGTCTCAAAATTTTCTGAAAAATTGCCCTTTTTTCACATTTTCACGGGTCTAGCACCACGCTCCAGTCCCGAGCAACTGCCATAAACTACCGTAGGATTTGTAGCTTAATGTATACCCATGCAAATAATCACCAATTGATGGGGGGTCAATCACCTTCTTTTCGAGTGACATTTCGTGTTCTGAACCCACCCTACTTTTCAAGCACAAAACCGAAAGTGAAAATTTTGGCCACAGTTTCGCATTTCCATTCCATATCTGTTGAAAAGTGCTACCAGTATTGAAGTGTCATAAATCAATGAAATGGACATGAGCTCCTCTATCCACAAAATGAATGCAATAAATATTCTAGCAATTTATACCCCTCAAATAACCAGCCAAACCTCAGGTTCTCCCTTTATTTCAAAATTTTGACCGGGCCTTTCGTTCGAAACTATCCCCTGCCACCTGTATACGGTAGCGATAAACTTCAAGTCGTACATAAAATTACCGGAAATGTCTATTGTCAAGTCGTACATAAAATTCATGTTTTTAACTTCATTTTTTACGATAATTTAAAAAATACTTAATCAATTGATTTTGAAATCAACAGGGTTTGTCCTTTTACCATGCCAAAGAAGTGTACAAAGTTTGATGGATATTCATGACAGGGTTTTCTTGGAATTTACTAGAAAGTTGAAATGGAGTACACACACACACATACACACATACGAACACACACACGCACAGTAGCGATGCTATATCCCCTTCGCAACAAGTTGCGCGAGGGGATAACAAGCATTTTGATTGGCTAAACACTTACACACAGAAAAAAATTAATTTATTTTGTATAACCTGGTTAGCTATGCATGTAGCCACGGCCCCTTGACAACCCCATATTCATGCACGTGCTACAGTTTTTAATGTAAATTCAAATTTTATGCAAATTAAAATAGATAATTTCTATCTTTAATAATTGATTTCTTTTTATCTTTTCATTAAATTATTAGGAATGTTTTTAATTGTTGCCTGGATTATCCGATATAACCTGGTTTGAGACAGTGCACGCTTTTTTATAATCCGCTTCGCGAATTATAAAGCGTGCACTGCCTCCGATATAACCTGGTTTGAGACAGTGCACGCTTTTTTATAATCCGCTTCGCGAATTATAAAGCGTG
The DNA here is from genome assembly GCA_020458035.1 of Magallana ariakensis. NCBI lineage: Eukaryota > Metazoa > Mollusca > Bivalvia > Ostreida > Ostreidae > Magallana > Magallana ariakensis. The sequence goes on from CM035818.1 coordinate 24,803,209, forward strand.
CACTGCCTCAAACCAGGTTATATCAGATAATCTGGGCAACAATTAAAACATTCCTTAAGTGTTTACTCTGAACTTGAAATTTCAAAACTATTATTCTTCTTTCCTTTAATTATGAAGTATGTAAATATTTCAATTACAGGTGCATGGTCACAATTTTGTCAAGTTTAATTTTTCTATCTGTATTGTTTACGCTTTAGTAATGCATTTCTAATGATCAACTAACGTTTGAGTGTTACTCGTAGAGTTATATGAAAGATACAGACCTCACAATTATTTGTTATTTAAAAAAGGCTCATGCATTTCATAATTACCAAAGCTAACAAGAATAGAATTCCTGGGTCCCCCGCCGTTGAAGCAGTATACTAGTATACTGTACTGTGGAATCATTAAATTTCGTGGGGGCCAATTTTCGCGGATTGCTTAAATTTTACAGGTTCGTGGGGACGCGACCAAGGCTGATTTAAGAACTTAACCAAGGTATTAGTGGTATAAACATTTGGTATAAATTTCATGTAAATCCATCAAAATTTGTAGGCATGAGAGCGCTTACAAGGTCAATTTTTGGATAAAACGGAGTCATTATTGTGGTCAAAGTCCCATACCTCCAGCAAAAAGTATCGACCAATGCTAATTTTCGAACTTGAGCAAGGTAATAGGTGTATAAACATTTGGTATAAATTTAATGAAAATCCGTCAAAATTTGTAGGCATGAGAGCGCTTACAAGGTCAATTTTTGGATAAAACGGAGTCATTATTGTGGTCAGAGTCCCATAACTCCAGCAAAAAGTATCGACCAATGCTGATTTTCGAACTTGAGCAAGGTAATAGGTGTATAAACATTTGGTATAAATTTAATGAAAATCCGTCAAAATTTGTAGGCATGAGAGCGCTTACAAGGTCAATTTTTGGATAAAACGGAGTCATTATTGTGGTCAGAGTCCAATAACTCCAACAAAAAGTATCGACCAATGCTGATTTTCAAACTTGACCAAGGTAATAGGTGTATAAACATTTGGTATAAATGTAATGAAAATCTGTCAAAATTTGTAGGCATGAGAGCGCTTACAAAAAAGTGTGACGGACGGACGCACGGACACACGGACCCACGGACACACAGACCCACGGACACACGGACCCACAGACACACGGACCCACGGACACACGGACCCACGGACCCACGGACACACGGACGGACGCCCGGCATTTCTATGTCCCCGCTCCGCGTTGCGGCGGGGGACAATAAACAGGTCATCTTCAAATACACTGTGTTCAAACCAGCAAAGGCTAAGCTGAAAGGTGCAACTTGAATCTAAATGGAAAAGAAAACCATCATTAACCATCAAGTTGGGCATCAATGCGCATGATGCTATGGAAAAAATATTTGAATTGTCTAAAATACTTGTACACTTTTCCATTTGAACTTTAAATATCATTTAATAACTAGACATCATTGAGATGGTGACCATCTCAAAGGGCCCAACTTAAATAATGGAAAATAGGATAAAAGCATTTCAGAGGACTTTGCTTTGAAATTAATCGAGAACTTTTCAGGTTGGCATAGAACTTAAAATCAAGCCCATTACCCCTTTCTAAAAGTGAAGTTTGAGCCAAATAGCGCCAAAATGAGAGTAAATATGCTCTGAATTAATTTTTGTTTTGTTTGGCCTTATATGACCTTGACCCTTGACCTAGAAAAATCATTCAAGGTCACAAAAAATGAATTTCTGACAATTAAGTACTTACAAATTTTTTAAATCCTTTCCCTGTCAACTGTTTAAATTCTTGCAGATGTTGAAAGTTATTTGCTGCTGAGAATCAAGTCCTGACAGATGACTTTTAAGCAATGAAACTTTATCCTCACTTAGTAACTCAATGCAAAATTTCAAAAGGTGCTTTGATGTACGTGCCCAAGTGAAACAGATGAAGAACTCCAGATGGAATATCTCTACAAGAAAAGGTTAAAGTAAAATAAAGTTAGTGATTAAAGTAAACTGTACAAATCCGTGTTATACAGTAAAACACGCTTATAACGAAGTCCCAGGGACGGGCAATTTAAGTTCGTTATAATTTAACTTCGTTATAAGCATAATTCGTTATATCCATCAAGTTTACAACATGTGATAAAGTCACGGGGAATGAAATTCACTTTGCTATAAGCGTCAATTCATTCTAAGCGTGTTCGTTATAACCGTGTTTTACTGTACTTATAAAACATTAGGTACAGGTAACTCTCGATAGCTCGAAGTCCATGGGACCGAGGAAAAACTTCGAGGTATCAAGAGTTCGAGTTTTCAAGAGTTCGGAATTTTCCAGGTTGACCGACGGGTTTTAAAAATTAGTCTTACCGGATGTAATGATTAAGCCATTTATTTAGTGCTAATCTTACGCAGGTGCTTAAACAACGTTTTCTTTTCAGTTAAATATACAGACCTGAATATTTTTAAAACTAAATAGAAACAAATATTGAATAAATTTATGATACACAGTAATTATTTATTTTATGCATCATATTATGATCAGATTGCTCAGTACTACTTGACTGCGAGACGACATGTCGTAAATTAGATAATTGAATATCACCCATTGTTCCCACTGTACGGGTCCTTCACCAGCTGTAAGAACTTGTTCAGCAATAATCATTATAATGCCAATGATGCTGATAAGCATAATTTCTACAGTTTTATAATTCTAAAATTTTTACCATGACTAAAAATTATCTTTTTCTTTTTCTTTTTCTCATTTTCACTGCGTCTCCAAATTATCGTAAAACGGTCGGTGTTAATTATAGATTAGGTATCGATATGGTCAATCATCGGTAGATTATTCTCTCTATGTAAAATGTGTGGTCTTATTTGTAGATGTTTTTAGATAATGTAATACATATATATCCCTGTTGCATTTTTTAGGGATGTATTGAAACAATTATCACCTGGCAGGACAAGTGTGGCCTGAATAAACAACCCGAGACACGGGTCCCGCGTCTAACGCCTAGAGCCATTTAAATGACCAAGTTGGTGTTAATTAGGTAACGCTTGGATATACACAGCCACTTCGAGGTATCGAGAGTAAAAAACTATAGATTATGAATAACGGGACTGCAGTTTGACTTCGAGGGATCAAGGGTTTCGAAAGATCAAGAGTTCGAGAAATCAAGAGTAAATTTGCTTAGTTATATAGGGAAAAAATTCGGGACCCTAGACTCACTTCGAGCGATCAAGAACTTCGAGTGATTGAAGTTCGAGCCATCGAGAGTTACCTGTATTATATATAAATCTAATAGAATATTTACTTTTCAACAATTAAAACAAAATTAAGGCAAACTATATACCAGTTTATATATATAAAAAAAACCCATGCACTCATGTCAATTTTATAGAAAATCCAAATGCAATATCTTTTAGATTTACATGTATATGTAATGCAGGTGTTTTATATTTTAATATAAACAGAAAGATTATAGATAGATGCATTTACTTTACCCATTAAATTCAGGGTTTAATGTTTCTTGTTCTTTTCAAAACAATGTGTACAATAAAACAATGTTTCAATACCTATGTGGGTTTAAAACTTCCCAAAAAGGATTGTCATAGTCCTTCACACCTGTCTGTTTTTTAAAAGATTTTTTTGATTCTTCAGTTCCCCTCAATTGCAACCTTTCAATAGTCATCATTGTCTCTTGCAGGAATCTTTCTCTTTCTTTAGAGGAGCATGTATCTCTGTCAGCCTGTAACATAAATTACTTCCGTACTTGATTTTTTAAGGAAAACTACATACATTAAGACTGTATATTTTCCTATAACATGATTTTTATAAGAAATTAGTGTTTTCATGACCATTTAAGCATTTGAAGCAAATCCTTCATAACATTTTTTTTATATTAGGCTAACTAGCTTTTTAACAGGGATGTTATCAAGTTAACAAGAGGCCCATGGGCCACATCACTCAACTGGCAACAATAGGCATGATAAAATCAGCTTAATGGAGTCATAATACAAAGTATCTGGACAATGTAGTATAATACATGTAGGTCCTGTATAAATGAAAGTGTGACCCCCACCGGATATTCTTATGTTTATAATCGTCCCTTTTCTAACATGATGATTTTATAGTCATATCACATGGTGAGGATTTGAGCATTGCAGTTCTGAAAAAGATCCTAAACAATTGTTTATATATGGGATTTAACCTACATCAAACTCTGAACCGCTTGTGAGGCCCAAGAATTTTCCAGGGACCAGTCTAAACAATTTTAAAGAATCAGCAATATGTCAAAATGCTTGCATATAAGTAAAACCATATATGATATCATTTCAGTTTTTGAGAAGAAGATTTATCAACATTTCTAAAAAAAATTCAATAATTACTAATTATCTCCCCTTGTAAAAGGGTGTGGTCTTTATTTTTCACAACTTTGAATCCCCTTTGTCTAAGGGTGTTTTGTGCAAAGTTTGGTTGAAATTCACACAGTGGTTCTGGAGAAGTTGTTGAAAATGTGAAAAGTTTACAAATGGACAGCCATACGAACGACATACAAAATGGGATCAGAAAAGCTCACCTGAGCTTAGGTGAGCTAAAAATACATCTAGCATCCGCAGCATGAAGTGAACTTGTTAGGGACAATCTTAATATGACTGGCTGAAGCATACATGTATAATTCAATTATTTACTAAACATACATGACATTTAAAACAAAATTTCAATGCTGTTGCCCCAGCATGGTTGCAAGCAAGTGAAAGCATGTTGAAATCAGCAATCAATGAGCCCACTTCCATCTCGATTGTTATGCAGGTCTTCATTTCAGCATCAAATATCTCAACTGGATTTCTACAATACATAATAATAATATGTTTTTTAATTAACTTGACATCATTGAGATGGTGATCATCTCAAAGGACGTACCCCATTCAAATAATGGAGAATACTGTGAAAAGCATTTCAAACAATTTTGTTTTGACCTTGACCTAATTGAGAAATTTTCCAGTTTCTTGACCTACACACATCATGTACATTACCATTGAATTTTTAAGAGTATTTTTTCATTCAACTTACTGTTCAGTAGATTCAATGTTCTGAAGAATTAACTTTGAAATGCTCAACACTGAGGCATGTTCAGATGCTCCAAAAAAATTGGAATAAACCTCATTGTTATGAAATTCAAAAGGAACACCTATAAAATAACATTTTGTGTAATGATTAAATAATAAAATTAATTTTGCAAAAAGTATAGCATTACTACACTAGTTCTTGAGAATCTTAGGATTTTAAACATTTACCCTATATAATTCTTACATTAAAAACACCTTCTTGGGACCCAGTACTACTCCAAGGTCACTGTTTTAATAGTTTAAAATCTACACTATCTTGGGTGCTTGAATAGCAATTTCACTAAGTGTAGCATATTATAGTATAAGAGAACAAGATTTTTAAACATTTAATTAATTGTCTTCCTATATATATGTATGATTTCTACATCGAACTTTGAAGCCTTCTTCGGGACAGACAATAGACGAACGGACCTGCACAAACAACTTGTGATCAGAAAAGCTCACTTGAACCTTCAGTTCAGGTGGGCTTAAAATTATTCAAATAGATGTTAGTTCTTAATTGTGTACCTGCTAATTGCATTTGGGCACAATGCATTGGTTGCCATCTTTCACTGACATTTGTAGAGGTGTCATCAATGAAAAGGTTTACAGGAACTGAAATTTGGGGAATCTTCGAATTCTGTTATTAGTAAAATAAATATACATTAGCAAGTTTAATTCATATCATAATTTACATGTGTTATATTGTGGTGCATGACCATTTTAACTTCTGAGAAAGACATTGGACACAAAACAAACCTCCTTTGGTTTTTCCACAAGTTGACCTGATGTTGTTATTGAATCATTGATGATTGAAGGCTCCATGTCTTTTGATAAACTGATAAAGGTACTGTCATTAATCTTCTTCTCTCCATCAAGCAGCTAAAATGTTATTTATTTATTCACTTCAGTTTATTAACATCACAATGTTGGCATACAGTCAAAATGAACTCAAAGGACAGACAAAAGAATACCATATAACATATTAAAGGCTAAACAAGAGGCCCATGGGCCACATCGCTCACCTGAGCAACAATAGACACAATAAAATCAAGCAGCTTTATGGAGTCATATACAAAATATTTGAACAATGTCGTATAATAGATCCTGTATTAAAACAAGAGGCCAATAGGGCATAACGGTCACCTGAGTAGCATAACCCATACACAAACTTGTCAAGGAGTCTTATATATGCATTTAATTAAGTTTTGTTCTGGAATAGAAAAATTTTTAATTTGTAATGACGACCACCTCCCTGCCTGAAATCTTTCAAAAAGGACTATTAAACCTATAATTTTAGCGAAAAACTTAAAAGATCATAAAAGAGTGCATGACCTGATATTGAAAAGGTGCAAGACTCTGATAGAAAATAATTTAATAATAATAACAAGGTGGCTATTATTCGTGTTTTATCTAAAACAACCTCCCATCCCCCATCCCCCCGGGGCAGACAGAAACTCTCCCTGTGGGCATTTAAACAAACGAAAAAAAAAAAAACAGCTTTATCGATAAAAGCCATCATGAGTTACTCACTTCTCCTGTTCCAGTTTTTGAATATTCAACATTCGTTGAGAATCACCATCTGGCATATATATACCAAAATCGTTTTACCTTTATATCAGTGATTTTAGTTAGCCAATTATTACTTTACTATTAACAAGCCTATTTGTTTATTTTGAAAGTTCAAAAACTGTTTTTGTTTCAAATGATAAAAAGCCTTGCATAACTCTTTTGATCATACAACTTCTTTATAATTACATTATATTCAATGATTAATTACTAAATATGAACAAGCAAAGGAAGATAACTCGATCCATTAGGAAGAAGCAAGGGAAAACAAGATGTAATTATAATTGGGGCGATTATAAAGTCTCCCAAACGAACGAGGCTATCATATAGAGTAGGGATGACCCACAAAGTTTCATGATGTTCCCAGGGGTCCTTTACTATATATCAGGTGAACAAACATGACCCAAGGAACAAGAATATATATGGTTTAGGGGTGGGGATATTAACCGTTTTCAAGATATTCGGGCACTACCTGTTTGAGGGGGATCAGGACCACCCCGAGGGCCCATGACCTACATACAGTACCCGCAACGTTATTTTTTACAAGATAAACGATAGGATAGGGTGAACGCACGATAGGATAGGATGAACGCACGATAGAACAGTATACACGCATGATACGATAGCATTAACGCACGATAGAACAGTATACACGCACGATAGGATAGGATTAATACACGATAGGAAAGGATAAACGATGTTCATGATAAACGTATAATCGCTTTAAACGATCTTCATGAATAACCTGATAATGGCATAATTTGGGAAGAAACACATACGAATAAAGCTTTATGTGGAATTTATTTTAGTAACAATTGCCGAGTTATTAATCATCGCTGCATCATTTATAGAATGTATAATAATGACCAGTTAATTTTTTTTTTAACAAAAATTATGAGCTTAAATGATCAATAAACTTTCTGTATTGTTAACATTGCTTTCATTACCGATCACCCTAGCCGATCGCCGCGAATATAATATTGCAGCCTGAGATCAAATCACACAGAACATAGCGGGTTCAATTATAAAAATCCAACTCTTGTTTAAAGTAAATATAAAATCTATCATAAATACATTTCTTTCTGTATAAGAAAATCATGCATTAAAAGCTAATTATATTACATATAAGTTAAATAAATATTTACGCAGATATACATTCCGCGTACGATCTGTTAACATTGTTTTCATTACCACACACCCTAGCCGATTGCGGAGAACATTTCAGCCCAAAATCAAATATCACACGAAAAAACCAGGTTCAATTATAATACAACTCTGGTTTTAATTAAATATAATTATATCATAATTACTTTTGTTTCTGTAAAATATGATGCATAAAAAACGATTTATATTGCATAAAAGTTAATGTTTACGTAGGTATACACTTCGCGTACGATTTCATATATTCGATATACAGGTAAATATGTTACCTTGTTCTTAAGAACTTCGATAGTTTACATTTTTTTCCCAATGCTAACAGATATGATTTACATGTAATATTGGTTAATTTTGATCTTAAAAATTAAGAAATTAGTATCATGATAGAATGCTTGATAGGATTTTACAGTTCATGTTCGATAATATTTCTTATACGGCGCACTGAACGACTTGCAACTTTGAAATAAATTTACTTGCTTATAAAAAGGCACAAAACGATTAACACGATAGGATAAACGGAAAAAACTTAAAATTGAACGATAAACCTGATAGGATTAACGCACAATAGGATAGGATTAATGCACGATAGAACAGTATACATGCATGATACGATAGCATTAATGCACGATAGAAGAGTATACACACACGATACGATAGGATTGATACATGATACGATAGGATAGGATTGTAAAAAATAACGTTGCGGGTACTGTACCATATGATGCCCCTTGACACAAGGAACAAGAATATATATGGTTTAGGGGTGGGGATCTCAACCGTTTTCAGGTTATTTGTGCACTTCCTGTTTGAGGGGGGTCAGGACCATCCCCGGGGCCCATGACCTACATACCATTTGATGCCCCCCTTGACACAAGGAACAAGAATATATATGGTTTAGGGGTGGGGTGCTTAACGGTTTTCAAGATATTTGGGCTCTTCCTGTTTGAGAGGGGTCAGGACCACCCTTGAGGTCCATGACCTACATACCATTTGATGGCCCTTAACACAAGGAACAAGAATACCGTAAATCTGGAAATTTTTACCGTAGATAAATTTTTAGCTAATTTGCGCGTGCTCTGCATTCGCAAAATTTTTTTTCCTAAAAATTAATCAACAACAAAAAAAAGTAATAAAAATTTTGCCGAAGGCTGGTCTCTTCTCATTACTATATGAACAGGTGTCCGTAAGTAGTGGTCATTTAAAAAACCTGTTTACATAACCAGGTAATTACCTCCAAGCTATAACCAGCGTGTGGAGAAGGACTTCACTCAAATCGGTATCTTCGGTTGACTGGTAGCTTCATGTATATATGTGTATATATGGTTTAGGGATGGGGATATTAACCGTTTTCAAGATATTTGTGCACTTCCTGTTTGAGAGGGGGTCAGGACCAGCCCCAGGGCCCATGACCTTCATACCATTTGATGGCCCTTAACACAGGGAACAAGAATATATATGGTTTAGGGTAGGGCTCTTAACTGTTTTCAAGATATTCTGGCACTTCCTGTTTGAGGTGGGACAGGACCACCTCCGGGGCCCATGACCTACATACTATTTGATGCCACTTAACACAAGGACATCATATCCATGCCTTTAGTTTTTCACAAATATATACAGGAGTAGAGAAAAATATTTTTTAAGATTTAATACATTTTTACTATATGGCCATATTGGCCCCACCCTAGTGCCTAAACACCTGACCCAGTGGTCATAAATTTCACAATTTAGGTAGAAGACTTCATGTACATCATATCCAGGCCTTAGTTTTTTACAAATATATATGAGAGTAGAGAAGAAGATTTTCTCAAATTTAATACATTTTTACTATATGGCCATGTTGGCCCCACCCTTGAGCCTGAACCCCTGACCCAGGGACCATAAATTTCACAATTTTGGTAGAGGGCTTCATGGACATCATATCCATGCATTTAGTTTTTAACAAATATCTATGGGAGTAGAGAAGAAGATTTTCTAAGATTTAATACAGTTTTACTATATGGCCATATTGGCCCCACCCTAGAGCCTGAACCCCTGACCCAGGGGTCATGAATTTCACAATTTTGGTAGAGGGCTTCATGGACATCATAACCATGCATTTAGTTTTTAACAAATATCTATGGGAGTAGAGAAGGAGATTTTCTAAGATTTAATACATTTTTAATATATGACCATATTGGCCCCACCCTAGAGCCTGAACCCCTGACCCAGGGGTCATGAATTTCACAATTTTGGTAGAGGGCTTCATGGACATCATAACCATGCATTTAGTTTTTAACAAATATCTATGGGAGTAGAGAAGAAGATTTTCTAAGATTTAATACAGTTTTACTATATGGCCATTTTGGCCCCACCCTAGAGCCTGAACCCCTGACCCAGAGACCATAAATTTCACAATTTTGGTAGAGGGCTTCATGGACATCATAACCATGCATTTAGTTTTTAACAAATATCTATGGGAGTAGATAAGAAGATTTTCTAAGATTTAATACATTTTTACTATATGACCATATTGGCCCCACCCTTGAGCCTGAACCCCTGACCCAGGGGCCATAAATTTTACAATTTTGGTAGAGGGCTTCATGGACATCATATCCATGCATTTAGTTTTTAACAAATATCTATGGGAGTAGACAAGAAGATTTTCTAAGATTTAATACATTTTTACTATATGGCCATATTGGCCCCACCCTATACCCTGAACCCCTGACCCAGAGACCATACATTTCACAATTTTGGTAGAGGGCTTCATGGACATCATAACCATGCATTTAGATTTTAACAAATATCTATGGGAGTTGAGAAGATGATTTTCTAAGATTTAATACATTTTTACTATATGACCATATTGGCCCCACCCTAGAGCCTGAAACCCTGACCCAGGGGTCATGAATTGCACAATTTTGGTAGAGGGCTTCATGGACATCATAACCATGCAATCAGTTTTTTCCTCAGATGAGTGGGAGTAGAGAAAAAGATTTTTGAAAATTTGGCTGTTTTTTTAACATATTTGGCCCCACCTGTGGCACCCTGGGGGTGGTAGAGCCACCAATTTCACAATTTACATTCCTCTTACCACAGAGATGCTTCACACCAAAAATGGGAACAATTGGCCTTGTAGTTTTTAAGAAGAAGTTAAAAATGTAAATTGTTAACGCACGACGCACGTCGCACGACGCACGACGAAAACAGATAGCAATAGGTCACCTGAGTTTACTCAGGTGATCTAAAAAATTCATATTCTTATGATTATCATTGACCCCCTTTGTATAACTAGGATGATTTTACAGTCATATTACATATTAAGCAATGCAGTTCTCGAGAATCAGACTAAAACAACTATTTATATATAGATTATAAACCTACATCAAACTTTGAACCCCTTGTGAGGCCCAAGAATTGTCCAGGGGCCAAAATCTAAACAATTTTAAAGAATCAACAATATGCCAAAATGCTTGCATATAAGTAAAACCATATATAATAACATTAAAGTTTTTGTTGATAATTTAAATGTTTTCCTTTGTAAAATTGGAACCCCCCCCCCCCATGTGGCCCAACCCTACTCCTGAAGATTATGATTTTAAAAAATTTTAATCTATACTATCTAAACTGACTAAAGTTACAGCTTTTCTAGGCAAATTGTGTTTTAGAAGATGATTTTTAAAGATTTTTCCCTATATATTCATATGTAAAAGTTTGAACACCCCCCCTCCTTGTGGCCCCACCCTACCCCCTGGAGATCATGATTTGAACAAACTTGAATCTTCTGTACCTGAGGATGCTTCCATACAAGTTATAGCTTTTCTGCCCGATCGGTTTCTGAGAAGAAGATTTTTAAAGACTTTCCTCTATATATTCCGATGTGAAAATTTGACCCCCACTGTGGCCCCACCCTTCACCCAGGGATCATGATTTAATCAAATTTGAATCTACCCTAACCAAGGATGCTTTCACACAAATTTCAGCTTTTCTGGTTGATTTTAAGATTTTAAAAGATTTTTCTCTATATATATATTCCTATGTAAAAATTTGACCCCCCTATTTTGGCCTTATCCTACCACCAGGGATCATGATTTGAACAAACTTTAATCTACCCTATCTGAAGATAATTCCACACAAGTAATAGCTTTTCTGGCTGATTGGTTTCTGAGAAGAAGATTTTTAAAGGTTTTTCTCTATATATTCCTATGTAAAATTTTGACCCCCCCATTGTGGCCAAATCCTACCCCCGGGGGATCATGATTTGAACAAACTTGAATCTACACTACCTGAAGATGCTTCCACATGGGTAACAGCTTTTCAGGCTGATCAGTTTCATAGAAGAAGAATTTTTAAAGATTTACTCTATATATTCCTATGTAAAAATTTGACCCCCCCCCCCATTGTGGCCCCACCCTACCCCTGGGGATCATGATTTGAACAAACTTGAATCTACACTACCTGAGGATGCTTCCACACAAGTTTTAGCTTTTCTGGCCAAATGGTTTTTGAGGGGAAGATTTTTGAAAAATACCAACAAATTTTCAATGTTTTTTAATTATCTCCCCTTGGAAGAGAGTTGTGGCCCTTCATTTTAACAAACTTGAATCCCCTTCACCTAAGGATGCATTGTGCCAAGTTTGGTTGAAATCGGCCCAGTGGTTCTGGAGAAGAAGTCGAAAATGTAAAAAGTTTACGGACAGACAGACGGACGGACAGACGGACGGACGGACAGACAGACGCCGGACAAAAAGTGATCAGAAAAGCTCACTTGAGCTTTCAGCTTAGGTGAGCTAAAAATAACAAAACAATTTTAATAAATCTATTTCAAAGGTAATTAACAATTGTTGCAAATTTTTACTAGTTCTTTTTTAATATCACTTTGGATTGTAGAAAAAAACAGCTAAAAAAATCATTATTACTGTGGTATTGTTTTAACAAGCAAAATAAAACAAGAGGCCCAGGGGCCACATCGCTCACCTGAGGAACAATAGCCTTAACTCTGATCAAATTAGCATTACAGTATCAAAATCAAAATATTTTGACAACTAAGTACAGTAGATATTGCTCAAAAAATTTTAAATATCTGCCAATTTTTATCCACATATTTTTATGGTAAATAACAAGCCCCTTTTGTTGTTGTACCTGAAAGATTTTTCTCTATTCCTATATAACCCCCCCTCCCCCCACTCTTTGTGGCCCCACTTTTCTCTAGGAAATCATGGTTTCATCAAACTTTAATCTGCACAACCCGTGCTTTCACACAAGTTACTGCTTTTTGGACTGAAAACTTTCCAAAAATATTTTTAAAGATTTTCTCTATATATACCTATGTAGAAATTCATCTCCCCATTGTGGCCCCACCCTACCCCCGGGGACCATGATTTAAACAAACTTAAATCTAAACTATCTGAGGATGCCTCCACACAAGTTTGAGCTTTTCTGGCCAAATAGTTTTTAAGAAGAAGATTTTTAAAGATTTTCTCTATATATTCCTATGTAAAAATTCATCCCCCCATTGTGGCCCCACCTAACCCCTGGGGACCATGATTTAAACAAAGTTGAATCTCCACTATCTGTGGATGCTTCCACTCCAATTTGAGCTTTTTTGGACAATAGTTTTTGAGAAGAGGATTTTTATAAATTTTCTCTATATATTCCTTTGTAAATTTCATCCCCCATTGTGGCCCCACCCTACCCCTGGGGACCATGATTTAACCAAACTTGAATCTACACTATCTGAGGATGCTTCCGCTGCAATTTGAACTTTTCTGGTCAAATAGTTTTTGAGAAGAGGATTTTTATAAATTTTCTCTACATATTCCTATGTAAAAATTCATCCCCCATTGTGGCCCCACCCTACCCCAGGAGACCATGATTTAAACAAACTTGAATCTACACTATCTAAAGATGCGTCCATACCAGTTTCATCTTTTCTGGCCTTATAGTTTTTGAGAAGAAGATTTTTGAAAAATACCTACAAATTTTCAATAATTCTAAATTATCTCCCCTTTAAAGAGGGTGTGGCCCTTCATTTGAACAAACTTGAATCCCCTTCACCCAGTGATGCTTTGTGCCAAGTTTAGTTGAAATCTGCCTAGTGGTTCTGGAGAAGAAGATGAAAATGTGAAAAGTTTACACCAACAACAACGCCAACGCCAACGCCAACAACGACAGACAACAGACAAATTTTGATCAGAAAAGCTCACTTGAGCTTTCAGCTCAGGTGAGCTAAAAATGAAATAAAGATGTGTTCAGGCCTTACTTGTGGTCATTTTCATAATGTCTGTCTTCCTCAGCAATTTTAATTTCAGCCAAAATAACATTTTGCTGATAAAGAGAAAATGAGTATTTCTTTATTTTAGATATTCATGGAATTTTAATTAATTTTAATTTATGTGTTACACAAAAAATAAAGTAATTACCTCATCGCTCTCATAAAATGCTCTTATTACACCAGATAAAGCATTGTTTGTTAATTTCACTGGCTCTCCCACATGAAAATGGGCGTTATTGATTGATGCCCATGGAGATATAATTTCACACAGTCTAGTCTTTTATAAATGTGGTTTTCCTAGGATACCTATATTTAATAATAATATTTAATAATAATATTTAAAATATTATATATAAATATTAATATCTGGTTCATGTTATGTATCATTCTGTTTATGCAATTAGAAGCTTACCTTGCAATATTTGGTAAAATAGTTGGATTGCTCAAATTAAGCTTGGCAATTTCACTAGGCTTGATAACATAAATAGGCAACCCAGAGTCATCTTCTCCCTGAAATATTCAATCAACAATTATAAATAATAATGCTGATTGCTAACGTTGATAAAATTTATAATTGCAGTAGGAAAGTAGGAATTAGCCTATAAATATGATGAAAATATATGGCTAGACTGAGAATCGAACCCGGGACCCCCTCAACTCTAGTCAGGAGCTGTACCACTGACTGAGCTATTATATAAACCAGGACGATATCCTGATCAACGGTCGATCATAGCGCCCCAACTACTATCTTATGTTTATAATTATCAATGCAGATAATGAATCCTAAACAAATATACATATATTTATGAAGATACATGTATAGTAATGGGCCCAGAAGTTATTTCAGAGTTCAATCAATTCTATTTTACTGCATGATGAGTGCTGTTTATATGTTTTGCTTTGGATCCACAGGATTTAACTTAATCAGGCTGAAATTATAACTAACATACTATACAAAATGTACCTTTGAAATCAAATTTTCCACATCCAATTGACCAAATTTCATGCTGCGGATCTTGGCTAGTGGTGGAATGTCTGGTACACCTATTTCTTCTAGAATGAACCAGACATACTTAGCTACTTCCAAACTCTGAAATTATAAACACATAAATTTTCACTATTTGAAAAATCTATAATATGCAATGTGACAATTCATGATGATCAAACAATTAAAATATTATTAAATTTATATATTTAATTATATAAAGAAGAACTCAATATTTACAATATGATGTGTTTGACTGTGTAATAATCCATACAGAAGAAGACTCAGCTTATCTGGAAAGGGAAACCACTAGCTCTGAATCATTGTCTGATGGAGGAAAACATGTCTCATTTACATGTATTTTGTGATTCTGAAAAATAATCAAATTTAAAATTAGTTGAAACACATGCTGTCCCTTATTGTTATTAGTAAGCACTTTTTTGTTTACATTAGTTTTTCAAAACATTTGATTGGTTAATTTGAAGATATTTATCCAATGAAAAACGAAGTCGCTTGCTATTTTTAAAGTTGATTTTCTCCTTTTTCCACTGTGAACATTAAATAAACAGTAATATTATATAAGACAATAATTTTCGTAATTTTCATTGGCTGAAAGTACATCACGTGACATTCGTCGTTTTCCAATATCGACGCGAAAGCGCGTCTGCAGAATATGATATCGCACGACTCGGCAGTATCAACAAAAATAGGTATTGTAAAGACATTGTACCAACGGGAATTTTAAGTACAGAATATTAAAAGCAATATTTTGCAAAAAATTCTTCTATATCATTCCCTTTATCTAAAATCACTAGTTTTCATTGTTTTAAAACTGATATTGATAGCATACTCTCCGTTAATGTAGTGCGTCATCAAGAGGTAGATGACGTCATAGTAAGCCGTGCAGCGAGATCGGCCTCTCGCTTCTTATATTCAGTACTGTAGGCTTTTTAAAAAATGATGGCGTTGTAAATAATGTCATAATTATGTTAGCAGTAATTATTAAAATAGGAATAGCTTGAATTGGCAAAAGATGCGTTGAGTATTTTAAAGGATAGCAGATTAATTTGATGTCATAATGTACAATTCCCTTACTTTTTTGTCTAAACAGAATTCTTGACAGCCATAATTGTGCTGCGAGTGATTATATAATATAACTAATATGGACTTCATTGCACGGTCAATATGTGGTTATATGGACCCATGTCAAGTGATATCGACCTCAGACACATAAAGTGATATCGACCTCGCAAGCTCGGTCGATATCACTTGACATGGGTCCATATAACCACATATCGACCTACAATGAAGTCCATAATTGTATAATATTAACATTTTTTAAAATCCTAATTTATGTAATTTATTTAAACTGTCACCAAACATAGAAAGAATGCTTCAAACGTTAACCAGAGTGATATGACACAAAATTGATGCTTGCAAATCGCATGTACAGCTAGCTATGAGATATACTGTAGGAGAAAAGACAGGTACACTAAACACAATAATGTAGGGGAGAGAGAGAGAGAGAGAGAGAGAGAGAGAGAGAGAAAGAGAGAGAGAGAGCAGTATTGTCATGCATGTAATGTATATATTCTGAAAATTGTTGCTTGTTTGTATCAAGTGAAGGAACAAAAGGCTCTCAAAGAAAAAAATTGACTGGACAAGGACATCAGAAAAATGTGCCCAGGGTTACAATTAAAGGATCCCCAATTGAGGTATAAACATGTAAACACTTGCTTTTACTTTTATAATTGTTATATTTATATTTCAAACATGTAAAAAAGATATAGACAGCATTAATTAGGTAACCCATATTTGTAGATTTATAAGAACACTTCTGATTTGATTGGAAGTAAACATATATAATTATCAAAATTTTAATTAAATCAAATTATAATTTGTAAAGAGAATATGTTACGTGGCTTAAGGAAAAAGTTTGCATCAACCCCTGGATTTCCTTTCAGGAGCCAGAAGTACAGGTATAAAATCAGTTATTTTGATATTGATTACCTGTCCAGTCTGTGTAGTCTAGATATACACGAATTGTGCATTTAATTACCTTAAGAGAAATATTAATCATGCAGGTAAATATTTAATGAAATTAGCTACAATATTGAATATATTTATTGAAGTTCATTATATAGTTATAAATGCATTGCTGGTCATTCATGAGAAGCTTGGCGAACTCGTCCGGAAAGCTGGCTGGCCCAGACAGGCAACGGGGGGGTATGTCCAGCTTTGGATCCACTAAGTTCACCTATTATCGTAATCAAATTCGATCAAAGGTATGTGCAAACACTAGCTGGTTTTATGTCATATCATTCCGAGTAGTGTCAAAATTCCTTGCTTATACAGCTGTTATATAATAATATTGTCACCTTGTGAAAATTAAATTGTGCATTCCATTAAGATATACAAGCAGTCTCGATATACATAAAATCTTATTGTTTCACCTTTTTTTCAGCTGATGGGGAACAAAGAAGTGGATGTGGAGGGACTATCCATCAAGTCCCTGCATAACTACTTATGGAAGTGTCTCCTTCCAACCACCACCTCTCTGACAAATCCCAATAGAGAACACCAAACACTGATGCTAGTATGTGAACAGTTATACAATTTACACTAAGTGCTAAACTTTTGACATACCAGTAAATAAAAATTCTTTCCATATGATTAGTTATTTTTATTTTTTGATGCTAAAGTGTTTTAATTTATATACTTTGTAGAGATCATTCTGTGCCACACACAAAATGTTTAGGAAGAGGGGTGCACAGGGATTTGCATTTTGGTCTGAATTTAAAGAGTTCTTCAGCATAGTGATGGAGGATCAGATGGATGACAAGTGGGACAAGCTGATGGAAAAGGAAGAGAAGAGGATTAAAAAATATGTTGATTAATGATATTTTGAGTTGGGGAGGGGGGTTGAAAGTAAAAGGTAAAAAAACTAGCTATAAAGATCTAGGAAAATATTATATGTCGATAGTTTTCGTCATTTTTATTGGCTTGAAATACATTACGTGAAGATAATTCAACATTTTAGGTAGATTTGATTGATAATTTGGTGACCACCCAGCCTCTTATAATATTTTATTTTGTTTTGTATTCAGTATACCAAATATAAATAGTTTAAATACAAAATAGTTGTTCTTAATGTAATTAGAATTTGACACTCATTCAAAGGCTTCTAATAATTGTGTACATACCCATATATTATTTTGATTATAGAATTATCAACTGCATGTTTGGCAAACATTATTTCAAAATACTCTGTATCCCATGCTGATTGTGTAGGTAAACACTCTGTTACACAATTACTAATACTGATTGTGTAGGTAAACACTCTGTTACACAATTACTAATACTGATTGTGTAGGTAAACACTCTGTTACACACTTACTAATACTGATTGTGTAGGTAAACACTCTGTTACTCAATTACTAATACTGATTGTGTAGGTAAACACTCTGTTACTCAATTACTAATACTGATTGTGTAGGTAAACACTCTGTTACACAATTACTAATACTGATTGTGTAGGTAAACACTCTGTTACTCAATTACTAATACTGATTGTGTAGGTAAACACTCTGTAACACAATTACTAATACATGTACTGATTGTGTAGGTAAACACTCTGTTACACAATTACTAATACTGATTGTGTAGGTAAACACTCTGTTACACACTTACTAATACTGACTGTGTAGGTAAACACTCTGTTACACACTTACTAATACTGACTGTGTAGGTAAACACTCTGTTACACAATTACTAATACTGACTGTGTAGGTAAACACTCTGTTACACAATTACTAATACTGACTGTGTAGGTAAACACTCTGTTACACAATTACTAATACTGACTGTGTAGGTAAACACTCTGTTACACAATTACTAATACTGACTGTGTAGGTAAACACTGTTAAACACTTACTAATACTTACATGCAATTTTTGTATTTATATTTTGTGTGAAATAGAAACAACAAGACATTTTTAATCTTGTATTCATTTGTAAATTAAATATGTTGTAGATTGTAGTGTGTAAAGTACATATCATTGATTAATAATGTAATTTGTTGGTTTGGTATTTATATTTTATAATTATGTAAAATAGAACAGATATGTAGTATGTGTTAAATATGCCATTCGTTTGTAAACTTGATATACTGCTATATTTTTGTTGGAAATATTTGAAATATTGTGTATTTATATTAAGTAGAATATATGTATCGACAAATGCTAGAGACTTGTTTGGGTTTTTTTCTTGCTTATGTATATACACTGCATTAAATTAGTTATTTCTTAAGACACATGAAGATATATTTTTTAAATTTAACATTTAAAACTATTTGAATATGATAAAAT
Organism: Magallana ariakensis; assembly: GCA_020458035.1. Classification (NCBI taxonomy): domain Eukaryota; kingdom Metazoa; phylum Mollusca; class Bivalvia; order Ostreida; family Ostreidae; genus Magallana; species Magallana ariakensis. The sequence goes on from CM035818.1 coordinate 24,822,625, forward strand.
TTCATCTGATTCAGAAGAAGAAATAGCTGATTTTTTAAATGAGTGTAGTGATATTCATTTTAATAGAAAATGTTTCATATGAAATTCATATGATGCCCCTTTCATATGACTCTCATATGAAAATAACTATAAACACACATACTATTTACATATGAGATTCATATGATGCCCCTTTCATATGATTCTCATATATGAATGACTTAAAATTTTCATATGTGAATCATGTGAAGGCATTCACATATGATCTACATATGATCCACATATGAGGATCATATGATTTGTCACATATGATTCACATATGATGCCCTTTTTTAATGACCTCATATGAAACAAACATATGTGAATCATATGTGGCGAAATTGCCTGTGTAGAACATCATGAATATATCGTAGTACACAAACTATCTAGAAGTTCGGTCTGCGCTGAAAATTCGGAAGCTAAAGTAACAGTAAAACTAGTGAGTTATGAAAATTGTTCATTTCCTTCTTGAAAACCTTCCACCACAAAATATAGTCCCTTATTAAACTCTGTAAAAATGTAATTTTTCTAAAACAATTTTATTCAATAAAGTTTATTTGGGATTGTAAAATATAAATATTCTACTAGAATTAATATGTGATGCAGAATTTTCAGACTAGAGGTGACCCAAAATGGCTACCCAAAACCTTAGGAGCAAACCTCTGTAATGGAACAGCCATTGGAACAGTCCTGAACGTGAATTTTGATTTTTGCTTATTACGTCGCACTTTAGTTTACGCCATTCTAGAATTATGACGTCATAGTAATTTAACCTTTGACCAGCTTTGTGTGTTATTATTTCATGAATGCCACGGTTTTCGACACACTTTACAGACAAGAAATATTTGAAATGTAAATATTGTTTTATATCTTTGGGTACAGACCCTATTGAATAACTTTACTGCACTATTCTACTTACATGCAGCTAAAGAAAACAAAAATAACTTTCAATAATAACTTAATTATGAATTTTAACATGCATTCTGATGAATGTAAAACAGAAGTAACATTTAATAACAATTCAATTACATGCATGTTGAGGAATTTGTGCAGGTACTTACTTCAACATCATGGCTGGCAAATACTCAGAGACCAAACTGGAGATCAATCCTGAGAGATGGTTATCTTTTCTCTGTTCTATGAATTTATATTTGAAAATTTTGTTTTGTCTCTCAAGCCCATTGTTGGTGTTTACTAAGAGGCCTTGACCATATCTATGAGCCCAACCACAACGCTTAAAAAGATGAAATTATAAACTGTTGAATCTTTGTGTTGATATTTAAAAAAAACCCACCAAAATAATTGGTGAGCTAGCTAACTCATTAAGCAGCCTGCTGCATTACAAAAACTGGCAAGCTTTAAACAGAAACTTCACAACAGATAATTTACATATAAAAATGTAAGATTGTGTTAAAATATAATCATTCATTAACTGATCAGATTTATCAAAATAAGATATGAATTACCTTTTTCTCAGATAGCCAGGTCTTGGTAAACCAATTCCTCAACCTCGCATTTGCTCTCCACTCAACAGAGTTTGTGAGAGACTCTAGTGCAACTTCAAACTGGTCCTCTGAGCAAGAGTGGGCACAACTTCTCAACATTGCAAGAACTTTATCCTTACTCTCACCTACATCATTGTCCGTTTTGCTGACCCATCTTGTCCAGCTTTGCTCACGATGAAAGTCGCAAAGGAATACAAAACTCTCTATAACAAGAATTATATCACAGTGTATTAGCTATTTTATAAAAATGAAAAGAATAAGTTAATATTCAGAAACTGATAGCAAAACCAGGCTTATAAAAAGATAAAGAACAAGATGCGATCTCGTTGCGAGCAACGAGTGGGTCTTCTGTATGATTTTTGAATAAATGAGATAAAACCCATCATTTTAAAGATAAAATCGTAAGTCTACCCAAAAAGTACGAAAAAAAAAATTTCGGCACTCGGGGCTTGAACCCGGGTGGCCTGGGCACTGTCCACGACCTAAACGACTGAGCTACTCGGGTTCTCACTTCAAGACTTTGACTCTTAATATCTCAGGAACGCATTGATTGATTTTAAAACAAATTACATATTCTGAATTAGTAAAAAGGTCACTATAAGGTATAAAAATTTGAAAGAAAAATTTTAAAAAATAAAAAAGTCGAAAAATTGAATTTTTCAAATTTGCTTCCGGTGACGACCAGAAGTGATGGCGGACATTCTCTTGACCAAGGTGCACCAGAAAAACGATAGATCTATCATCTCTCAAAATTTCAGCCCTATATCTTTATTCATTTTTGAGAAACCTGACAGACAAAATTGACTTTTTAAAATCGTAAACGGACGATAACTTCCGACCGGAAGTGTATTTTTAAAAATTGAAAAAAACCTATCAACTTAAGATAAAAAGACGTCAATTTTGAAAATTTGACTGAAATCGAACCAGGCATCTCCGAGAAATCGTCTGCACAAAATCGGTAAGAAAAAAAAAGAATAATAAGAAAAGTGAAAAAGAAACAATAGAATAATAGAAGGGTCTTCCGCTGAAGACGGAAGACCCTAATAAAAATAAAATTGATACAGTAATTTCAAACACTGTTGCAGTTATATGCAGCTTACCCCTATAATCTGTCCCTTAAATCAAACTACCTGAAAAAGACTCCTCTATAGCAACTATTTCTCACTCACGGAAGTCTGTCATAAAGAAAGTGGGCTTCCATTCCCAGCCTTCTGGTTTGTCTGGAGCCTCATTAACCCAGTTTTTGATAGTTTGGAGACCCTGCCACAACACTAAAACCAACATTTGTCTTGACGGCCAAAAAGAAAAAAGGCAAAGCATATTTCGTGGTTCTATAGGTGGCATCCAATAAGCAAAGAGAGTTACCATATCTGAAATATATAACTGAATAATCACCTTACTGCATACACTGTTAAGTATTTAGAATTTGGTACAGCTACAATTAAAAATTTCTTTAATACAAAATGAAACAATACATCAATTTGTTTAATATCAAAACTCAACAAAAAAGGCACCACATAACATATGGAGACAGTAATGTAGGACATATCAACATTACAAAAGAACTCACCAATAATTATGCATTACAATCTTAGAGTACATTACCTATAAAGCAAATGCCTCTGGAACTCTGACAGAAGAAGAAATTGGTTGTTGTGATCAACTGCGAGAAGACCTCATCTTCATCATCTTGCTCAACACATTGCACATCGTTGATGTTATCTTCATCCAGTTGCTGATCCTCATTTGATGTAGCCGGCATGAAATCAAAATTATCCTTTGGATAGCTTTCTTGCCATTGACTCACCAATTTCAACTGACTTTTGTAACTGACTTTTTTTTTACAACAGCTAATGGCAAAATAAATGTTCCTGTCCTAATATATGTTTTCTTAAGTACCAAACTAGTACCTCAGGCGAAGTTGTGCTAAGTAGATGTGTTTTCTTATAGCCACATCTGATGGATAGTATGCAGCGTCTGTAAGTGATGGCTTATTGGCACTGGGGAACATCTGCGTATCTACATAAACTTTCAAATGACGTCACATTTCTGATACACTTGTGACCCCATGACATGTCCCACCATCTCATACAGCTTTTCTCTTACTTCTTTGTTCAATGGATTCATAAAACCTGTAATGTATATTAAACCAATAACAATAATAGTCGATTTATATCACAAAGCACACAACAAATATGCCTTAAGATTGAAACAAACTCATTAATTATACAAACCTGACCAACAAGATGCATGTTTTGGTGCTCTTCATCCTTGGGTAAGCTTATATAAATCCGCTGTCCTCTCTTCATGTTGCTTCCCATAACTTCCAGGCCTTCTCTGAGCTTCTCACTAGCTATTCTCCTGGCCTTCTCTGTATCTTGTTTTGCCTGCAAATTTCAATTATCTCTATAAAAATACATATTTTTCTTATATCTTTCACTTTACCTATCTTTGCTCTTATTTTGAATTCATTATGGAGCTGTACTCAAAGAAATAAACAGAGAAGAGCAATTTCTGTCATCTGTTTGAAAATTAATTCTAAAAACATACACATGTGTATATTTAGAATTAAAAATAAAAGTATTCCACAAAATATAAGTATTTCATGTGTATTCAACACTATTCATATATAAAAATGAATTTTGACTATATTTGTTTTGAAACGTCAGATACCTTATATTCTGGAAACACAAGAACTTCTTTCATGACTATTTTTGCTGGACAGCCTTTCTTTTTTGTGGATTGGATGTGCTGCCTCCTTTTCAAAGATGAAGGATGATCATCCTAAAAAAAAACCAAACAAATATGAAACAAGAGGCCCATGGGCCACATCGCTCACCTGAGCAACAACAGATATAGTAAAATCAGCTTTATGGAGTCATATACAAAATATCTGAACAATGTCGTATAATAGATTC
>CM035818.1:25577291-26011352 GCA_020458035.1 Magallana ariakensis
GTCATTCTATCATAAAAGAGGAATAAGGATGCAAATATTGATCCTAAAAGATTTAGGGGGTTTCCTAAGTGTTTTTTAAACTGATTTTGTAACATTAAAATAAGAATTATGGGTTTCCTTAGGGGGGTCAAACTTAATAATTAAAGAATTTTTCTTTAAATTAATGTTAACCTTTCCTTAGCAATAATGTAAGGAAGAATAAACTAAAGTGTAAATATTAATCAAAAATAGATTTTAGGGTTTTTTAAGAGATTTACAATACCGACTTTTTAATGTTAAAATGAAAATTATGGGTTTCCTCATTGTGGTCTAAATTTTTTATTAAAGAAGATTTACTTAAAGTAATGCTGATTGAATCTTTGTTATACTATCATTAAGAAGGAATAAGGATGCAAATATTGATCCTAAAAGATATAGGGGGTTTCCTAGGTGTTTGATTATACTGATTTTTGTAACATTAAAATAAGAATTATGAGTTTCCTCAGGAGGGTCAAATTTCAAAATTATTGGATTTTTCTTTGAATTAATGTTAACCTTTCCTTTGCAATAATTTAAGAAGAATAAATTGGAATGCAAATATTTATCAAAAAGATTTTGGGGTTTTTTAAAAAGATTTACTATGTAGACTTTTTAACGTTAAAATGAAAATTATGGGTTTCCTCATTGGGGTCTAAATATTTTATTAAAGAAGATTTCCTTAAACTAATGCTGATTATATCTTTGTCATACTATCATTTAGGAGGAATAAGGATGCAAATATTGATCCTAAAAGATTTAGGGGGTTTCCTAAGTGTTAGATTATACTGAGTTTGTAACATTAAAATAAGAATTATGGGTTTCCTTAGGGGGGTCAAACTTAATAATTAAAGGATTTTTCTTTAAATTAATGTTGACATTTCCTTTGCAATAATGTAAGGAAGAATAAATTAAAGTGCAAATATTAATCAAAAAAAGATTTCAGGATTTTTTTAAGAGATTTACAATACCGACTTTTTAATGTTAAAATAAAATTATGGGTTTCCTCATTGGGGTGTAAATTTTTTATTTAAGAAGATTTCCTTAAAGTTATGCTGATTGAATCTTTGTTATACTATCATTAAGGAGGAATAAGGATGCAAATATTGATCCTAAAAGATTTAGGGGGTTTCCTAAGTGTTTGATTATACTGATTTTGTAACATTAAAATAAGAATTATGGGTTTCCTCAGGGGGGTCACATTTCATAATTATAGGATTTTTCTTGAAATTAATGTTGACATTTCCTTTCCAATAATGTAAGGATGAATAAATTAAAGTGTAAATATTAATCAAAAAAAGATTTTGGGGTTTTTAAGAGATTTACAATACCGACTTTTTAACGTTAAAATGAAAATTATGGGTTTCCTCATTGGGGTGTAAATTTTTTATTAAAGAAGATTTCCTTAAATAATAAGAATTATGGGTTTCCTCAGGGGGGTCACATTTCATAATTATAGGATTTTTCATGAAATTAATGTTGACATTTCCTTTCCAATAATGTAAGGATGAATAAATTAAAGTGTAAATATTAATCAAAAAAAGATTTTGGGGTTTTTAAGAGATTTACAATACCGACTTTTTAACGTTAAAATGAAAATTATGGGTTTCCTCATTGGGGTGTAAATTTTTTATTAAAGAAGATTTCCTTAAACTAATGCTGATTGAATCTTTGTTATACTATCATTAAGAAGGAATAAGGATGCATATATTGATCCTAAAAGATTTAGGGGGTTTCCTAAGTGTTTGATTATACTGATTTTGTAACATTAAAATAAGAATTATGGGTTTCCTTAGGGGGGTCAAACTTAATAATCAAAGGATTTTTCTTTAAATTAATGTTAACCTTTCCTTAGCAATAATGTAAGGAAGAATAAACTAAAGTGTAAATATTAATCAAAAATAGATTTCAGGGTTTTTTAAGAGATTTACAATACCGACTTTTTAATGTTAAAATGAAAATTATGGGTTTCCTCATTGTGGTCTAAATTTTTTATTAAAGAAGATTTACTTAAAGTAATGCTGATTGAATCTTTGTTATACTATCATTAAGAAGGAATAAGGATGCAAATATTGATCCTAAAAGATATAGGGGGTTTCCTAGGTGTTTGATTATACTGATTTTGTAACATTAAAATAAGAATTATGAGTTTCCTCAGGAGGGTCAAATTTCAAAATTATTGGATTTTTCTTTGAATTAATGTTAACCTTTCCTTTGCAATAATTTAAGAAAGAATAAATTGGAATGCAAATATTTATCAAAAAAGATTTTGGGGTTTTTTAAAAAGATTTACTATGTAGACTTTTTAACGTTAAAATGAAAATTATGGGTTTCCTCATTGGGGTCTAAATATTTTATTAAAGAAGATTTCCTTAAACTAATGCTGATTATATCTTTGTCATACTATCATTTAGGAGGAATAAGGATGCAAATATTGATCCTAAAAGATTTAGGGGGTTTCCTAAGTGTTAGATTATACTGATTTTGTAACATTAAAATAAGAATTATGGGTTTCCTTAGGGGGGTCAAACTTAATAATTAAAGGATTTTTCTTTAAATTAATGTTGACATTTCCTTTGCAATAATGTAAGGAAGAATAAATTAAAGTGCAAATATTAATCAAAAAAAGATTTCAGGGTTTTTTTAAGAGATTTACAATACCGACTTTTTAATGTTAAAATGAAAATTATGGGTTTCCTCATTGGGGTGTAAATTTTTTATTTAAGAAGATTTCCTTAAAGTTATGCTGATTGAATCTTTGTTATACTATCATTAAGGAGGAATAAGGATGCAAATATTGATCCTAAAAGATTTAGGGGGTTTCCTAAGTGTTTGATTATACTGATTTTGTAACATTAAAATAAGAATTATGGGTTTCCTCAGGGGGGTCACATTTCATAATTATAGGATTTTTCTTGAATTTAATGTTGACATTTCCTTTCCAATAATGTAAGGATGAATAAATTAAAGTGTAAATATTAATCAAAAAAAGATTTTGGGGTTTTTAAGAGATTTACAATACCGACTTTTTAACGTTAAAATGAAAATTATGGGTTTCCTCATTGGGGTGTAAATTTTTTATTAAAGAAGATTTCCTTAAATAATAAGAATTATGGGTTTCCTCAGGGGGGTCACATTTCATAATTATAGGATTTTTCATGAAATTAATGTTGACATTTCCTTTCCAATAATGTAAGGATGAATAAATTAAAGTGTAAATATTAATCAAAAAAAGATTTTGGGGTTTTTAAGAGATTTACAATACCGACTTTTTAACGTTAAAATGAAAATTATGGGTTTCCTCATTGGGGTGTAAATTTTTTATTAAAGAAGATTTCCTTAAACTAATGCTGATTGAATCTTTGTTATACTATCATTAAGAAGGAATAAGGATGCATATATTGATCCTAAAAGATTTAGGGGGTTTCCTAAGTGTTTGATTATACTGATTTTGTAACATTAAAATAAGAATTATGGGTTTCCTCAGGGGGGTCAAATTTCATAATTAAAGGATTTTTCTTTAAATTAATGTTGACATTTCCTTTGCAATAATGTAAGGAAGAATAAATTAAAGTGCAAATATTAATCAAAAAAAGATTTCAGGGTTTTTTAAGAGATTTACAATACCGACTTTTTAATGTTAAAATGAAAATTATGGGTTTTCTCATTGTGGTCTAAATTTTTTATAAAAGAAGATTTACTTAAACCAATGCTGATTGAATCTTTGTAATACTATCATTAAGAAGTAATAAGGATGCAAATATTGATCCTAAAAGATTTAGGTAGTTTTCTAAGTGTTTGATTATACTGATTTTGTAACATTAAAATAAGAATTATGGGTTTCCTCAGGGGGGTCAAATTTCATAATTATAGGATTTTTCTTTGAATTAATGTTGACATTTCCTTTGCAATAAGGTAAGAAAGAAAAAATTAGAGTGCAAAAATTTATAAAAAAAGATTTTGGGTGTTTTAAGAGATTTACTATACCGACTTTTTAACGTTAAAATGAAAATTATGGGTTTCCTCAGGGGGGTCAAATTTCAAAATTATGGGATTTTTCTATGAATTAATGTTAACATTTCCTTTCCAATAATGTAAGGAAGAAAAAATTAGAGTACAAGAATTTACCTAAAAAGATTTTGGTTTTTTTTAAAGAGATTTACTATACAGACTTTTTAACGTTAAAATGAAAATTATGTGTTTCCTCATTGGGGTCTAAATTTTTTATTAAAGAAGATTTCTTTAAAATAATGCTGATTATATCTTTGTCATTCTATCATAAAAGAGGAATAAGGATGCAAATATTGATCCTAAAAGATTTAGGGGGTTTCCTAAGTGTTTGATTATACTGACTTTGTAACATTAAAATAAGAATTATGGGTTTCCTCAGGGGGGTCAAATTTCATAATTATAGGATTTTTCTTTAGATTAATGTTGACATTTCCTTTGCAATAATGTAAGGAAGAATAAATTAAAGTGTAAATATTAATCAAAAAAAGATTTTCGGTGTTTTTAAGAGATTTACTATACAGACTTTTTAACGTTAAAATGAAAATTATAGGTTTCCTCATTGTGGTCTAAATTTTTTATAAAAGAAGATTTACTTAAACCAATGCTGATTGAATCTTTGTAATACTATCATTAAGAAGTAATAAGGATGCAAATATTGATCCTAAAAGATTTAGGTAGTTTTCTAAGTGTTTGATTATACTGATTTTGTAACATTAAAATAAGAATTATGGGTTTCCTCAGGGGGGTCAAATTTCATAATTATAGGATTTTTCTTTGAATTAATGTTGACATTTCCTTTGCAATAAGGTAAGAAAGAAAAAATTAGAGTGCAAAAATTTATAAAAAAAGATTTTGGGTGTTTTAAGAGATTTACTATACCGACTTTTTAACGTTAAAATGAAAATTATGGGTTTCCTCATTGGGATGTAAATTTTTTATTAAAGAAGATTTCCTTTAACTAATGCTGATTATATCTTTGTCATTCTATCATAAAAGAGGAATAAGGATGCAAATATTGATCCTAAAAGATTTAGGGGGTTTCCTAAGTGTTTTTTTAAACTGATTTTGTAACATTAAAATAAGAATTATGGGTTTCCTTAGGGGGGTCAAACTTAATAATTAAAGAATTTTTCTTTAAATTAATGTTAACCTTTCCTTAGCAATAATGTAAGGAAGAATAAACTAAAGTGCAAATATTAATCAAAAAAAGATTTCAGGGTTTTTTAAGAGAAATTTACAATACCGACTTTTTAATGTTAAAATGAAAATTATGGGTTTCCTCATTGTGGTCTAAATTTTTTATTAAAGAAGATTTCCTTAAAGTAATGCTGATTGAATCTTTGTTATACTATCATTAAGAAGGAATAAGGATGCATATATTGATCCTAAAAGATTTAGGGGGTTTCCTAAGTGTTTGATTATACTGATTTTGTAACATTAAAATAAGAATTATGGGTTTCCTCAGGGGGGTCACATTTCATAATTATTGGATTTTTCTTTGAATTAATGTTAACCTTTCCTTTGCAATAATTTAAGAAAGAATAAATTGGAATGCAAATATTTATCAAAAAAGATTTTGGGGTTTTTTAAAAAGATTTACTATGTATATGTATAGATTATACTGATTTTGTAACATTAAAATAAGAATTATGGGTTTCCTTAGGGGGGTCAAACTTAATAATTAAAGGATTTTTCTTTAAATTAATGTTGACATTTCCTTTGCAATAATGTAAGGAAGAATATATTAAAGTGCAAATATTAATCAAAAAAAGAATTCAGGGTTTTTTAAGAGATTTACAATACCGACTTTTTAATGTTAAAATGAAAATTATGGGTTTCCTCATTGGGGTGTAAATTTTTTATTTAAGAAGATTTCCTTAAAGTTATGCTGATTGAATCTTTGTTATACTATCATTAAGGAGGAATAAGGATGCAAATATTGATCCTAAAAGATTTAGGGGGTTTCCTAAGTGTTTGATTATACTGATTTTGTAACATTAAAATAAGAATTATGGGTTTCCTCTGGGGGGTCAAATTTCATAATTATAGGATTTTTCTATGAATTAATGTTAACATTTCCTTTGCAATAATGTACGAAAGAATAAATTGGAATGCAAATATTTATCAAAAAAGATTTTGGGGTTTTTTAAAAAGATTTACTATGTAGACTTTTTAACGTTAAAATGAAAATTATGGGTTTCCTCATTGGGGTCTAAATATTTTATTAAAGCAGTTTTCCTTAAACTAATGCTGATTATATCTTTGTCATACTATCATTTAGGAGGAATAAGGATGCAAATATTGATCCTAAAAGATTTAGGGGGTTTCCTAAGTGTTTGATTATACTGATTTTGTAACATTAAAATAAGAATTATGGGTTTCCTCAGGGGGGTCACATTTCATAATTATAGGATTTTTCTTGAAATTAATGTTGACATTTCCTTTGCAATAATGTAAGGAAGAATAAATTAAAGTGCAAATATTAATCAAAAAAAGATTTTGGGATTTTTAAGAGATTTACAATACCGACTTTTTAACGTTAAAATGAAAATTATGGGTTTCCTCATTGGGGTGTCAATTTTTTATTAAAGAAGATTTCCTTAAACTTATGCTGATTGAATCTTTGTTATACTATCATTAAGAAGGAATAAGGATGCATATATTGATCCTAAAAGATTTAGGGGGTTTCCTAAGTGTTTGATTATACTGATTTTGTAACATTAAAATAAGAATTATAATTTTCCTCAGGAGGGTCAAATTTCAAAATTATGGGATTTTTCTATGAATAAATGTTAACATTTCCTTTGCAATAATGTAAGGAAGAAAAAATTAGAGTGCAAGAATTTACCTAAAAAGATTTTGGTTTTTTTTAAAGAGATTTACTATACAGACGTTTTAACGTTAAAATGAAAATTATGGGTTTCCTCATTGGGGTCTAAATTTTTTATTAAAGAAGATTTCTTTAAACTAATGCTGATTATATCTTTGTCATTCTATCATAAAAGAGGAATAAGGATGAAATATTGATCCTAAAAGATTTTGGGGGTTTCCTAAGTGTTAGATTATACTGATTTTGTAACATTAAAATAAGAATTATGGGTTTCCTTAGGGGGGTCAAACTTAATAATTAAAGGATTTTTCTTTAAATTAATGTTGACATTTCCTTTGCAATTGAATTTTCTGATGCTGATTGAATCTTTGTTATACTATCATTAAGAAGGAATAAGGATGCATATATTGATCCTAAAAGATTTAGGGGGTTTCCTAAGTGTTTGATTATACTGATTTTGTAACATTAAAATAAGAATTATAATTTTCCTCAGGGGGGTCAAATTTCAAAATTATGGGATTTTTTTATGAATTAATGTTAACATTTCCTTTGCAATAATGTAAGGAAGAAAAAATTAGAGTGCAAGAATTTACCTAAAAAGATTTTGTTTTTTTTTAAAGAGATTTACAATACAGACTTTTTAACGTTAAAATGAAAATTATGAGTTTCCTCATTGGGGTCTAAATTTTTTATTAAAGAAGATTTCTTTAAACTAATGCTGATTATATCTTTGTCATTCTATCATAAAAGAGGAATAAGGATGCATATATTGATCCTAAAAGATTTAGGGGGTTTCCTAAGTGTTTGATTATACTGATTTTGTAACATTAAAATAAGAATTATGAGTTTCCTCAGGAGGGTCAAATTTCAAAATTATTGGATTTTTCTTTGAATTAATGTTAACCTTTCCTTTGCAATAATTTAAGAAAGAATAAATTGGAATGCAAATATTTATCAAAAAAGATTTTGGGGTTTTTTTAAAAGATTTACTATGTAGACTTTTTAACGTTAAAATGAAAATTATGGGTTTCCTCATTGGGGTCTAAATATTTTATTAAAGAAGATTTCCTTAAACTAATGCTGATTATATCTTTGTCATACTATCATTTAGGAGGAATAAGGATGCAAATATTGATCCTAAAAGATTTTGGGGGTTTCCTAAGTGTTAGATTATACTGATTTTGTAACATTAAAATAAGAATTATGGGTTTCCTCAGGGGGGTCAAATTTCAAAATTATGGGATTTTTCTTTGAATTAATGTTAACATTTCCTTTCCAATAATGCAAGGAAGAAAAAATTAGAGTGCAAATTTTAATCATAAATATTTATGGGGTCTACCAAGTGATTTACTATACTGATGTTTATTAGCGTTAAATTAAAAATTATGGATTTTCTCATCAGGACTCAATTTCTTGATTTAAAGGACTAGGGAAATTTTTAGAGAAGGTATTTATTATTTACACAGATTGCTGATTTCTTCAAGATTTATTATTTGTTGAATGTTACAAAGGAAAATCCACAATCAAAACCGCCAAAAAATGATATTACTCAGTTTTGGATGAATTGAAAGTGCATACTGTGTAGGGTGTAAATATGAAAATAAGGAACAAATTGTTTATTTCTTAATGGCGAATTGTTCTTTGTAAAACCCTTAAGAGAGTAAAATTAAAAGATTTTCCAGTTAAAGCCTCCCTTTAGAAATTTTGACCCCTTTGAGTATGCCCATATTTTTCCGCTCTCGATAAAAAGAGCACATATGGTCTAGATTATTTTTGCTCCAAGTTAATGTTATTTTCTGCTGAATTTATTTATAGATATGTGTATTCAAAGAATTATCAAAGAATGTTTACAATTAAAACCTCTAAAATGTTTTAGAAACCCTGAAGGAGACGCATATTTTTTTAATTGAGCTGCATGTAATTTGTTGAAGTGTCGAGGAAATTCTAACTTTTCGCGATTTTATTAAAATAGCAATGATCTATCAAATTTATAACGAAATGAGTGTTTATTCAAAACACGAACGTTAATGAAAACGCACACTAGATGTAAAAATCTAAAAGAAATACATCTCAACCAACAGATTTCAAGATTAGATTGAGGAAAAACTATTTTTTCTTTACATACAAAAGGAATATATCGCTATATCAGATGTTCATAATTAAGACAGGTAATAATACGCTTACAAAACTGTTAAAATTGAAAATAGATTAATAAAACACATCATTTTTAACAACAAAAACTTACATTATCATTTCCTTCAACCCGACCTTGTTTTGAGAGGAAGTTGAGTTCGCGCATGCGCGAATAAGATCCAGGGGAAAGTGTGTAACTACCCCATTTTGACACGGTAAGTGTGTAACAAAAATCATGTGTAAACCGGAAAGTCACACTATGCTATGTTTTTTATTTTCTGGATAAAGGACGTCGAAAAATTCCGAATTACGGCCTTTTCAAACTCACTACACGGGTTCAGGTAGTGAGTTTTGAAAATGTAGTAAGTCGCACGTGTGTAACCTAGTTTATGTAGTGAGTATCGGGGTTATGCAAACGCACACACACACACACACACACACACACACACACACACACACACACACACACACACACACACACACACACACACACACACACACACACACACACACACACACACACACACACACACACACACACACACACACACACACACACACACACACACACACACACACACACACACACACACACACACACACACACACACACACACACACACACACACACACACACACACACACACACTCGTAAAGACATAAAGACATGAATCTCACTACACTTGACTTTTCACCAGAAAGTCACTACACTATTTTCTAAGGGTCGTGAAGAAAAATTTTGTGCAAATTTATAAAAGACTGTCTACTCTTATTAGCCTACGGGGCTGATATTTCGTAAATTCATTATAATAAAAATTTGAGTTTTCCCCTGAACTCCACTACATCAGAGCACGTGACTCACCAGTTTGACACACATGATTCTCACTACATTGTCAGTTTTGAAATACACACATGAAACTGACTACTTACATTAATTTTACTTATTTTTCCCATCTTCTCATGATCAAATGCTTTGATACACCATGCATTCTTTGTACAGTTTCTTAAACACTCTTTTCAAAATCTTATTTGTTTATCATTTATTTATATATTTTTGAATAGCTGACACCAAATGTTGTTATTAGAACAACTAATAGACAATGGCAGTTTACTTATTGGAAGAGAAATCCTATTACATGCCCCTTCTACTTACATGTATATCACACGCATATTTATACAAGCATCCATCATCATTCATTTTCAGCCACAGCTGTATAGATTATTTAAAGACTGAATGACGGCACAACTACTGAGTAGAGCACTATTTTCAATGATGGAATTACAGATTTATGATATAAAAATTCATGAACAATTTTTCTCACCAAAACGCTCAAACACATTATTCCTACATAATATCGCATGGCATATATATAAAATGGATCATGCATTAGCACATCTGCTAAGCTTAGTTTTCTTGACGTAGTGATGTTAAAATGAACATCTATGATTATGAAACTAATTAAGACATTACATTAGAGTCTGACTTTTTATTGAGTATTAATGAAACATTTAAGTATTAATATGATCAAGGCATCATTTATTAGTTATAGGAACAGTAAAAAGTAAAAACAGCAAACTATGTACATTGTTTAACCCAACTTTCAATGCTACTAAATTTACACGTACATGTACATTTAATAAGTGTATTAATTCTCTCATATCATCATTTTTGAAAACATACATGAATACCAAACAATCAATTAAATATGTACCGCAGTTTCATTATCATTTCTACACCAGTATTGATTAAAGCGGTCTTCATCATGGCGTGGATTTTTTTTCCGTTAACACTTTTGGTCCTCCATTGTCTATCTAGGAAGTTTACCTATGTCTGGACACTGGTGCTGCAACACAAAAATACTTGTCAAAATACAAATTCTGAGAATGTGTTTCATCTCTGTAGAACAAGACTTTTAAATGTACTTTTTTTCAGATTTTATGCAATACTAAAAGGTCTCTCTCTCTCTCTCTCTCTCTCTCTCTCTCTCTCTCTCTCTCTCTCTCTCTCTCTCTCTCTCTCTCTCTCTGATAATTATTAATGACAAACTTCACTTCAAAATTCATTAAAACTTATGGTACACTATCCGCCCCCCCCCCCTCTCTCTCTCTCTATTTTAACTTTTTCCTATCTCTTAATTTTAAATGCCTTATCTCAGTTACTTGCTCAGTTACTTGCTGATATCCCTTTTTACTTTTACACACATGTAGTGACATTCAAGAAAACTGTATCAAAATTCATGTTTATGAAAACTAAAAGCAGTTTTTTCTGTATTCTCTTTCTTTTTTCATCTCTCTCTCTCTCTTTCTCTCTCTCTCTTTTAACTTTTCCCTATCTCTTAATTTTAAATGCCTTATCTCAGCTACTTGCTGATATCCCTTTTTTACTTTTACACACATGTAGTGACATTCAAGAAAAGTGTATCAAAATTCATGTTTATGAAAACTAAAAACAGTTTTTTTCTGTATTCTTTCTTTTTTTCATTTCTCTCTCTCTCTCTCTCTCTCTCTCTCTCTCTCTCTCTCTCTCTCTCTCTCTCTCTCTCTCTCTCTCTCTCTCTCTCTCTCTCTCTCTCTCATAGCCTTTCTCTTTTCTTGTTATTATTTATAATAGTTTGTTGTTTACAATAAGTAACAAAAATTTCATTGATACCTTCAAAATTTTAAAGCATCATTCCAAAAATCTGCATCAAAACACATATCAGTCATTGTCTGCAGATGGATTCCATTTTGGGGCATTTCTCTTAAAAGAAAATATAGAAACATTTATGATATGCTTCCTCATGGGGGACTAAGTTCAACAGGAAAGGATTTTTACTTAAACTAATGGTGATTTTTTCTTATATTAGTGTAGTTTAGAACAAAATAGAATAGTATTATTCAATAAAAATGATTTAGGTGGTTTCCTAAGTGATTAAGTATAATGATTTTATAACGTTAAAATGAAAATTATGGGTTTCTTCATGGGGTCTAGGTTCAATAGGAAAGGATTTTTACTTACATTAATGGTGATAATTTCTTAGTATTAGTGTAATATAAGAAAAATAATCCAAGATCCAAAATGATTTAGGGGGTTTCCTAAGTGAATACAAATACTAATTTTATAACGTTAAAATGAAAATTATGTGTTCCTCATGGGATTCTAAGTTCAATAGGAAATGATTTTTACTTAAACTAATGGTGATTATTTCTTAGTATTAGTGTAATTAAGGATAAATTAGGGTACAAATATTGATTGAAAATGATTTAGGGGAATTCCTAAGTTAATAAGAATACTGATTTTATAAAGTTATAATGAAAATTATGGGTTTTTTAATGGGAATCTAAGTTTAATAGGAAAGGATTTTTCTTACACTAATGGTGATTATTTCTTAGTATTAGTGTAGTTTAGAATAAAAGAGGATAGTGATATTCATTAAAAATGATTTAGGTGGTTTCCTAAGTGATTAAGAATCATGATATTTTTTAACGTTAAAGAGAAAATTATGGGTTTCCTCATGGGGTCTAGGTTCAACATGAAAGGATTTTTACTTAAACTTATGATGATTACGGTATATCTTTGTATTAATGTAATTTAAGACAAATCAGGGTAGAGATATAGATCCAAGAATATTTATGGGGTTTCCGAAATAAATAAGTAAACTGAATTTTTAACGTTAAAGTATGGGTTTCCTCATGAGGATCTATTTAGTTTATTAGGAAAGGATTTTTATTTAAACTATAATGGTGATATAAGGGGTTTTCTAATAAATTAATTACATGTACACTGATTTTTTTAAAGTTAAAAGCAAAAGATATCTATACCTTTATGATCCTTTCCTATTGAACCTAGACCCCATGAGGAAACCCATAATTTTCATTTTAACGTTATAAAATCATTATACTTAATCACTTAGGAAACCACCTAAATCATTTTTATTGAATAATACTATTCTATTTTGTTCTAAACTACACTAATATAAGGAAAATCACCATTAGTTTAAGTAAAAATCCTTTCCTGTTGAACTTAGTCCCCCATGAGGAAACCATAGTTTTTAATTATGACGTTAAAAAATCAATATGCTTATTCACTTGGGAAACCCCCTTAATCCTTTTCAATCAATATTTGTACCCTAATTTCTTATCAATTACACTAATACTAAGAAATAATCACCATTAATGTAAGGAAAAATCCTTTTCTATTGAACTTAGACCCCTATGAGGAAACCCATAGTTTTTATTTTAACATAATCATAATACTTAATCACTTAGGAAACCCCCTAAATCATTTTTAAAAATATTTTACTAACCAAATTTATCCTAAATTACACTAATACTGAGAAATTATCACCATTAGTTTAAGTAAAAATCCTTTCATGTTGAATCTAGACCCCATGAGGAAACCAATAATTTTCTTTTAACGTTAAAAATTCTTATACTTAACCACTTAGGAAACCACCTAAATCATTTTTAATGAATATCGCTATCCTATTTTATTCTAAATTACACCAATACTAAGAAATAATAACCATTAGTTTAAGTAAAAATCATTTCCTATTGAACTTAGAACCCCATGAGGAATCCAATAATTTTCATTTTAACGTTATAAAATCAGTATTCGTATTTACTTAGGAAACCCCCTAAATCATTTTGGATCTTTATTTGTACCCTAATCTATCCTAAATTGCAAGTAAAAATCCTTTCCTATTGAACTTAGACCCCATGAGGAAACCAATAATTTTCATTTTAGCATTATAAAATCTTTAAACTTAATTACTTAGGAAACCACCTAAATCACTTTTAATGAAAACCACTATCCTGTTTTATTCTAAACTACTCTAATACTAAGAAATAATCACCATTCGTTTAAGTAAAAATTCTTTCCCATTGAAATTAGAATCCCATGAGGAAACCATTAATTTTCATTTTAACATTATAAAATCAGTATTTGTATTCACTTAGGAAACCCCCTCAATCATTTTGGATCTATATTTGTACCCTTACTTATCCTAAATTACACTAATACCAAGAAATAATCTACATTAGTTTAAGTAAAAATCCTTTCCTATTGAACTTAGACCCCCATAAGGAAACCCATAATTTTCATTTTAACGTTATAAAATCAGTATTTGTATTCACTTAGTAAACCCCCTAATTCATTTTGGATCTATATCTGTACCCTAATTTATCCTAAATTAAACTAATACCAAAAAATAATCACCATTAGATAAAGTAAAAATCCTTTTCTATTCAAATTAGAATCCCATGAGGAAACCCATAATTTTCATTTTAATGTTATAAAAAAAGTATTCATATTCAATTAGTAAACCACCTTTTCTATTTGTACCATTATTTATCCTAAATTACACTAATACCAAGAAAAAAATCACCATTAGTTTAAGTAAAAATCCTTTCCTATTGATCTTAGACCCCATGAGGAAACCCATAATTTTTATTTTAGCATTATTTAAATCTTTATACTTATAATCACTAAGTAAACACCCTAAATCATTTTTAATGAAAACCACTATCCTGTTTTATTCTAAACTACACTATGTCTTATACTAAGAAATAATCACCATTCGTTTAGTAAAAATTCTTTCCTACTGGAATAAGAATCCCATGAGGAAACCCATAATTTTCATTTTAACATTACAAAATCAGTAATCGTATTCACTTAGGAAAACCCCCCAAATCATTTTGGATCTATATTTGTACCCTAACTTATCCTAAATTACACTAATACCAAGAAATAATCACCATTAGTTAAAGTAAACATCCTTTCCTATTGAAAGGCTAATAATTCTACAGAACACAGCATTCCGATTTTTAGAAAGAAAGAGGAAATTAGGATTAAAAGTTGGAAATGTTTACAGAATGTTTTTAAACATGTATTATGAAAAAGCTTTGCTAAATGAGGGTAAAAGAGGAAAATTTCTCATATTTTGGTTTTAATACATAGTATTTATCTAAGAGAATTTAATATATACGCAGTGTTAACCAGTCGGGAGAAAATACCGCTAAATTGGGGGTAATATAACCTATTTTCGATTAGGATTGGGGCCGAATTTCGGCCACTGAGAAGGTATTTATATATCCCTTAATATAAAAGTAATAATCTGTTCCATAATAAATAAATCTTGATTTGAAATAGACACATTTTACATTCTTAATTAATTACGACCCCTTCCTTGATTATATAAATATGGCATTCACATGACGTCAAAATTAGATCTCGTGTACTCTTATCAGTGAAAAACTTAGGAAAGACAATGCCTGATCTTCTTATAGTCGTTTACCAGATTTATCTATTAGAATAAAATGATATAATTACCTAGATAAAAAAGGAAACATGATACTTACTGTAAACAATTATTTCCATCTTCGCGTAGGAAGTTCCGAATGCGCATGCGCTATTTTACCCAATGGAGAAAGTGAGTAAAGTACTCTAATGGACTCCACGATGCGTGTTAAAAAAATCACATACACACCGGAAACCCAAACATAGTACTATTTTTATTTTTTGAATCAAGTTTGATGAGAATTAACGTTTCCGAACGATCGTACTTCCCACTACACGAGTGCAATGTAGTGGGAAGAAAAAATGTATTGGAATAAAACATGTGTATTCATACACGTGTAGTGGTATTAAGGTGCTTACACACACACACACACACACACACACACACACACAAAGAGAGAGAGAGAGAGAGAGAGAGAGAGAGAGAGAGAGAGAGAGAGAGAGAGAGAGAAACTGTGTGTGTGTAAACGCTAAGAAATGAAAAAAAAATGTAAAGAAAATATTGATTATCTTGATGAAGATATTTACGTTGTATAAACTATTCTTTCTACATGTTTCGTGGAGTTTTCGAGAGAGAGAGAGAGAGAGAGAGAGAGAGCGGAGACGGAGAGACAAAGATATGAGTTAGGGAGCGAGGGCGAGAGGGAAGACAAAAACATGCATAATATCAAAATTAGGAGAGAGAGGAGAAATAAAATATGGGGAAAAACATTTTCAAAATATTTGTATTACATTTATATTGTTGAAAATGGAGACTTTTAATTGAAATTTGATAGTTATGTTAAAATCTAATTTAACTCTAAAACCTATTTTTGAAAACTTTAGTCCTTTGAACTAACCATCTTTTTTTATTTCTGTCTCTCTCTCCCTCTCTCTTTCATTCTCTCTCTCTGTCTGTCTCTCTCTCTCTCTCTGTCTCTCTCTCTCTCTCTCTCTCTCTCTCTCTCCGACTTCTGAAATTGTTTCATATCACTTTTTTACATAGTTATTTAAACGTTTTAGGAATCTATAACTTTTTGTCAGAAACCTTTGTCCTTTGATCTAACCATCTTTTTTTCTTTTTATTCCTCTCTGTGTCTCTCTGTCTCTCCATCATTCATTCTCTCTCTCTCTCCGTCTTCTGTATACTTTTCATATCACTTTTTGTTACACAGTAACCGGTATTTAATCGTTGTAGGAATCTATAATTTTTTGAAGTAATTGATGTGTTCATGGCTATAGTGAAAGTCCGTGTGAAAACAACTCACTGATTCACAGCTAAGTATTTAGATAAGAGTGAACTCACATCAGATTTGAAAACATTTTGTTACTTATAGAAGTTGACATGTTGTGTTTATGTGATATTGAAAATTTGCATATTGTGATTTCTGGCAAACGTTTGCTCAACGTTTGGGAGAGACTAAAATTAGATTTGAATTGCAATTCTGGGTCAAATAATTTTTTTCCGGAATATTTTTAATTTCTTTCAGAATAAACGCCGGCAGAGAAATAAATGTTCTTTCCACCAATTATCTTCTTTTAGAGAAAAGGAAAAGAAGAGAGAGAGAGAGAGAGAGAGAGAGAGAGAGAGAGAGAGAGAGAGAGAGAGAGAGAGAGAGAGAGAGAGAGAGAGAGAAAGAGAGAGAGAGAAAGAGAGAGAGAGAGAGAGATTAGTACTTTGAATAACAGTGTGTAAACGCTAAGAAATGAGAAAATAAAAATGTAAAGAAAACATTGATTATCTTGAAGATATTTACGTTGTATAAACTGTTCTTTCTACATGTTTCGTGGATTTTTATCTAGTTTCTATCTATAGTTGAGAGCTTATATTAAAAGTTTATCATTGTTTCATTTATTTTTTATTTTTCTTTAATAGCAATCAGAAAAACTTGATAGAAAGATAAGAAAGAATACAGAAAATGAAAGGGTGTAATGAGAGAGAGAGAGAGAGAGAGAGAGGCGGAGACGGAGAGACAAAGATACGAGTTAGGGAGCGAGTGCGAGAGGGAAGACAAAATACATGCATAATAACAGAATTTGGAGAGAGAGAAAAAAAGAGAGAGAGAGAGAGAGAGAAGAAGAAATAAAATATGGGGAAGAAAATTTTCAAAATATTTGTATTACATTTATATTGTTGAAAATGGAGACTTTTAATTAAATTTGATAGTTATGTTAAAATCTAATTTAACTCTAAAACCTATTTTTGAAAACTTTAGTCCTTTGAACTAACCATCTTTTTTTTTTATTTCTGTCTCTCTCTCCCTCTTTCTTTCATTCTCTCTCTCTGTCTCTCTCTCTGTCTCTCTCTCTCTCTCTCTGTCTCTCTCTCTCTCTCTCTCTCTCTCTCTCTCTCTCTCTCTCCGACTTCTGAAATTGTTTCATATCACTTTTTTTACATAGTTATTTAAACGTTTTAGGAATCTATAACTTTTTGTCAGAAACCTTTGTCCTTTGATCTAACCATCTTTTTTTCTTTTTATTCCTCTCTGTGTCTCTCTGTCTCTCCATCATTCATTCTCTCTCTCTCTCCGTCTTCTGTAAACTTTTCATATCACTTTTTGTTACACAGTAACCGGTATTTAATCGTTTTAGGAATCTATAATTTTTTGAAGTAAATGATGTGTTCATGGCTATAGTGAAAGTCCGTGTGAAAACAACTCACTGATTCACAGCTAAGTATTTAGATAAGAGTGAACTCACATCAGATTTGAAAACATTTTGTTACTTATAGAAGTTGACATGTTGTGTTTATGTGATATTGAAAATTTGCATATTGTGATTTCTGGCAAACGTTTGCTCAACGTTTGGGAGAGACTAAAATTAGATTTAAATTGCAATTCTGGGTCAAATAATTTTTTTCCGGAATATTTTTAATTTCTTTCAGAATAAACGCCGGCAGAGAAATAAATGTTCTTTCCACCAATTATCTTCTTTTAGAGAAAAGGAAAAGAAGAGAGAGAGAGAGAGAGAGAGAGAGAGAGAGAGAGAGAGAGAGAGAGAGAGAGAGAGAGATTAGTACTTTGAATAACAGTGTGTAAACGCTAAGAATTGAGAAAATAAAAATGTAAAGAAAACATTGATTATCTTGAAGATATTTACGTTGTATAAACTGTTCTTTCTACATGTTTCGTGGATTTTTATCTAGTTTCTATCTATAGTTGAGAGCTTATATTAAAAGTTTATCATTGTTTCATTTATTTTTTATTTTTCTTTAATAGCAATCAGAAAAACTTGATAGAAAGATAAGAAAGAATACAGAAAATGAAAGGGTGTAATGAGAGAGAGAGAGAGAGAGGCGGAGACGGAGAGACAAAGATACGGGTTAGGGAGCGAGTGCGAGAGGGAAGACAAAATACATGCATAATAACAGAATTTGGAAAGAGAGAGAAAAAGAGAGAGAGAGAGAAAAAGAGAGAGAGAGAAGAAGAAATAAAATATGGGGAAGAAAATTTTCAAAATATTTGTATTACATTTATATTGTTGAAAATGGAGACTTTTAATTAAATTTGATAGTTATGTTAAAATCTAATTTAGCTCTAGAACCTATTTTGAAAACTTTTGTCCTTTGAACTAACCATCTTTCTTTTTATATTATAATTGTACGTATTGTATGCATTATCTTCCAACAATTACACTGCGGTTATGTAGCTTGACGACCTCATGTGTCCTCCGGGACAAGGGGAGGATAAGTAAGTACTTGTGTAGCTTGAACATTAATAAAAACTATATAACACTGATTGATGTTTAATCTACAGATAAATATGTTTAAAAACCTGATAGTAAGTATTTGACAAAAAGGGAGGGGGTACTACTGCACTCAATTCTATGTGTTATTTGGCAGTCTCGACCTTAAATTTATATGTATAATACAGTTTTATTGAGTATATCAATATCAATGACTGTTAGATTGTGTCTTTTTGGTACATTTCAATTTTTTCCAAAGTTTGCAAAAAACAACTTGTAAAATTTACATTTTCAATATGGGGGTACACGTGTTCAAGAGACTATCAAGCAAAAACTAGATGGTCAATTTTGATAAACTATGTTTTTTTGTTAACAAAATATGTTACTCTTAATAAATATTTTTTTTAAAAGGTATGTAAACTGAATAATTTTTTATAATTTTCCAAAAATATGCAATTTTGTCATTTTTATGGAAAGGTCGTGGCAAGTAAAAATGTAATATTTTTTATATTTTCTGTAGAAAATCAATAAAATTTTTATGATTTAATGATAATCAATTGATTTGCTTAAATTATAACATAACATGATTTATTTTGGTGCATGATTCAATAAGTTATAAGATCATGCTTTAAATTTTGGCTGTTGAATTTTTGGACCTTGTGAGCTGAAGCTCACTGTAGGAAAACAAACGTGCAAAGGTATAAATATTTTGGCCTTTATAGTAAGTTTAAAAGTTGTTTTAACTGTTCAAATTAAAAAATGTTTGGTTTGACACAGATTTTTAAAACACTGGAGTTACCTTAAACGTTTTAGGAATCTATAACTTTTTATCAGAAACCTTTGTCCTTTGAACTAACCATCTTTCTTTTTATTTCTATCTGTATCTCTCCCTCTCTATCTCTCTTTCATTCTCTCTCTCTCTCTCTCTCTCTCTCTCTCTCTCTCTCTCTCTCTCTCCGACTTCTGAAATTTTTTCATATCACTTTTTATACATAGTTATTTAAACATTTTAGGAATCTATAACTTTTTGTCAGAAACCTTTGTCCTTTGAACTAACCATCTTTTTTGGGGTTTTTATTCCTCTCTGTATCTCTCTGTCTCTCCATCATTCATTCTCTCTCTCTCTCTCCGTCTTCTGTAAACTTTTCATATCACTTTTTGTTACACAGTTACCGGTATTTAATCATTTTAGGAATCTATAACTTTTTGAAGTAAATGATGTGTTCATGGCTATAGTGAAAGTCCGTGCGAAAACAACTCACTGATTCACAGCTAAGTATTTAGATAAGAGTGAACTCACATCAGATTTGAAAACATTTTGTTACTTATAGAAGTTGACATGTTGTGTTTATGTGATATTGAAAATTTGCATATTGTGATTTCTGGCAAACGTTTGCTCAACGTTTGGGAGAGACTAAAATTAGATTTGAATTGCAATTCTGGGTCAAATAATTTTTTTCCGGAATATTTTTAATTTCTTTCAGAATAAACGCCGGCAGAGAAATAAATGTTTTTTCCACCAATTATCTTCTTTTAGAGAGAGAGAGAGAGAGAGAGAGAGAGAGAGAGAGAGAGAGAGAGAGAGAGGGAGGGAGGGAGGGAGAGAGATTGTGTGCGTGTAAACGCTAAGAAATGAGAAAAATTGTAAAGAAAACATTGATTATCTTGATGAAGATATTTACGTTGTATAAAATATTCTTTCTACATGTTTGGTGGATTTTTAACGAGTTTCTCTCTATAGTTGAGAGCTTTTATTAAAAGATTATCATTGTTTCATTTTTTTTAAATTTTTCTTTAATAGCAATAAGAAAAACTTTGATAGAAAGATAAGAAAGAATACAGAAAATGAAAGGGTGTAATAAGGAGAGAGAGAGAGAGAGAGAGAGAGAGAGAGAGAGAGAGAGACGGAGAGACAGAGATGAGTTAGGGAGCGAGGGCGAGAGGAAAAACAAAATACATGCATTATATCAGAATTAGGAGAGAGAGAAAGATAGAGAGAAGAAATAAAATAAGAGGAAGAAAATATTCAAAATATTTGTATTACATTTATATTGTTGAAAATGGAGACTTTTAATGAAATTTGAATGTTAAGTTGAAATCTAATTTAGCTCTAAAACGTATTTTGAAAACTTTTGTCCTCTGAACTAACCATCTTTCTTTTAATTTCTGTCTGTATCTCTCCCTCACTATCTCTCTTTCATTGTCTCTCTCTCTCTCTCTTTTATTTCTGTCTGTATCTCTCCCTCTCTATCTCTCTTTCACTCTCTCTCTCTCTCTCTCTCTCTCTCTCTCTCTCTCTCCGACTTCTGAAATTTTTTCATATCACTTTTTTTTTACATAGTTATTTAAACGTTTTAGGAATCTATAACTTTTTGTCAGAAACCTTTGTCCTTTGAACTAACCATCTTTTTTTCTTTTTATTCCTCTCTGTGTCTCTCTGTCTCTCCATCATTCATTCTCTCTCTCTCTCCGTCTTCTGTAAACTTTTCATATCACTTTTTGTTACACAGTAACCGGTATTTAATCGTTTTAGGAATCTATAATTTTTTGAAGTCAATGATGTGTTCATGGCTATAGTGAAAGTCCGTGTGAAAACAACTCACTGATTCACAGCTAAGTATTTAGATAAGAGTGAACTCACATCAGATTTGAAAACATTTTGTTACTTATAGAAGTTGACATGTTGTGTTTATGTGATATTGAAAATTTGCATATTGTGATTTCTGGCAAACGTTTGCTCAACGTTTGGGAGAGACTAAAATTAGATTTGAATTGCAATTCTGGGTCAAATAATTTTTTTCCGGAATATTTTTAATTTCTTTCAGAATAAACGCCGGCAGAGAAATAAATGTTTTTTCCACCAATTATCTTCTTTTAGAGAGAGAGAGAGAGAGAGAGAGAGAGAGAGAGAGAGAGAGAGAGAGAGAGGGAGGGAGGGAGGGAGAGAGATTGTGTGCGTGTAAACGCTAAGAAATGAGAAAAATTGTAAAGAAAACATTGATTATCTTGATGAAGATATTTACGTTGTATAAAATATTCTTTCTACATGTTTGGTGGATTTTTAACGAGTTTCTCTCTATAGTTGAGAGCTTTTATTAAAAGATTATCATTGTTTCATTTTTTTTAAATTTTTCTTTAATAGCAATAAGAAAAACTTTGATAGAAAGATAAGAAAGAATACAGAAAATGAAAGGGTGTAATAAGGAGAGAGAGAGAGAGAGAGAGAGAGAGAGAGAGAGAGAGAGAGAGAGAGAGAGAGAGAGAGACGGAGAGACAGAGATGAGTTAGGGAGCGAGGGCGAGAGGAAAAACAAAATACATGCATTATATCAGAATTAGGAGAGAGAGAAAGATAGAGAGAAGAAATAAAATAAGAGGAAGAAAATATTCAAAATATTTGTATTACATTTATATTGTTGAAAATGGAGACTTTTAATGAAATTTGAATGTTAAGTTGAAATCTAATTTAGCTCTAAAACGTATTTTGAAAACTTTTGTCCTCTGAACTAACCATCTTTCTTTTAATTTCTGTCTGTATCTCTCCCTCACTATCTCTCTTTCATTGTCTCTCTCTCTCTCTTTTATTTCTGTCTGTATCTCTCCCTCTCTATCTCTCTTTCACTCTCTCTCTCTCTCTCTCTCTCTCTCTCTCTCCGACTTCTGAAATTTTTTCATATCACTTTTTTTTTACATAGTTATTTAAACGTTTTAGGAATCTATAACTTTTTGTCAGAAACCTTTGTCCTTTGAACTAACCATCTTTTTTTCTTTTTATTCCTCTCTGTGTCTCTCTGTCTCTCCATCATTCATTCTCTCTCTCTCTCCGTCTTCTGTAAACTTTTCATATCACTTTTTGTTACACAGTAACCGGTATTTAATCGTTTTAGGAATCTATAATTTTTTGAAGTCAATGATGTGTTCATGGCTATAGTGAAAGTCCGTGTGAAAACAACTCACTGATTCACAGCTAAGTATTTAGATAAGAGTGAACTCACATCAGATTTGAAAACATTTTGTTACTTATAGAAGTTGACATGTTGTGTTTATGTGATATTGAAAATTTGCATATTGTGATTTCTGGCAAACGTTTGCTCAACGTTTGGGAGAGACTAAAATTAGATTTGAATTGCAATTCTGGGTCAAATAATTTTTTTCCGGAATATTTTTAATTTCTTTCAGAATAAACGCCGGCAGAGAAATAAATGTTCTTTCCACCAATTATCTTCTTTTAGAGAAAAGGAAAAGAAGAGAGAGAGAGAGAGAGAGAGAGAGAGAGAGAGAGAGAGAGAGAGAGAGAGAGAGAGAGAGAGAGAAAAAGAGAGAGAGAGAGAGAGATTAGTACTTTGAATAACAGTGTGTAAACGCTAAGAAATGAGAAAATAAAAATGTAAAGAAAACATTGATTATCTTGAAGATATTTACGTTGTATAAACTGTTCTTTCTACATGTTTCGTGGATTTTTATCTAGTTTCTATCTATAGTTGAGAGCTTATATTAAAAGTTTATCATTGTTTCATTTATTTTTAATTTTTCTTTAATAGCAATAAGAAAAACTTTGATAGAAAGATAAGAAAGAATACAGAAAATGAAAGGGTGTAATAAGGGGAGAGAGAGAGAGAGAGAGAGAGAGAGAGAGAGAGAGAGAGAGAGAGAGAGAGAGACGGAGACAAAGAGATGAGTTAGGGAGCGAGGACGAGAGGAAAAACAAAATACATGCATTATATCAGAATTAGGAGAGAGAGAAAGATAGAGAGAAGAAATAAATTAAGAGGAAGAAAATATTCAAAATATTTGTATCACATTTATATTGTTGAAAATTGAGACTTTTAATTGAAATTTGATAGTTAAGTTGAAATCTAATTTAGCTCTAAAACGTATTTTGAAAACTTTTGTCCCCTGAACTAACCATCTTTCTTTTAATTTGTCTGTATCTCTTCCTCTCTATCTCTTTCATTGTCTCTCTCTCTCTCTCACTCTCTCTCTTTTATTTCTGTCTGTATCTCTCCCTCTCTATCTCTCTTTCATTGTCTCTCTCTCTCTCCTGAAATTTTTTCATATTACCTTTTTTTACATAGTTACTTAAACGTTTTAGGAATCTATAACTTTTTGTCAGAAACCTTTTTCCTTTGAACTAACCATCTTTTTTCTTTTTATTCCTCTCTGTATCTGTCTCTCCATCATTCATTCTCTCTCTCTCTCCGTCTTCTGTAAACTTTTCATATCACTTTTTGTTACACAGTTACCGGTATTTAATCGTTTAAGGAATTTATAACTTTTTGAAGTATATGATGTGTTCATGGCTATAGTGAAAGTCCGTGTGAAAGCAACTCACTGATACACAACGAAGAATTTAGATAAGAGTGAACTCACATAAGATTTGATAACATTTTGTTACTTATAGAAGTTGACATGATGTGTTTATGTGATATTGAAAATTTGCATCTTGTGATTTCTGGCAAACGTTTGCTCAAAGATTTACTCTATATATTCCTATGTAAAAATTCGACCCCCCACCCTTCCCCCGGGGGTCATGATTTGAACAAACTTGAATCTACACTACCTGAGGATGCTTCCACACAAGTTTCAGTTTTCCTGGTTGATCAGTTTCAAAGAAGATTTTTGAAAAATACCAACAAATTTTCAATGAGTTTTAATTATTTCCCCTTGAAAGAGGGCGTGGTCCTTCATTTTAACAAAACTTGAATCCCCTTAACCTAAGGATGCTTTGTGCCAAGTTTGGTTAAAATCGGCCCAGTGGTTCTGGAGAAGTCGAATTAAGACATTCAGTATAATAAAATAAATAGTGCGTTTGGGAGGGTACCAGTTGAAATTGACACCCCGAGAAAACCATTGTCAACCGACGCGAAGCGGAGGTTGACGATGGTTTTCGAGCGGTGTCAATTTCAACTGGTACCCTCCCAAGCAGGCACTATTTATATAGTATACAATTTAACTTACTTTGTACGAAAACGGCTACGGCAAATTCAGGAATATAACAAGTTTTAGATCCCTACAAAATTCATAACATTTTTCTGTATATTTTGGAGGCAAGAACGAAACTTTATACATGTTTTACAAATTTACAGGTTAATCGATTTTGTGGCCTTAAAAGATTAAGAATAGCGGTTATATCATTTTTCGTATTAAAAGAATCATTTAAGACGATCAAAATTTGGTTCTTTTAGGCATTTTAAAATGTAATACATATCTTTAATCGTAAGATTGCAACTTGGCATTTATGGTATAGCGAAGTAAATGCATAGTTCCCTTGAACTCAGCTACGACTTAAATTTACTCTAATAAACAATAGTATGACCGACCCCCTGGTTAGCAATCTCTATATGCATACATACATGTATGTTAAATAGTCTACACATAACTCTTTCCTTCGAGTTTGTGATAAAAAAAAAAGACACAAGCTACAGATTGTGGAAAACAGCTTTAATATATGTGAACATTTTGTCATGGAATACAAAGCAAGGGATGGGAGATTGGGGCCAGACTCCTGACACAGGTAGACCAGGCACAACAGCAAACTACAGGTGTTAATTAAGGTCATAAATATCTGGGGGCAACAACAATTCTCTACTTTCGGTCTTATTTTTATGTCTACGAAATTTGCTGTGCACTTGGCCACTACTGTACAGGACTCCAGCAGAGTTAGCATATCACTCTAAGCAATTAAGAACATCAAGAGCTATATTTGTATTGGTGACTTTTTTTTTCCTCTGAAGAAACACATCAGTTCATTCTATTAGTTTCATTTCTCACACAATGATATTAATCCCTATGATTTCTGTGCATTTCTACAACTGTTAAAAAACACAAAAAATATTCTACTTGTTGTTTTATAAATAAAAATATACAATTAAAATATAGTTAATCTCCAGTAGTGAAAGACATGAATGGTTTCACATTATTAACAAAATAATTTAAATATATTAAAAATTCAATCTGTATAATGATAAATACATACACAAAACCCCCCCCCCCCCCCCACAGTTTATGAGAATAACAATCCACATTTATCAACTCTTATTCATCTGCCTGTGAACTTTTGATGCAAAGCCATCAGGTATGATTAGTTTGAAAATCTCCAATGCAACACAAAACAAGCCAAGTTTCCGTATAGGGCTGCTGCAACTGATATTTGCAAAATCGTGTCTGTGTTGAATTGTCTACAAACTGGTCCCCAGCATAGGACATACATGAATGGACACCATGAAATCAAGTGGACAAGACTTAAATCTGTTTTGATGATGGCTAGAAAGATCTTCAGTGCTGCAACACAACCAAAAATTCATCAATAAAAAAAAGTTTTATAATTCACTGATAATTTTTGTTTTAAATCTTGCACAATTTTACTAGTATATATAAAATTATATATATCTGTCAACATTTCAGGAATTAATATCAAATACTTTTTCTTCAAAATAAATATCTCTATCATTCTCCAATAACATGAAACAAATGTACAAGTATACTTACTTACTGCGGTTATATTTCACACTGACATTACCACAATAAGTTCATGCAAAGACAAGAGGTTAAAGGTCAGACAGACTATATTATGTAGGCACTAAAGATTTTATTTTATATAAAGCTCTTAATACAATGTATTTTAATATAATAATTAATGTATTATATTTTTTCCCTTATAATTTCAAATATACAATGCAATGTGAAGTATATATAATAAGATACATGGTCTAATCTACTGTACATGTGCAACTGTCAACCAACGGCAGATATAACAAGAGGCCCATGGGCCACATCGCTCACCTGAGGAACAATAGGTATGATAAAATCAGCTTAATGGAGTCATAAAACAAACTATCTGGACAATGTACAATAATACATGTAGATCCTATATAAATAAAGTCCATTTTTCCCCTGGATATTCTTATGTTTATAATCATTAGTCCCTTTCTAACAGGATGATTTTATAGTCATATCACATGTTGAGTATCGCAGTTCTCAAAAAGATCCTTAACAATTGTATATATATGGGATATAAGCCTACATCAAACTCTGAACCTCTTGTGAGGCCGAAGAATTGTCCTAGGGTCAAAGTCTTAACAAATATAAAGAATCATCTGGCTGATTAGTTTCTGAGAAGATTTTTAAAGATTTACTCTACATATTCCTATGTAAAACTTTGACCCCCCATTGTGGCCAAACCCGACCACCGGGGTTGTCATTGTTTTCACAACTTTGAATCTACACTACATGAGGATGCTTCCACACAAGTTTCAGCTTTCCTGGCTGATTTGTTTATGAGAAGAAGATTTTTAAAGATTTACTCTATATATTCATATGTAAAACTTCGACCTCCCCCCCCCCATTGTGGCCCCACCCTACCCCCGGGGATTATGATTTTTACAACTTTGAATCTACACTACCTGAGGAGCATCAGCACAAGTTTCAGCTTTCTTGGCTGATTAGTTTCTGAGGAGAAGATTTTTAAAGATTTACTCTATATATTCCTATGTAAAATTTTGACCCCCCATTGTGGCCAAACCCTACCCCCGGGGTTGTCATTATTTTCACAACTTTGAATCTACACTACATGAGGATGCTTCCACACAAGTTTCAGCTTTCCTGGCTGATTTGTTTATGAGAAGATTTTTAAAGATTTACTCTATATATTCATATGTAAAACTTCGACCTCCCCCCCCCCCATTGTGGCCCCACCCTACCCCCGGGGATTATGATTTTTACAACTTTGAATCTACACTACCTGAGGAGCATCAGCACAAGTTTCAGCTTTCTTGGCTGATTAGTTTCTGAGAAGAAGATTTTTAAAGATTTACTCTATATATTCCTATGTAAAATTTTGACCCCCCATTGTGGCCAAACCCTACCCCTGGGGGTCATGATTTTCACAACTTTGAATCTACACTACTTGAGGATGCTTCCACACAAGTTTCAGCTTTCCTGGCTGAATGGTTCTTAAGAAGAAGATTTTTGAAAATTTCTCAAAATTTTTCAATAATTTCTAATTATCTCCCCTTCAAAAAGGGCGTGGCCCTTAATTTTCACAACTTTGAATCCCCTTTGCCTAAGGATGCTTTGTGCCAACTAAAAACTAGTAGGAATTGACCAATTAGTTGCGAATAACATGAATATAATTAAGAAATGTCAGCACATTGGATTGCAATATATATTTGCATCATTTTTTTTTATTGAGGGATCTACCTAGAACAATGACAGTTAATAGACTAAGCTATGTTTTCATTAGACAGTGGTTTTAAGGCTCTTAATATTGAGTACTATAGACCAACCATTCCTCATCACATCAAAGTAACTGAGTCAAACTTCTCAAAATTAATGAACCCCCAATACTTATCTAATAATCCTTTTCATAATTTTGGATAGATGTGATGACGAAATGGTTTATCTCTATACACCAGTGACCTTGAAACCACAGGTTACAGGCTACCTGTCTGTGACCCTTGACCTCTTACCTGCATGGACTTGATCAGCTGTAGCACGTCAATATCTGCACAGGGAGAGGAACTTACTCGCACATCGAGTGTGAACTGCCACTCGGCCTTCCCCTTGCTGCTTGTAGCCTTGGTGCAGTAGACACCCGAGTCTGTCGCCAGAGGTGCAGGAATCTCAAAAGTGAAAGAGTTGCCATCTTGGCTGAAGTTGAATCTGCCAGTGTCTTCTATTTCCCGACCATCCTGGGTCCACATGACTGGAATAAGTTATTAAAATTTTGTTTAAATTCAATTATAACTGACCTGACAAGATATGATTTAAGGAAATATCCATGATTTCAATTTTTCATTTTAATTATGAAAATATTATTCCTGAGCAAGATGTTAAACAATAACAAAATTAGAAATGATGCAAATGAAACAAAGGAAAAAAGTAATCTTAAGAAAGACCAATTTATCCTTACTAGAGGGGAGATAATAAGAAAGGAATAGAAGCAAAGGAGTATAAAGATGGGACCTACCTGTTTCAACATCATCTAAAGCACAGGTAGCTTTGAAGGGGGATCCTTCATCTACGGTTCTAGATTGGGGAAATTTGTTAAACTAGGGACTCTGGGGTTCTTCAGGCACTGAAAGGTAAATCAAAAGTCTAAAAATTGTTAAAGTCAATGTAAAAAACATGCGTTAAAATTGCAAAATAAAAAAAACCCAAATGTGTCAATTCTAATTACTGTAATGCACATGTACATATGAAGCTGCAATGATCAAATTTATCCCAAAACATTAACAGCAATGCTTGTATGACAGAAAGACAAAACTGCTCCCCATTTCCAACAATTTTACTAAGAACAATTAACTTTTTTGTTTTGGAGTAGCACAACTTTACATACTATTTTTGCAGAGGTTTTTACCATGCCCCCCTTGTACACACATTTATAATGAATATCTACAACTGATGCCAAATTCATTCTCATATTCTACAAGATAAAAAACAAACAAGACATTTCACAAATAGAAGGGGGAGGGGTCACTTCATTCACAGGAGGTGGTGGGGGTGTTCAAATATATCCAATTACACAGATGACTATAGGGTTTGTTTGAAAATAAAAGTTCTTTTCACTATAATCATTCATCCTAGCTGAAAGTTCTGCTACACGCTTCCTTTTAACAATTTAATTTTCAACAAATGGATGGAATCGGAAAAGGGTCTACTATAATTATCAATTATTTTGGGAGAGTTGGGAGACAAAATTGTCACAGATATTCTGTTGCAAAACCATAGATCTGTATCATTTTTTTTTTCTAAGGAGTGAGAAAACTTTGAAAACACTTGCAAATAGCAAAAGAGTAGGTGCATATAGATATGAATAGTGTTGATCAAACATCACAGCACCCAACATTACCTGACTTCCCTGTTGGAGAAAGGGAAAGAAAGCCAAATATTAAAGATAGCTAGGTCAAATAAGGGTCATTTGAGACTTATTTGTTAAGCATTTTTATCAAATTAAAGAAAATATTTTGTGATATTAAAAAATATACAACATTTACTGTAGGTATTGATTTGTAACATTTAAATATAGACACACGGTATATAGCATATACATGTACATATAGATTAAAGAATTTCCGTCAATACAATACCATAGGACCAAAAAAAAGTGGGGGGGAATATCCAAGGTATATTGCATGCACAAAAGTGACAAGGCCAAAAATAAGGATAGAAACAGTAAATATTGTGTAAAATTCCCATTTGTCACCTGTAGAAATGTTACAACATATATGTATTTTTTCCCCTGTTGATAAAATTACATACCGGTAGCATCCCAACAATCTTTTTCTCCTTCAGATAAATTACATGGCAAGACAACTACGTCTTCTCTATAGTACCTTCTACAAAAACAGTGAACCTGCTGGAGGTGGAGCCAGCCTCGTTTTCAGCCACACATTTGTACATCCCACTGTCCTCGGGGAACACCTCGGCAATCACCAGTCTGTAGGTGCTTCCGTCGCTTTCGTAACGAAAGTCCTCTCTATCAGTGATCTGTTCTCTACCTTTGTACCACTTGACCTCAGGCGAGCCTAAAACGTGCCATCACACTCACCACTGAGTAATATTATCAACAGACCACTAACATTTTCCTCACCATTTTGGGTATACCTGCTTTCCTTGCCTGAATTTACACCCTGATTGAACTAGATACTTAAAATATGAAGTGCATTATTATTTTTTTATTTTAAAGGAAGTCCACTTGGAATAAAACATGGAAAATAGGAATGGAACACACTCAGGTCTAAAAACAGGATTATAGGAAAACAGATTTTCAAAAGTGAGGCTTCAAATCAATTCAGTTAAAAAATGTTGGATTAACAATTGCAAGTTATTCAGTAATTCTTGAAAGGATTGGTCAGAATAAAGGTAGGATAACACACAAAACCAATTTTTTGTAAACTGTAAATTACATGTACTTTTTAAGAAGATGAATTACAACTAATCAATTCATTTAAAAATATTTAATATTACATTTTTTTTTCAAGAATATTAAATGTTTTTCACCTAAAAATTCAATTGTAAGAAAGAAAGAGTCAACAAAAAATGAGTTTTTAAAAAATATGACAGTAAAAATAAAGAGTAATTGAACTGTGATCAAAAATTTCTTCAAAGCAGGACTTTGTGTGGGATTTAAAAAAATACATCAGCCACTTTTGATTGATTTGTTATTCTACCTTTCTTCATGAGAACTTTGTGATCTTAGATTTAAGGTGTACCTGAAATCTGACATTTTAACGTGGCAGCGTCACCATCATTTAACCTAAGACCTAGGGGGTGGGTAAATAAAGCGGGGAGGGTCGGCAAGCTTCTGTTGTGGCTTGGCTGGAAATAAAATTCGTAGGCAATTCATGGACAAAAAAACTGGATCATGGTTCAATCAACACCAGGCCTGATTTATGGTGGAATTGGAACAGCAATTCACAAGAGAGGACTCTGAAGGTATAGGATGGAGAATACAGTACTCACCAGTGACTTGTACACTAGTTTTAGTAGATGCTACTCCAGCGGAGTTAATAGCTTTACATGTGTAGGAATCGTCATCGTCTACCGTGACTTCGCTGATCTCCAGGAGCAGCTACCAGCAATGCATAGGATCTTCACATTGCTGTCACTCTTCAACAACTGAATGAAAATATCAAAATTTTAAAATTATTTTTTAATAAAATTATTTTATTATGATATTGAAAATATCAAAATAAACAGAGGAATAGACTCAACATTGGAAACATGTTCATAATGACTCTTACAGATGATTTTTTATAGCACACAATTACACACGCATACCTGTCCATTGAAGTACCATCCTACATCGGGGTCGGGGGTTCCTTTGACAGAGCAGGTCAGTTTCAGACAATCCCCCTCCCTCAAGATTTCTGGGGACAGGTTCTTTGTGAATTCTGGGGCAACTTCCTGTGGCTCTTCTCTCTCTGTTTAATAGTTTGAAAAAATTAAGTCAATTTACCGAAATAATACATGTACCTGTACTAATGAGTACATAAAGAATACATAAATACGACTGAAAACTTATATAAGTTCAATTTTTGCCTTTGTTTAAAAACAATTACACTTCTTTTTTATCATATATAAAAACCAAAAAAATTTTCAACTTGTTGTTTGATTACATTAAATATTATGTATCATAGAAAAAAGAATACAAACTACCCCTTTTACATCAATTTTTAAAAATTTTGAAGATTCAAAACTGTATGGAAAAACAAAATAAGAAACAGTATTAAAACTTTAATCTTTCTCTCGAGATCTGGTTGGAAAATCATTGCTCCCATCATATATAATATCAAAACAAATATTAAAGGCATTAACAATACTTCTGACAAAGGTAAATTTTCATTGCTTACTTTTTCTCTCTGAGCGATCTGATCGTCTGGAGGAGAAGGAGCTCTCCTCAACTGTCTCCTCGGTGTACTTCCTGGAGGAGCGGCTGGTTTTGTTGGAGGAGGAGTAGGAAGATTCGCTATAGCTGGAGTCCTCGTACCGACTGCTGTATCCAGATTTTGTCTGGCGTATGCTGCAGGATTTAGCACTCTTTCTCAAGTCAAGTCCTTCATGAGCTCGATCTGAATGCAACAGTTTGCAATTAATCACATCTCATATATACATGCACTTTATATATGCATTGTTGTACGAATAAAAAAAATATTTATCCTTATAAGACAAACAGAAACATATTTGTTCTAAATGACATTTGAATTACGGTTAAACTTCGATATCTCGAACACTGATATCTCAAATTCAATTCATATATCGAAGTGATTTGTAAATCCCGACCACTTATTTTTTAAGTATTTTACCCTCCATATCTCGAATACTTGGATATCTCTAAGTTTTTAAACAGAACGTCCCATCTAGTTCGAGATAATGAAGTTTGACTGTACATGAATAAAATACAGCACACCACACTCACAGTCTTAATTCATGTATTACATGTAACTTAAGGTGGAATAACACACCTGGAAAAAGTAACTTAAATTAACAGTAAATTATTTGTGATGATGTGTTATTCCACCTTAAAATGCACATCTACTCTTCTTTCCTCTACTTCTCTACATAAAACAGGGACAATATCTTATATATAAATTGTTAATGGTTTTGTCACAGCACAAAAACATGAAATATATATTTCTAGAGATATACATGTCGGTTTTTTTAATCTTAGTACAAAGGACTATATCATCTACCTGTGAATAACTATAAGCATAGTTTGATGTATTACTGTGACTATGGAATTCATTATAATGGTTGGATTTACTTCAGGTGTATATATATATCCAAAGGTACTAGAGTGCTACATTGTATAACTAGTGTTGATGAACTCTACTACAAGGACTACCATCTGTGAATAATACTTTCCAAATACCTTTTTTGTCTGCTCCTGTTCAACAGGTCGAGACCACTAGATTTTGTGACGTCGGCATACATTTGCATACCAAGTTATCTATCTGTTTACTTTTATTGGCAGACCAATCAGGAGAATGAGTTGCAAAGCATTGTGGGCTACTACGAGTTTTATTGTATACAATACGTATTGAAAATATATACTATTTTGAATTGTCCTTTGGAAACTCATTTTTAATTATTTTTCAGAATTTATGAACAAAATGTTTTGCTGGTGCTACTAGTGTTCGTTATACCGGTATTTCCAATTATGCAATTTCAAAAGCAATGTTCATTTCCCGGACATAGTCAACATGGTGTACGATGATTAAGTCACCAATAAACAATTATACAGTTTTCCCTTATCAAAATTTGTTTGTACTTGTATGCGTATGATTGACAGACTGTTGATACTGATCGATTTTTGAAGCAACAATATATAAACTAAAACAACAGTATTTTCCAATGTGAGCATGGAACAAAGTCTATGGTACGTAATCTTTCCTTTTTTACCTTTTAAAGTACAAAACAAGTTGTACAAATTTTCCAGCAAGCAATTAAATTTTGTGCATAAAATCGACAAAAACCACGTGTGTTTGTTGAATCGTAAACAAGTAGTAGACCGTCATGCTTTGCAACTCATTGATTGGATTGGCGAATCTGTTTGACGTAGTGATTGTCACATGTTAAATAATGCTATCCATATAAGGTAGTGTAACCGACCTGTTCCATGAAAACAATCCTATAACTATACTAATTCTATAAACTTTTATGTATTCTCTATTTTTTTACACAAAACTTTAAATTTAACTTTTGTTAATATTCAATATAATACCGGTATCCAACATGTGTTTATATATGCAGACCAGAAGATCTCTGTCGTGCTCTCCACATTCACCTTTGTTTATTACGAATGAATTCAATCATGTACCTATGCATAAAAATAGATTTATTCAGCATCCGAGATCCTTACTCATGCGAATTGGCTTGAACGATTCTAGATATGCAGGCCACTCCTTCAGGATTGGGGCAGCCACAGCTGCAGCTGCAGCAGGCGTTGAAGACCATGTGATTAAAGATCTGGGTAGAGGGTCTTCTGACTGTTACGTTAGATATATTAGAACTGATCCCGAAGTTCTTAATGACGCTCAAAGGAAGCTGTGTAACGTTTGACTTCATATATGAGTACCAGTATGTGTGTTTTGTAAACTAAACTATTGGTCATATAAAGTGTGGAAATAGGTATTCATTTTCATATTCAACCAATCCTTAATCAAACATATCCTTGGGGGCTTCACTCATTACTTCGTTCATTTGGCATTCATTCCTTGGGAATTTCCCCCAAGTCTATGTTTTAAAAAATTTTTGTTCGAAGTCTCTAAGGCACTTAGAGATATTAATTATACTGTTACAACCATTTTCTATC
Organism: Magallana ariakensis; assembly: GCA_020458035.1. Classification (NCBI taxonomy): domain Eukaryota; kingdom Metazoa; phylum Mollusca; class Bivalvia; order Ostreida; family Ostreidae; genus Magallana; species Magallana ariakensis. The sequence continues at coordinate 25,612,034 of CM035818.1, forward strand.
CATTTTTTATACTATAGGAGTTGTGCATATGTTGGTTAATGTAGTCTAGTTGTCTAGTTAGTATTTTAGCTTTGAATACACCGGTAGTCTAGTTGTCTAGTTAGTATTTTAGCTTTGAATACACCTTGCAGTTGGTTTATTCCTTTATGCTCGCTGGGATCAGCCCCGAGCGCAATCTATTGACATCTTTACTGAGGAAATCTGGTGGCGCAGTTGAGGAGAGATCGTCTCTACCAGGGGGAGAGATTCCGCTGCGAATCCGAATCTCGTCCTCTTCAATTGCAGGCCCTGTGTTGGCGATCCTGCAGCTGCCGCGGAAATACGGGCAAAGGCCGTGTCCAGTGTGAAGGAAGACTCGGGATTCCTGACGGATGTAGTTGAATTCGCCAGGGTTTCGCTTCCTGGTTCATCGTTATTCCTTGCAGTCGAGGATGGATTTATAGCGGTTGCTTGCAACGAGTTCACTCGTGATGTAATTTGATCCACGCAGCTATAAGTGTTAAACCACAAAATAGAAATATAATAAAGGAAATACTACAAACAAATACAGAATATACACAGGTACACAGATTAATTAAAAATTGTTTATAAACCATAATTTAACACACTTAAATTTAATTTGCATTTTTCAGCCATTTCCCCATAAACCACTTCTGTAGCAGAGTACTTTTTTTCCAGTGAATAGATGCCTTAAGATTCTGCACATGAACATGAAACTCATTCTCGGTAGCCGAATGAGCTATTTTCCTGAGCCTACAATAACAATAAAATATGATTTAGCAAACATATATAAATATACCTCAATGTTGATGTAATCATATATGTACCAAGATCAACTTACAGTTCCAGAACTTCCATTTGGACAGAAGTCAGACCATGTTTCCCGTCTTTTATCCACCTGGTCCAAGCCTGCTCCCTGTGAAAATCACAGAGTAAACTCTAACAATCTGGAAAAAATAAATAGTCTGTGTATTGTTTCTGGAATCAATCTTCATTTGACATAATGAATATTTCATTGAATCATTTAAAATATAACTGTATTATATCTGAAATAGATTCCTTAATGTTTTCAATCAAATCAATGCAACTTAAAAACTGAGTACCGATAATATTGCAAAACAACATTTAAAATGACATGACATATAGTGTTTGATCGAGTATACATGCATGTATCTTATACTTGATAATCATCATCTGTAATATGATCATCATCTGTATAATTTTAATCTGCTCCCAGTAACAATATAATGCATGTACCAGATGTATATCTTTTTATTTCCATAAAATAAAATATGATAGTTTTTATTTTTTTTTATGATTTCATGCAGCAAAACATCATCTGTTTCCGAGATCTTTATACTAAGCTACCTTCAAAGGTATTTTCAATAGACCAAATCTCCCTCTCATCGAAGTCTGTCATGAAGTACTTGGGATTCCATTCTGGATTCCATTCCTTCACCTTCTGCAGGCCTTCTTTTATGTTCTCTCTATTCTCATTGGCAACAACAAATGAAGCAACGATGGAATATCCTACATTTGTGTTAACACAGAGAAAAAAAGAGGGATGTTGTATTTGGAAGTGTTGTAAGTGGCATCAAGCAAACAGATTTCATCTCCATATTTCATGAGAAGATCTTGTTGCCAGTTAGATTGATGAACAAACAGCAATGACTTGGATGTTGCTGTAGAGTCTACTCCATTCAATTCTTCATCCTCCCCTGCAAAACTGAAACAACAAGATATCTGTGAGTAAATGCTCACTACTGATACCCCCGCTCTGATGTGAATATACATAATAAGCAAAGTCGTCATTTTACAGGAAGTTGACGTTTCATTTGTTCAAAAATAAATCCGACAATATGGCATGCCTAAACAACAAGAGGCCCATGGGCCTTATCGGTCACCTGAGTAACTGGAAAGTGGCTTTTGCAATGTATATTCATGTGCATTATAATTACAGGGTTATTAAATCATGTAAATGATATCATTTTTAAAATTCGGGATTGTTGGATCCAATAAACTTTCTAAATTTTGAAAATTATTGAAAAATTGTAGCATAACATACGGTGACATAATTGAACAAATCTCAAGTACAAAAAAATAATCGGTCCAAATTACACCACCCTACCCTATATACCGGTTATAATCATTAGAGCCCTGCCCTAACAGAACCCTAGACCCAGAGGCCATGAAATTCATAATTTTAAAAGAGGCACTCTTCCTTGTCATAAATATGTATTTAATTCATTGAATTAATACACAGGAACAGAGAAGGAGATTTTCAAAGAATTAATGCAATAATTTAGAGCCCCACCCTTACACCAGAACCACTGACCCAGGGGCCATGAACTTCACAATTTTGGAAGAGTCACTCTTCCTCATCATAACTATATACTTATAGTTCATCTGCTTATTACTCGGGAGCAGAGGAGAAGATTTTCAAAGAAATAATGCATTTGCACTATATAATCATTAGACCCCCACCCTAACACCAGAACCTCTGACCTAGGGGCCTTGAAATTCACAATTTTAGAAGAGGCATTCTTCTTCATCATAACTACGTATTTAGTTCATCTGCTTAATATCCAAGGGCAGAGGAGAAAATTTTCAAAAAATGAACACATTTTCTCTATATAATCATAAGAGCCCCACCCTAACACAAGAACCCCTGACCCAGGGACCATGAAATTCACAATTTTGGAAAAGGCATTCTTCCTTTTCATAACTATATACTTAGTTCATTGGCTAAATACCCAGGAGCAGAGGAGAAGATTTTCAAAGAATTAATGCATTTTCTCTATATAACCATTAGAGCCCAACCCTAGTGCCAGAACCCCTGACCCGGGGGCCATGAATTTCACAATTTTGGTAGAGAGCTTAACGCTTATTACAATCATGCCAGCAGTTTGACTGCTTGATGTTCAGGAGTAAAGAATTAATTTTGATGGTTTTAGCCCCACCCCTCAAAGCCCAGAGGGGCAAGGGTCATGAATTTCACAATTTAAACTCTCCTTCACCCATAGATGCTATATGCCAAAATTGGTTGAAATTGGTTCAGCATTTCCAGAGAAAAAGCTAAAAATGTTCAAAATTTTATGACCGACGAATGACGTACAACGACGGACAAAAACAGATAGCAATAGGTCACCTGAGTTACTCAGGTGACCTAAAAAGTGAGTTAAAATTTCAATTCCAAACAGCTGCGATTAATAGTTGCTGAGAAATATTTGTTACAGATAGAGTCTGAAAGACAGACACACAAGGGTAAAACAGCATACCGGAATGGGGGTATAATCATGGTAATTAAGAGTTCAGGAATTGCAGATATAGTACAAAGCAGATTTTCTTGCATGAATTAACAATTCAATTTTACATTTTATTCTTTCATGTGGATTTCTAACTTTTACCACAAACAATTTTTATCGTATTTAGCACAAATTCTATATTTCTCAAAATAAACTTTTTCTTTGCTTTATTTCATAATTTTATAATTAGCATGCGCATATCCAGTGAAAACAAAATTTTACAATTTTTCCTAAATTTAAAAACTGTGTTTCATTATAAATTTAACTAATATTAATGCTTTGGGAACATTAAGGTTTTTCCACCCTCGATGTTTTTATGGTTTAATCCATGAAATTTTTGTTTAAATTTGAAGATTAATATGTAAATATTCAAAATGAACTTAAATATTGGTATGTTGCAAATATTTTGTTCATGCTGTAGGAGCTAACACTGGTACACTATCAGGGCAATTTTCGCGACGACTGCTCTCCATTCCAACATCACATTTTTTTTTTTACTGATTTCTACTTAATAAAGCAATTTTTTTAAAGAAATTAATCACAATCCTTTAATTTTATGTATTTTAACATTATAAGGCCATTTAAGCTTCCCAGTATGAAAGCTGTCACATTTACAGTACATTTTAATACAATTTTCCAACCATGAATAAGTACAGTTTAGCAACATAAACAGTCTATAACTTTTGAAATAATGGTTCAAACTCAATGAAAATTAGTACATTTGTAATTCATTATATATCCTATCGAAATCTGCAAAGAAATGTTTACCTTGCCAGGTAAAAAATTATGAATTTTAGTCTCTGTCAAGTTTGCCTATGTACGGTTTTATCAGTTTTTTATTGAATTCAGCGATTTCAACTCGTACTACTCTCTATAAATTGTTAAACATTAGTGTCATATATCACTTTACATAGCTTAAAATGTGTTAAACACTAGTATAAATCAAGAAATATTGGCAAAACCATGCATCACATAACACTAATATTATAACCGATAACGGCAAAATATTCCGGAATGCTCACAATGACGTCATGCGACAATCGAAAGACCTTAAATGGGGACTTTAAAGATCAATTTATCAACAGATTTGATGATCCCTAAAACATGATCTACTTACTGTGGCCTAAAATAAAAGTGATCAGCGGGGTTGGCAGCCTCCCACTCCTTTACCATGTGCTGAATATTTTCTTGATCTTCAGTGGAAAACCTAATGCATGTACAATATTATTGAAAATACATTTCTGGATGTATTAAATCAAGTACAGATCATTGTAAAATATATTCAAGTGTTTGCTATGTGCACACACACACACACGTACACCACATACATGGGTCATTCTCAAAAATTGTCGATATTTCGGTACTAAAAATTAAAAAATTCTACATTGCAATTTTAAGACATTTATTACTTGATTATATTAACCAAAGTATGACGTATGTATGAGTGAATTTTGCAATCTTAATTACATCATATTAAGCTCTGTAAACTGTGTTGAGGTAAAATGTCATTCCTGTTACCAGATATGAATGTTTTAAGATTTAGTAGATTAAATGAAATTTTCTAAACTTTCAATATCAAATTGACTTATTGCAGTATTATTCAACATGTGTGTGAATGATTGTTCAAAAGCATGGATTTTGTTGAAAATATGCAGTGTTCAAGTAAAACAATTGAAGTTGGATTCATTTTTCAATTTTTGCAATTTGAAAAAAATCCTTCCAGAAAACCCTAACATACATATGAATGTTTCAACCAATCCACATTTATTATCTTAATATACTGTGAAACTATCATTTAGAATATACAAAGCAAATTGCAATTAATTAAAAAAAACTTCATCGGTAACAGGATGGACAATGCAGTAACAGGAATGACATTGGTGTATCAGAAATCGCATTTATCAGAATGTAAGATGATTTCACATTCTTATTGCTGGCATGTGATAAGAACAAGTACCTCTAAAACATCCAGGAATTTAATATAACTTTACTAAGATGCAAATGCACACATTTTAGAAAAGAGGACAATAGTAAAAAGAAGGAAAGATAGAAACAAAACAAAAGTGCGATCTTGGTGCTTTTAATAAGGATTTGAATGTATTTTCTATTCACATTTGTTATATGCAATAACAACACTTTGCGTTGCCTACGCTTCAAGAAACCCAATCCTATAAATTAGTAATTATCAATCCTTTTCAAATTTTCATTGTTTTTTCAGAGAAAAACCAAGTAATGTTGTTGATTTTAAACTTTATGATGGCTCAATTTTAAAAGTAACAGGAATGACGATTCAGTGGAAATCTGCATCCTTTAATAGAATGACAGACAATTTTAAACTTTTAAATCATGTCTATTGGACTTTATTAAACACTTCATCATAACCTTAACTCTTATCAATGAGATGTCATTGTAACAAAAAATAATTGCGGAAAACAGAACTCAATTGTCATTACTGTTACTGTAAATGTCATTTCTGTTACCACACCTTTTACATAAAAAACACCACTTTCTTTACTTAAGGTAACTCCAGTGTCTTTCGGATCCGGTTCTTTTTTTACACGGCGTACTAAATTTCCGGTTATAATTTTGGCACACAACAAGTGTTTTAAAATAATTATGGTTTGGTCAAAAAGTGGAAAATTTGTTAAAATATAGCATCTCCGTCGTTTAGAGGGATTGGAGAAAGCAAGGAAAGCAGCGAAATGTAAAACAGTAAATAGAGTGTGTAATATAATTGTACGTATTGTATGCATTCTCCTCCAACAATTACACTGCGTTTATGTAGCTTGACGACCTCATGTGTCCTCCGGGACAAGGAGAGGATAAGTAAGTACTTGTGTAATTAAAACTACATAACACTGATTGATGTTTAATCTACAGATAAATATGTTAAAAAACTGGGATAGATAGTATTTGACAGAAAGAGGGAGGGGGTACTACTGCACTCAACTATATGAGTTTTTTGGCAGTATCGACCTTAATTTTATATGTATAATACAGTTTCATTGAGTGTATCAATTTAAGTGACCGTTAGATTGTGTCTTTTTGGTACATTTCATTTTTTCCCAAAGTTTGCAAAAAACAACTTGTAAAATTTACATTTTCAATATGGGGGAACACATGTTAAAGAGACTATCAAGCAAAAACTAGATGGTCATTTTTGATAAACTATGTTTTTCTGTTAACATAATATGTAACTCTTAATAAATATTCTTTAAAAAATGTATGTAAACTGATTAATTTTTTAGAATTTTTAAAAAATATGCAATTTTGTGATTTTTGGGGGAAGGTCGTGGCAAGAAAAAATGTAATATTTTTTATATTTTCTGTAGAAAATCAATAATTTTTTTTATGATTTACTGATAATCAATTGATTTGCTTAAATTATAACCTAACATGATGTATTTTGGTGCATAATTTAATAAATTATGAGATCATGCATCATGGTGTAAAATTTTGGCTGTTAATTTTTTGGACCTTGTGAGCTGAAGCTCACTGTAGGAAAACAAACGTGCAAAGGTATAAATATTTTGGTCTCTATAGTAAGTTTATAAGTTGTTCTAACTATTAAAATTAAAAAATGATTGGTTTGACACGGATTTTTAAAACACTGGAGTTACCTTAAATCATTTCTTCAAACAGTTTTTATGGTTTTTATACCAACATTTATATATAATGGCAATCATGATATTTTATTCTAATAATTATAGATTCCTATATTATCCATCTTACATAATCAAATGTCATTGCTGTTACTTGTCATTCCTGTTACCAATCACAAAAGCATTTATGATAAGCCTATAGATTGTTCTAAATTCAATATCTATATTTGATGTGGTTCAGCAACAATTTCTAACGTTATTAAGCATAGTTGATGTGCTTAAAACAAGTTTTTGCACACAAATAATGTCAAACTATCCCATCATGTCATTACTGTTACCATATGTGTCCTTCCTGTTACCTTTAAATGAGGTAACAGAAATGACAGTAACAGAAATGACAAATCACTATATATTGTACAGTAAATCATATAGACAACTACTGCTGATATTGATTGTAAATGGATATTAGTGTGGTATGCTGTTGATAAACTATGCAAGTTAAAAGAAGTAAATTTCTTGTTTATTTAGGGAGTTACATTGGTAACAGTAATGACACTTGGGAAAGATAACCATGCAGTAATTCCTCTGAGAGAGAATTTTTTTCATTTATTTGATGTGAATGGGTTATATTTTTCCTACCATCAAACTTAATGAATAAATTGGACTGTTTTTGTGTTAATTTAGAAGAGTTTGAGTATATTATTATCAATTTATTCTTTATTTTACAACTTGGTAACAGGAATGACATTAATTTATGGACAAGTACATTGGTTGAGATATATTGCGTATCTTACTTTCAAAATGTGAAAAAATATTTTCCAAACATTAATTACGATATAATAACAAAATCCAAGTGAAGAAACGACTAAAAATTTGTTGTTATTAATAAAATCATGAAAGCGAATTAAGCATACCCTTAGTAATGGACAAAGCTTTTCTTTAAGAATACACCTACATACTTGCTTGTAGTTTTTAATTTTGTGCATGTTAATGTTCAGTGACTATTGTAAAATGTTACACTAGAGTAGTATCAACAACTGTGTCCAAAATATTTATGCTAGCAAATACAGAAATATTTATTTTTGCCTATGGACATGAATTTCGACAATTTTTGAGAATGACCCACATACATAACCAGCCTGACCGTTACATTTGTAACATAACAAGTTGCATGGGGGTTTAAACTGTACAGGTTCACACACACATACACACTTATATATGTAACTTTCCTTTAATTACTGGTAGTGGCTGGGCAAATAATCTTATATGGTTCTCAATACTCTATGAAAAATAAGTGATCTATAACTTACTGACAAAATCGAAGTGCCCTGTACATATGGTTTCGTATGTCTTTGTTTGTGGGATAGTATCTCCTGTTAAGCTCTGATATTATTGTATCCTCTGTCTGGATATGCTCTTGGACAAAGAGACGCAAGTGTCTCTTCATCTCGTCAATGCTTCTGACACCATCATGTACCAAGCCATGAATTTTCGAGATTATAGCTTCATCTAAAGGTTGGCTTTAGTCCAGAAATCTACAAACATTTCATACTTCATATTATAAAGATTGAGGTAAAAAAAGTCTATATAATATTACTTACTTTCAGGCTTATTGTATCAACTTTTATTATATAACCATGATTAATTTCCTTTCTTGATACTGTCAATTTTAAGAGCGTGATCTGATTTTCTGTATTCCACACTGTGGGTTTCCAATTCCGTATCACCACTCTCTTAAACTGATGACGTAGTACACATAAAATAATGTCTGTATTTTAGCGCGTTTTATAAAGAGTTCGTTTAAAAATAGCTTTGTTATACATGTACTGAGTGACCCAGATAGCAGGACATCATTGGACCTTTGTTGGGCCAACAATGTTGCTTATGTTGGGCCACCGTATGCATTTAACATTGGGCCAGCGGCAATTTGCTCATCGGCCCTTAATCAGACCAACTTGTTGGCTTATTGTTGGGCCAACGTAACAGACAATATTGGGCCATTGTTGGGCCACTGTATTCTTTTAATATTGGGCAAACGTTACTTTTGTACGGTTGGGCCATTGTAAGCAATTAACATTGGGCCAACGGCAATTTGCTCATCGGCCCTTAATCGGACCAACTTGTTGTCTTATCGTTGGGCCAATGAAACGAACAATATTGGGCCATTGTTGGGCCACTGTATTCTTTCAATATAAGACAAAAAATACCTGAGCAAAAAGAAAAGAGTAAAATATAATTAACTGTTAACATATTTTATTGCGCATGATTCACTTCATGAAGAAAACATTTATAAAAAAAAAACACTTGTAGTAATACATGTATGGTTTTATCCCTGCTCTGATGTGAATGCACAAGTTCAGTAAACTTAAGATATCAATAAGCAAGTCTACAAAAATAAAGAGGGTAACACCACAGGTATGCCATAGTATTTTTCAAAAAATTAAAAATTATGCACTGCCCCTTTTTATCTGCTCCCTCTCCCGAGTCTCCTTATCCCTTCTTTTCTTCTCTGCGGCAGTGCCCGTTACTTCCTTTCCTCTCTCTTTGTCATATCTTTCCCATTGATATTGTTCTCAATGTCCTTTGTTTATAGAATCAGCCGTTGCTTTGTTTTTTCGAACAATCTCTAAAACTGTAGTATTTAGTATTTAAAAACATTTGTTACTTTTCTCAGTAAAGAGTAAACATACATTACGATTAAATTTATAAGTACATGTATATCACTATATGTTTAATAAGCTTTCAAATAAGAATTTAACAAGAATAACAAGTCATTGAGTTTACATCATTCTTACTAAAGATGTTTATACTAAAATAACAGGTAAATGACCTTTTAAATTCTACTTACTTTCAATAACTGTCCTTTAAGACAATCCTTGGAAGAAAAGTTTTTCCCTTTCCCATACATAGTTGCGATTTGGATGCAGATATGCAAAGTATCGGTCTTAATATTCTCATGTCAAATGAAAAATGGTGCAGGTACGATATTACGAAAAGTAACCCGGATGTTGTTTACCCATGATGCTTAGCCAGATTCATGACATTGGGCCAACCCAGGGCCGATGTCAACCCCGCAACAAATACTCTCTCTAACTACAAGAGTTTTATGATATTATGCCAACAGTTAGCCCAACATTGGCCCCATAATACATAACCAACTATCAATATTTCATGTTGGACCACCGTTGGCCCAATAAAGATAACCCAACGGTGATAACACAACCATATTGTGAGATTGGGCCAACGATGTGCTGCTATCTGGGGATGTATACATGTAAGTAAACATCATACAATTGATTTTTAAAAGATAGTTCAGAATCTGTAATTAAAATTTTTAAGTGGACAAGGGCCTACTATGTAATAAATTTATCATTGTAACAGTAACTTGATCCAAGGAGCCAGATTACGTTGAGTTGCCAGGCGTGGATCATCACATCAAACTTCATGATTTGCATCTCGTTTGATCTGATATGATCCAGGCCTGGCAACTCAACGTGATCCGACCCTTTGCATCAAGTTACTGTTATATAATAATATATATTTATAAAGTGAGTAAAAAAATAAAATAAAAGCGCATACATGTACTAGATGGATTACATAGTTACAGTCATGGTGAGGGAATGAGTTACAGTAGTTATGTAATATAAAGGAAAAATGGCAATATTTTAATTTTTTTGCAAATTTGCAGGAATTAGCCAATATTACTGACATTTTATCAAACATTTATTGGACAATAACAACTAACTACATGATAATCATGATAGACATCCTGTGTATAATGTTTTATGAAGATTTTATTTTGATACAATGCTATTTAAAAATATGTAAAAATGGTGAGGGGGAGGGGGTATGAGGGCAGATATTTGACCATATCAAACATATTAGTCTTTTAACCAATGTTTAAGTAATGAATAGACTTTAACCTCTCCAGTTAAATGGTTTCTGTGATCTCCTGGGTCAGGTAAGGTAATGTAAATTTCCAGGTTTTTCACAAGAGGCCCTTCCTCAGACAGCCTCTGACGGAGGAGTTTTGATAGTCGTTTTCTCCTCCAAGAGGAATCATTTCCTTCAATCTGGAAAAAAATAACGTTAATAATGTCACCAATTATTTCAGATTCCTGTAAATCTACAAGTCATAGTGATACTTTTCTTTTTTGACAAGCTTGTTTTACCAACATAGGTAGCTCATTTAGAAGCACCTGTTTTACCAACAAAGGTACCGTAGCTTATTTAGAGGCACCTGTTTTACCAACATAGGTAGCTCAATTGGAAAAACCTGTTTTACCAACATAGGTAGCTCATTTAGAAGCAACTATTTTACCAACATAGGTAGCTCATTTGGAAGCACCTATTTTATTAACATAGGTAGCTCATTTAGAAGCACCTGACTAGAAATCCAGGTAGTTTGGGATCTAATGTTGTAAATACATGTATTTATGAAAGAACACATTACAAAACTTCTCAATTTGCATCATACAAGACCGATTCATGAGAAATATTTTACATTAATAGATACCTTAAAACTCCGGAAATTTCAGAACAGCCTTTAGATGAATAGAGGCTGGGCAATTCATTTTCTTTGTGGGCTGCAAGATCTGTCTCCCAGCAGAAGTTTCCTAAAAATTATAAAACAATTACATGTATTGTCTACCTATTTTTTCATACGAATTTCAGACTGTCTATTTTACTCAACATGATTTGTATTTTATCTGTATCAAAAAGGGAAATTAAACCTTACCTGTATAGACTTTTTTTTGTGATGATCTGGACCGTGCATGCACTGTCTTTCTTGGAACCCCAAGATGGTGAAAGGGGTTCCATCAAAAGGCAGTGCATGGCCTCTGCTTCCATCCATCACCTCCCAAAAGATTTTGGCTCCACCTTTTGTATTGTGATCTTTTGGGGAAAAAATGTTGACATTATGATAAATATCATAACTATTTATTTCCTATATAAAAAGACAAACATGTCATTCTTCATATTTTTTTATTAATAAAAGTACAATTCTCCTGATTCATTGTACATGTATAATATTTTTAAAAATTGTACCGGTATTTTATATCACAAAGTTATTGATTTTCAATTGTTCACTCCCGTTTAATTATAAGTTAAAAATGGTTAACAGTCATAATTGGTATAGGCTAAATGTGCTTTGATTTGAAATAAAGTGTAAATAACAATTATAAATACATGTTATTAATTAAGGAATAAGGAATCATTCTTTGAGTATTATGAGGTGATAATTTCGGTCGGGGCGTGATCAAATCCAATAAAGCCCAAAGGGCTTTATGATAGATTTGATCACGCCCCGACTGAAATTATCACCTCATAATATTCAAAGAATGATTCCTTATTCCTTATATAATTTTAAGCCATCGTTCGATTAAATATTTGAATATAAATAAGTAAACCTCGCTGGCGCCTCAATTTGGTGTCATTTGAAGTTATGGGTTATATAGTACAAAATCGATACATAGTGTTATCACAGGCAAATACACTGGAAAATGTAAATATTGATTTATATAGTTCTCCTGGCCCTTTTAAATAAAGATTTTGATATTATACTTCCTGGCCAAGTAAAATATCAAAACCTTTGAAAAACAGGAAAACGTCGACTATTAACTAATTATTTATAACTATAAACAATCGCACAATTAATTATAAATTACTATCAAGTTGTAAACACAAAACATATCTGACTATGATATCTGTAGACTCTATGTTGTGTGTAGATGAGTTCGCGCCAACTCGTTATTTAGAGGCCCATAGTACACTGTACTTACTTAACGATCTTACTAATATTTTTGGATTCGCGAGCTATACAGAAACGGGATTGGTTATCAACTTCATATTTAGTAATTTTAAACTGCTTAACAGCATGCACGCTGCTAACACACCACAGGCACCTGAATTTTTATCAATCAGTCGCTTAATAAGCCAAATATAAAAAAATTCTACCTCCTCTATATATAAATACATAACAATTCAGGTGCCTGTGAACACACATGTACTTCCATTTTTTCAGAATCACGCCGCTTTTGAAATTTTTGAGATTTCTATCTTCATCTAAAGAAGAGTCAAAAGTTCGCGACTAATTCAAGAACGATTGAATAGATAATCAAGGGCAGATAAATCTATGTGTAAGAGAAGATAACTCCTGTCTGCATTGATCTAAAAAGGTCGTATCTCTCCCTCTCTATCTCTTTCATTCTCTCTCTCTCTCTCTTTCTCTCTCTCTCTCCGACTTTTGAAGTTTTTTCATATTACTTTTTTTTACATAGTTATTTAAACGTTAAGGACGTTTTTAGATTAGGGACAAGCAAAAATGACACCTTTAAAAAATAAATTGTAAAAACGTGTTGACACCCCTCGAAAACCATTGTCAACCTCCGCTTCGCGTCGGTTGACAATGGTTTCCTTGGAAGACGGTATAAAGAGCTGAAATAATTTACAGTCTCCGGGTTGTGCACTTCCTCTCCTTTGTGATTGGTAGAAAATACATGATGTGAAAATTTACATTTATTTCATTGGTTGAAAAACTGTTCGGCGCAAGGGAGATAATTTTCTGAAGATCTTTTTTACGTACGACTTAACATTTTTCGTAGATTTTAAATCTTAAAAATTGAGAAAACGAAAAAAGAATAAAATTAGCTATCAATGAAATTCAGGCTTTAATTTTTCAGTACAACTAGTTGAAAGCAATGTTCTATAATATCTATTGGAATTTTTTGTTCTTTTCTTTTTGGATTGTTTATGCAAGTACAAAAATGTGAAAAATTGATACGGTATGTCTAATATCAGGAAAAAAGATACGGTATCGGGTATAACTAGAACCATTTTAACAGGAGCTTGGACTTTGGGTAGTTGTGGCAAACAGCATTGTGACGTAGGCCTGTCTATTTCATTGCTGGCCATACAACCATGGTTCTTTCAATCAACTAGATTTGTCTGGCTTTTAAGCTAAGACTACGCAATCTTGTTAAAATGGTTCTAATATCAGTAAAACAAGTGCTGAATGCTGTGGTATTAAGTTTAATTTTATTAAAATAACACGACCCTTCCTAAGATCTCTTTTTCCCTACTATAGTCGATCTCAACTCACAAGCACGTGGTAAGCATTTCTCAATTTTAGGCACGCACGCTTATGGTACCATCGTCGGAAACCCACGGTCGGTCTCGCTTCTCTTACCGAGGTAAGAGAAGCGAGACCGACCGTGGGTTTCCGACGATGTTATGGTACATAAAAAAAAGTTTCAAAAGCCATTGCATTTAGAGGAAGACGACCTTATATATAAAAAAGAATTGAATTTTCTTTGATAACTTAATGCTGTTTAAAGTTTGCTCTAAAGACGGTAAGCTTTTTTAAAAAGCTAAACTTGTACGAAACTGTGTTTAGCTACCGTTAGGATGAAACTTTAATTGCGCTTGCGTATATTGGAATTCTGGGAAAAAATTAGACAGTTCGTGTTAGAAAAATTCGAAGACGTTATGAAACCGGTCAGTTTCTAGGTCAAACTGCGCATCAATGTATTTGAAGAATGTCAATGGGTATCGTCTGCAGCCACAGTCCGGAGTCCGCGTATAATTTCCCAATTCTCTTAGTGAGATTGAAAAGTAAATATATTGGAATTAGTTTGCCACCAGACCATGAAAATCAGAGAGCTATGTCTTTAAATATTAAGTAGGTGTGCAGTCATACATTGCATGTAAACCGCTACACGCTTATCTCCTCATCTACATAATAAGGCTGCAAACTAAATGTGTACCCGCATATTATTGTTGTTCTGGAAACTATTTATCTAGTATTTTAATAGATTGTGTATTTACTTTTGCCATAAAATTAAAATTCCGCTGGCTGACTTTCTTAGCTTTTTAAAAAGCTATATGATGTGTTAATGGCGGCTACTGCAGTTTAGTGAAAGTCCGTGTGAAAACAACTCACTGATTCATAACTAAGTATTTAGATAAGAGTGAAGTGACATATGATTTGAAAACATTTTGTTACTTATAGAAGTTGACATGTTGTGTTTATGTGATATTGAAAATTTGCATATTGTGATTTCTGGCAAACGTTTGCTCAACGTTTGGGAGAGACTAAAATTAGATTTGAATTGCAATTCTGGGTCAAATAATTTTTTTCCGGAATATTTTTAATTTCTTTCAGAATAAACGCCGGCAGAGAAAAAAATGTTCTTCCCACCAATTATCTTTTAGAGAAAAAGAAGAGAGAGAGAGAGAGAGAGAGAGAGAGAGAGAGAGAGAGAGAGAGAGAGAGAGAGAGAGAGAGACTGTGTGTAAACGCTAAGAAATGAGAAAAAATGTAAAGAAAACATTGATTATCTTGATGAAGATATTTACGTTGTATAAACTATTCTTTCTACATGTTTCGTGGATTTTTAACGAGTTCTATCTATATAGTTGAGAGCTTATATTAAAAGATTATCATTGTTCCATTTATTTTTTATTTTTCTTTAATAGCAATAAGAAAAACTTTGATAGAAAGATAAGAAATAATAGAGAAAATGAAAGGGTGTAAGAAAGAGAGAGAGAAAGAGAGAGGGAGAGAGAGCAAAGATCAAAATATCGGGTAGGATATAAAAAAAAGTCAAATAGATGTTTACTATCTAGATAAACAATGTATGGAAATATCTTAATAAAATGAATAATTTAAGAATATTTCAATGTAAGTTTTATCGCTATTTTGGAAATCAAATTTGTGTATTGTACAAAGGTTGCAGAATTTTAAAGGCTACGGTGTGTGTGTGTGTGTGTGTGTGTGTGTGTGTGTGTGTGAATCCTAATGAATGAGTAAATATTTTCTTGAAATAAAAAAAAAACCTGGCATTGATAATCTTTATGAAAATATAAACGTTGTGTATAATTAACTATTTTTTCTACACGTAATGACGTTTCTTTGTTTTTCTAATGTGTTTCTTATCTAGCTGAAAACATATTAAAACATCATTATTTCAATATTTTTATTTTTCCGTAATAACAATAAGACAAACTTTGATTGAAAGATAAGAAAGAATAAAGAAAAAGAAAGAGTACGATAAGCAGAGAGATGTTACAGTGTTGGATTTGAAAGGGGAATAACTCGGCACCGGAAGTGTTGATTTCAACGATTTTCAGATTTTCAATAGATGTTAAGAAATTCCAAAGTACCCTGAAAATTGGAACGTTATAAGACAAAAAACAAGCGATACATTTTTTTGATTTTCATGTATAAAATTATTCACTTGCGCATTTGGAATGATTGACTAAAATTTGAATGTTAGAAGTCAAGTTATAAGAGATATACAGAGGTAAGAATTCATCATTATGTATACAAAGCTCTCGTCTTTTATATATTTGTTTTAAAATAATGTAAAGTATGGAATTACCATTTTTTTGACAAGAACAAAACTTTATACATGTTTTACAAATTTACAGGTAAATCGATTTTGTGGCCTTAAAAGATTAAGAATAGCGGTTATATCATTTTTCGTATTAAAAGAATCATTTAAGACGATCAAAATTTGGTTCTTTTAGGCATTTTAAAATGTAATACATATCTTTAATCGTAAGATTGCAATTTGGCATTTATGGTATAGCGAAGTAAAAGCATAGTTCCCTTGAACTCAGCTACGACTTAAATTTACTCTAACAAACAATAGTATGACCGACCCCCTGGCTAGCAACCTCTACATGCATACATACATGTATGTTTAATAGTCTACACATAACTCTTTCTTTCGAGTCTGTGATAAAAAAAATAGACACAAGCTACAGATTGTGGAAAACAGCTTTAATATATGTGAACATTTTGTCATGGAATACAAAGCAAGGGATGGGAGATTGGGGCCAGACTCCTGACACAGGTAGACCAGGCACAACAGCAAACTACAGGTGTTAAGGTCATAAATATCTGGGGGCAACAACAACTCTCTACTTTCGGTCTTATTTTTATGTCTACGAAATTTGCTGTGCACTTGGCCACTACTGTACAGGACTCCAGCAGAGTTAGCAATTAAGAACATCAAGAGCTATATTTGTATTGGTGACTTAATTTTTTTTTCTCTGAAGAAACACGTCAGTTCATTCAAATAGTTTCATTTCTCACACAATGATATTAATCCCTGATTTCTGTGCATTTCTACAACTGTTTAAAAACACAAAAAATATTCTACTTGTTGTTTTATAAATAAAAATATACAATTAAAATATAGTTAATCTCTTCAAACCAGTAGTGAAAGACATGAATGGTTTCACATTATTAACAAAATAATTTAAATATATTAAAACTTCAATCTGTATAATGATAAATACATACACAAAAAAACCCCCACAGTTTATGAGAATAACAATCCACATTTATCAACTCTTATTCATCAGCCTGTGAACTTTTGATGCAAAGCCATCCGGTATGATTAGTTTGAAAATCTCCAATGCAACAACACAAAACAAGCCAAGATTCCGTATAGGGCTGCTGCAGCCGATATTTGCAAAATCGTGTCGGTGTTGAATTGTCTACAAACTGGTTCCCCAGCATAGGACAGTAAACTAGTTCATACATGAATGGAAACCATGAAACCAAGTGGACAAGACTTAATTTAATCTGTTTTGATGATGGCTAGAAAGATCTTCATTGCTGCAACACAACCAAAAATTCATCAATAAAAAAAAGTTTTATAATTCACTGATAATTTTTGTTTTAAATCTTGCACATGAAATGATATTAAGATAAACCAAAATTAAAATCTAACTTTCATGGTTCTATAGCGTAATGCTGTGGGTCCCTGAACAGTTTTTTTTTGCTTTGAATTAACTAAGAGTATACAAGGAACTAGGTGTGATAGTGTCCTATAAAATCTTACCATGTGACAATAGGAGCAGAGGCAGCAATGATCCTGCAATCAAACTTGGCAATGTTGCCTTAATAATGTCCGACCAACACATTTCTAGGACGTCTGATAAACCTTGGAGCGGCCTCCTTGCTGTCTGAAAGATAAAAACAAAATCATCACACATATGCCATTTATATAAACCCTATATTTCAATGATCAAATCCTATAATCTTGACTTTTCAATTAACAAAATGCATTTTCTCGAATCTTCTTTGTAACTGAAAAGATTATTTGATGTAGAATAAAAAAAAACCAATTTTTTTCTTTTTCAAGTCACTAGATTGTTAAGAAATTCAACAGCACCAACACCACATAGGGTATTACCAAAGTAAGCGTCGTAGATGGAGTACTCCTTTGGACGGTGTTTCCTAAGAGAGCTGAAGTTGGCCAGGCGACCGATGGCGGGCTGCGGCTGTGGCCAGTCAGCCTGTAAAGACATCCAGAAGATTGATTGTATATCAGTAAATTTTGATGAAAATCTTTGTTCACCATCATTTTCAAAGGAAAATTTTTTCATAATTCAATGCACCCCAGTGTGTGTTGATGAATGACTTGCGTATCGTTCTCTGATTCTGGCTCGGATCTTGTCATAGCGACTGGATGGAATCCTGGTAGTCCTGCTGCTCAGATCACCCTGTAATACAACAGATCACAGTGAACAATGCATTCATCAGATAACAAGTACTGGATACACTACTACTGAGATGTAAATTTATGTCATTCTACAAATTCAACAAAAAAAAATATAGAATGATCTTTTGTACCTTCAGCCAGGCGTGATCCAGACAATCGTGAACTGTCATTCTCTCCCTGTTGAAGAACACGTAAAACTTATGGTATCAAGCAATATATTTTCAAACAAAACTTTAAAAGCAAATCTACACCCCCATCATTGACTCTGTGGACTTACTGAGGTCTCCTGATCAGCAGTCTCTTGATGAAGTCCTTGGTCTCGGGGGAGACCTGAGAGAACGCCTCCTCAGCAAACTCCCAGTCACAGCGGGCCACGTTCTGAAGGGTCTCCAGGTCGTCTTCTCCAGCGAAGGGGGACAGCCCACTCAACCTGTACAACAAAGCATTGAAATTGCACACTACTCCATGATTCGAAGGTCACTTCAACACTGCAGATGGTAAAGCTTATGTTTTTTACAGAACACATTAATTGATCGATAAATAAATCAAGAAACTCACAAAACGTAAGCCAGGATGCCGACGGCCCACATGTCTGTGTAGAAACCGATAGGTTCCGAGTCTACAATCTATGGGGCAGCAAACTCTGCAGTGGCTGTTGTCACCTTGACGATCTCATCGGGGTTCAGTTTGGTGGCCAGACCAAAGTCTATCATCTTGACGCTTGTAGATTTCTTGGTTTCACACATCACATTTTCAGGCTACAATTTAATATGAAGTTTAAATAAAAAAAAAAATTCAACAAATCCCAATTTAAATGCCAAAGTCATTAATGCAATGAATGATATGCTCTTATAATATAATGTTTGTAAATATCAACTCAATTGTTCCTTTCTACCTGGCCTTAGTCTTACCTTGACATCGAGATGGACGATGCTGTTTTCGTGCATGTGTCAAAGTCATTAATGTAATGAAATGATATGCTCTTATAATATAATGTTTGTAAATATCAACTCAATTGTTCCTTTCTACCTGGCCTTAGTCTTACCTTGACATCGAGATGGACGATGCTGTTTTCGTGCATGTGTCAAAGTCATTAATGTAATGAATGATATGCTCTTATAATATAATGTTTGTAAATATCAACTCAATTGTTCCTTTCTACCTGGCCTTAGTCTTACCTTGACATCGAGATGGACGATGCTGTTTTCGTGCATGTGTTTCAGTCCCTCGCACACCTGTCTCAGGTAGTTGATCACCTCAGCCTCCGTCATCTTGTAATCCTCAGCAGCGATCCTATCAAACAGCTCTCCTCCGGACAAACTGAAATCACACACATTAACACTAAGGAAACATCTCACAATTAACATAAGTTCTTTTAATTAGTCAAATTCATGTAACACCACCTAGGCAGGGTAGAATAAATCTGGATATTTGAACATTATTGAATCTACGATACTTTAAAAGTTTTGAAGAAATGTTGTAAACATAGCTTGTTTAAAGTTTTGCAGAAATTGATTTTTCCATAAGATTTAGCACATCTCTGAATGTATCTATTAAGTCTATATGTTTCTATTTATTAAGATTTATAAAGACATATATTGTGTATGTGACATAGTTCTGCCTAAACACTAGTAAAACACGTATCCAAAAGTTTTAATACAGTTTAACTTACAATTCTAAGGATCATCTCGTGACGGTCCTCAAAAGCGTCCTTGAGTTGGAGGAGTTTTGGATAATGGAGCTGGTTCATGATGTTGATCTTGTTCTTGACCGTGGCCTTGTCCAGGGGGTAGGGAGTGTTGATGAACTTGGCAACAAACACTCAACCAGTAGACTTCTCCACACAGCGATGGACTACTCCAAAGGCACCACTACAACATCAGACAATATGAAATTCTAACTACACACAGTCA
This sequence comes from Magallana ariakensis, assembly GCA_020458035.1. NCBI lineage: Eukaryota > Metazoa > Mollusca > Bivalvia > Ostreida > Ostreidae > Magallana > Magallana ariakensis. The sequence goes on from CM035818.1 coordinate 25,632,373, forward strand.
GACTTTTTCAACTTGATGGGACAGAATCATGCAAAGATTTGAAGTATAGAGGTTAAAATACAAGAGGAAACATTGGTTTTGACTTCTAATTTGATTTCAAATATCCATGATATTAGGGATATTAAAGTTTGAGAAGGTTTACGATATTGAGGTTTAACTGTATTGACTTCATATATAAAAGTTTATTGACAAGATCAGGCAATGGGGCTAGCTTAGAAGTCTATAAAATCCTTACATTATACTAGACAATAATAATGCACATTCTGGTGATACTCAACATTTACAAATATCACTGGTCTCATTCACAGAGAGTACACGCAGGTATGTTAAGGTTTCCCCGATTGATTTTACAGCGATGTGTAGAAAGTCACTTGTCTGTACTGCATACGATATGACGTCATAATTAACTTTGACGTCATGATCTGCATTCCTGTTGATAGTTCTCAGGGAATGTATCGTAACGCTAAATGTGAATTCTACCAAAACAGTAATAAAACCGCATGCCTCCTTTACATAGATGCTGCCATTAATGCTAGACGTACAAAATTCATTCATATTAATAACCAATATCAAATAATTGGCAGTTTTAAAGCTTCGTTTAAAGTAAAAGACTATTTATAAACTAGTGGTTTGGAGACTCCCTGCTGCGTGTAAACAACTGAATGAAGAAATTTTAATGCATGTAAAAACCAGCTTGGCGCAGGTGAAAGATCAATACAATTTTAGAATATTTTATGTAAAATTAGTAGAGAATATAAGTACCTAAGGATATACTCCAATTTTTTGTAAGTCACTTTTTATTAGTAAAAATGGGCCTTATTTGGATGATTTTGTGGAATGTTTTAGCAATATCTTTGATATACAAAATATCTATTTCAAGCCCAAGCAAGAACATCAAAGTAACAAAGGATTTTTCTTTAAGGTCGAAATTCTTCGAAGTCGGCCTATTTATACTTTTAAAAAAATTTTTTGCTAAAAACGGGCTCCTTCGCCCTATAAACAGGATTGACCTAAATTCCCTAAAATACGGTACATATGATGTCACAAAAATGCATCAAATATAATGTTTAACATCGTTGTCAATAAACGTAATAAAGATTTTAAGAAATACTCCCGGTCAAAGTATTTCTGCGATGATTCAAATAATATCATTTTCCAGCTGTATTTTAGCTCCGGGACACCATAACATTGCTGCGCAGCATCAGTGCCTTACCTGCCCAGTTCCTCCAAACTGTCATAATAGTCGAAGATGTTGTCAGTTCTGACTTGGACAGGCTGAGGAACATACTTCTTCCACAAGTCCTCATCTACAAAAATGCAAGATAATCAAATTTGAGTGAACACTTTTATCCTGTCATTTACAAACGTTCTTTCATTTACAGCTTGAACTTTGCTTACAGAATTTATCGTAGTCATTTATCTTAGGGCCATCGTATGTTCCTCGGACTTTTCTTCCTGTTTCATCTGCAAAAGAAGTGAAGAGATTTTTACTTAATTTTTTTCAAACCACTAAAACTACTTCTTACATTGTTCAAAATTCGAAAAATAAAAAACTACCTTGCCTAGAGACTTATTAAATGCCAAGACAAAATTTGATAATTAGGACCCCTCTCTACTCTGGAAACTCCAAGCATACTGTAGATTATGTATTGTGGTAGAGAATGAAAATAAAACTTACCCAAAAATATACCACTACTAAAATTACTGATTTTAGCTGTACATTTACTGACTATTTTTTGACTGGTTCCCTACCTTCATGCTTCTTCCTCTTGCTAGCCTCGGACTCCTCGGTCTGTATGGTGGATGTCGGCTCACAGGGATCACTCTTGCCGTAGAAGTTCTCAGTGATGACTCTAAACTGGTACTCCTTACCAGCTGACAAACTCTGAATGTTGTGGAAGGTCATTCTATATGAAAAAAAGATTATAATGTTTTATTACTCAGAATGAGAATAATTGATCCAGTGGTATGTATAGTGTAAAAGACAGATGCAGAAAAAGACATAGAAGGGCTAAGCACTCTTATATTTTTCTAATTAATAAATTGTACTTTATCAATTTCTTATTAGTGAAATAATAGAATACACTAAAGTTTTTTTAATTCTTTGTATTACGTTTCAATTATATACAAATCGCCATAGACCTACCTAGTGTTGGCCACACGGACCCATTTGGTTGCTGGTGGTTCACACTTCTCAATATCATAACCAGTGATGAAGCTACCACCGTCGTTCAGTGGTGCCTTCCAGTAGAGAACCACAGAATCATTTCTGATGTTCTCCACCACAGGAAATCTTGGAGGATCGGGACGATCTACAACACAAAACACTCATAATGATACATATCTTGATAATTCAATGGTTTAGTCCTAAAGAGGAAATATATCTATTTCTATTCTATTAATTCTTAAGTCAATTTCTTAGGTCTTTCAGACAAGTGGAAAAAAAAACCTCAAATGTATTAAATAGGTGTTTATGACAAAAACTCTTTATATAAATACAGGGCTGATTTTGATCAGTTGATCTTCCATTAATTCAATGATAACCCCTAAAATAGACAAAAATAAATACTCAAGATTGTCTAGACGAAACTTAATCAACTATGACTAAAAGGTCAAGTAAGATGCAATTGTGTTAAAATGAGGCTCACCATTGATTTGGATCTTGATGACAGCGGAGTCAGTTCTGAGTTCGTTCTCCAGAGTCAGCCTTTAGGACCGTCGTCTTCCTTGGTACTTAAAGGAGGCCTAAATGGTCAGGACGGCGTGGCGCTCGGTCACTTCCTGGACATAGTTACGTCCCTTGATCTCCACGCCATCTCTGACCCACTTAACAGTCGGTTTGGGGTTACCAGTGAATGGAATCTTAATGACTACTGGTTTGCCCTTTTTGAAGGTACCAACTTCCTTGAATCTGGATGGTATATTGATTTTGGGTGGAGCTGTAGGAAACAGATCAAGAGGACAATTAAGATCACCATTTCTTTTTCGAATTTCATTCATAATTTAATGTTCAATAACATGTCCCTTTTACCTCTGATGTTCAGATTGGCTCTGGAAACCTCGGATCCTCCCCTGTTGAAGACTTTAGCAAAATATTCATCAGCATCTTCTCCAAACACATCCTTGATAATCAGTCTATGGCGATTTCCTTCCTCGATGATCTCAAACTTGTGGTCATCATAAATTTCTCTGGAACCCTTATACCTAAAACAAATGATTTTTGTTTATTTTTGCAGAAAAGCAGAAAAAATATGAATCTAATTCTGTATTTGGATATTACTTCGAAACATATAAACTTTAAATAATCATATATTCCTGTATTCAAAGTTAACATAAGCTTCCCCTTCAAATGATGAGCATGACCTTAAGCACTAAGGGTATCTAACTGATAAATGAACCTACACTGTTCAAATCATATTGTAGGGTGTACTTGAATTAGAACACAAGAAACTGTCTATACCACGAATACGATCACTTCTAAACAATCTAATTAAAATTAGACGTTCTGAATCCGCTACCGCTTCTCAAACATCTAACAAAATCCCATGCAGGGTCACCATCTTACCAGCCACGGTCTGGATGTCTCGCAGTCCTTGGGAGATCTCGGGTGCTACAGCAGCTGCAAAAGATGTTTTATGACATCACAACAAATACCCAATATTGCAGCAATATTATAAATCATTTACGGTAAATCATCAATGACGTTCCATAAAGTAAACAATGAAGGAATGTTTCACATTATTTAAACGATGTACATGTGAAACAGTCATTGTGGTTATTTACAATTCTAAGCCTATATATTCACTCTAGACACTATACAGAACCATGATTCCAAATTTGGAAAAATTCAATACATAATTATGGATTTTGCAGCATTGATACACATGCATGAAATCTGAAGAAACAGTCCAGTCAAAATTTACCTAAACAACATCTAGTTCATTGGCGCTCGATGTTCTTCAAATAGCATATATTGAGGAAACTTTTATCTCAAGGATTAAAATACATGTAAAACATGAACATTCAATATTTTACCAAATTTATTTTGTTCATATTCTCATAAAAAAGCTCAATTATGTCTGATTTTATAAAATTAAGTATAGTATATAGTATATAAAAAAGTATAGGAATTTCCCTATCCATCAATGTATTACATGTAGGTATTGGTTTGTAAATAATAAAGTTATATGACTCTATAATGTGAAGCCCTCAGTTCATATTATGCTCTATTTTGATGCTAGCTTGAGAATACCTCACCTATGACGTCATAATGACGTCATAGTGATGAGTTGTTTTTACTGGTGTAAGCGTAGTATTTGCTGAACTTTTATTTAAGCCTAATTTCGGAAGAAATGCACCATTAATTAAGCCATTTAAGATATGTCATAGGGGAATAAATTTGCTAATAAGGAGTTTTTCTTTTTACTCTTGTATACTGTTACCATGGTAACAAATTTAACAAATTTATAGAAAGACATATCCTATGGAAAAGAGTCTACAATTAACTAGATTTCAAAATCCAAGAGAACAAAAAATACTCACTAAGTATGTGAAATATGTGTAGTTTACCGGTATTTAATATTCTAAATTATCTGCATGTCAAATACTGGGTACATACATGTAGTTTTTACAGGTTCCTTCTTTTAAACTTGGACGAGTGTAATTAAACATTATTGTTACAAAAATAAATTTTACTTACATCAAGTATGTCTCACTGTTGTGTTTTAATCTTTGAAGAACTTCCATTTCAATTTACATGGTATCTAAAATGAAATGTTTTGAATTTAATTCTACATGTATCAAACACTATCCTCAACATCTGCATGCAATTTCATGTCACAAGCAGCCATATGTTTAAAACTCAGAGAGAGAGAGAGAGAGAGAGAGAGAGAAAGAGAGAGAGAGAAGAGAGAGACAGACAGGCAGACACAGACAGAAAGGGAGAAAGAAGGGGAGATACAAAAGAGAGAGGAGATAGACAACAAATAACTACATCTTGATGTACAACACATTTGTACAACCTAAAGACACCCCCCCCCCAAAAAAAACCCATTCAATATCAACCCCCACCCCCAACAAATTAATCTATTGTTTCAATAGGATGAATATATAAATACAGGTAAATATCTACTTAGAATGATGATTTCATTCAATTTTGATTATGAGATAAACAAAGATAGGTTTTATGGATTAAGAATTAACCAACACGTTAGGCTTCCACATGTTAAAGTGTGCATATCTACATCTACGATACATAGTCACATTATATGCATGAAATATTTATTTATGCAAATTTAATGCATATCTATAGTTATAAATAAAGAACTGGAACCTACCGGGCATTAATACAACTCCCTTACAATGCAAACTAATATTAGATAGCTAGACACTGCTTGAATAAAGTATTTTTTCTCACTGGAAACTTTCTGCTTCTCTACTTTCACTTTTACTCGCTTGAAATGATCGCACTAAAAACCCAAAGTGATATTTGGTCTAAAAATTTATAAAATGTCTTCTTATCTCATTATTAGTAGAAACGCATATACATTTTTATTTTTATTTTTTATAAAAACTCAAAATAAATTACATTCATGTTAAAATCACAATTTCTTTAATTTAAATTGATTTTCTGAAAACCCGGGGGGGGGGGGGGGGGGGGGGGGTGGTTGTGATGGATTTTTTCCTATAGAATGTGTTATTTAAGTGATTAAACTTGCTGAACTTGTTGGAAATTTAGTTTGTTCACATAAATGAAAAGATGTACAAAAGAGAAATTCATATTTATCACAATAATTGCAAATAAACAAGGAATATGCCTTACCAGCATGGGGCTCAATATGGGTATAGTCCACTAATGCATTTTCCATAGGCGGTAATGTTAACGTTCGGGCTCATAGCTCCGGCCCTAATTTTCGTTCAGCAACGAGGGACCTCTTGAATAAAAGCTCATCAAATTGTCTCTCTCCTGTTAAAATTTCGTGGTGTGAAGTCAGATTCGTTTTCCGGCAAAATGCTTCTGTATTGAAAAACTCTGAAAATGAAAGTAAAAGTAGGGAATTTCACAGTTTTGGAAAGGGTGTACATCAAACAATTTCAATTCTTTCCTTCAAATGATAATTTAATTTTGACACTTGCTTTTAAAATTGCAAATCCTCTTTTCTGATATGTGTCAAGCATTCTGATTTAAAATGTCCCAATAAATGTATATACACTCTGCAAGAATAGGAACTATTTTGCTTAAAGGCACTACTTTGTTGTCCTACCGATTCTAAAAATAGTTAGAGGGATATACCCATGTACTAAGAAATTGCATACCATTTGGATCTTTGACCTTCACGCTGTTAGAAGCAAGAGATGGTTTGCTCATTCCAGCCTCGTTTTCAGTGAACACTCTGAATTCGTATCTGCGATCCTCGATAAGGTTGGGAATATTGATCATGTTTGTCAGGCAGGGTGTCAAGTTGACGCGGTGCCAGTTTTCTGTTCCATGCTCCCGTTTGTCCACCAAGTAGGACTTGATTCTTCCGCCACCGTCAGATTTGGGTTTGTCCCATTTCAGGCTGACAAAGTCGCCACCTACCTCTGTCACCTCGGGCAAGCCTGGAGAGTCGGGGGCATCTGAAAATAGGATTCATGATGCAAGTCATTGAATTGAAAGATGACCTACACCTACACGTACCTTAAAAACTGCTAATTTTTCAGACAAAAAAAATTATAAATTTTTAGTTTTGTTGAACTCACCAAATGGCATTTTGGCTATAATTGGATTCTCAGCTTGCAGAGGTTCAGACTGTCCATGCATGTTCATTCACAGCCATGACAAGTATTTCTGGTTCTCAAACAGGCCTTGAACATCTTGGTGAGTATCCTATAATGGAGTATAATACAGAATATTGAAGATCAATATCATGGTAAATTTATTCATTTTTATGACGCTAAGTTTTGAATGATTTATATTGTTTGGGTTAGAAGTTTTTTGCTATCCAATAGGATAAGAATATAACTTATATTTTAACATAATTATAGTCTAATTGTTTGGTTGACGTTGACACCACAGGGGCTCGGTTGTCGGATAGTGGAATTTTTTTTATTATTTGTTCCCAAGGACTAAAATGATTAAAATTAGTAATCTTAAGTGTATTTCTGTCTATTGCATTAAAAATATTCACCAAAAACCCCTGTTTCAATCATGTTAAAAAAGTGTATTCAATGTACATTAAAAAAAGTAAAGGGACGACACTCGCCATCTTGGATTTATAGGGGGTCCTCGGTTCACGCTATGATTTAAACAAGTTCTCCAATTTCTCCAACGATTTCTGACGAGATCTAGGTTGGAAAATGATCAAATTACTTATCCCTGTCGTCTGACTACACATGTGTCCCACAGAATAAGCGCATCGTGTCGAAATGTACTAGATACTCGCCAGACTTATCGAAAGCAACGGAAGTTGATAAAAACTCTCCATGTAATCACTGAGGCGATCCGAAAGCATACGATAAACCAAGAGGAATATCTTTTCGCGGATTTTTTGCTCTCTCTAGACTTATCATATGCTTTCGGAATATCTCAGTGATTATACGGAGAATTTACGTCATTCAAATGTAAACTTCCGTTGCTTTCGATAAGTTTGGCGAGTATCTAGTACATTTCGACACGATGCGCTTATTCTGTGGGACACATGTGTAGTCAGACGACAGGGATAAGTAATTTGATCATTTTCCAACCTAGATCTCGTCAGAAGTCGTTGGAGAAATTGGAGAACTTGTTTAAATCATAGCGTGAACCGAGGACCCCCTATAAATCCAAGATGGCGAGTGTCGTCCCTTTACTTTTTTTAATGTACATTGAATACACTTTTTTAACATGATTGAAACAGGGGTTTTTGGTGAATATTTTGGGTGATACTAAAACAAGTCCCACGGGGAAAACCAGTCCCACGTAAGTCCCACGGCAAATGCGGCTATATATCGATATAATAGTTATTGATTATGATTAAATATGATAAAATAAACATAATTCACAAAAAAAAATTTTTAAAAGCTTTTATTATGGATTTATCGACGAAAAATCAAAGATGTCGGTAAAGATAGATAACTCGTACGTAGAATTCATACGCCAGCAGAAGAAATCTATTATATGCATGTCCGCCGTTTAATTGATGGATAATTTTAATTTTCTCTGACAAAACAAATTCTACTAGCAATAAAAAGAAGACTTTATATTCATTAATTAACACAAAATTAGTAAAAATCGGATAAGTAGACAACTCTTACGCAAAATGCATTAAAGTACACGCCTGCCGCTTATCTGATGGGTGATTTTAATGTTTTTCTTTTATATTTTATATTTTCTAACTTTAAAAATGATAATATTAAAATTAATTTAAAAAATTACAATATTTGTTGATTAACACTAAATTATTAAAAATCATGTAAGTAAAAAACAATTCTTACGCAGAATCCATCACAGTCTAATCGCCTGCCGTTTACCTGATGGCCAATTTTAATTTTTTGTTGTTGTACATTAGTCTTTTATTTCACTGTACTAAAAAAATTGCATAGATAAAATTATAAATTTCTTTACGCAAATTTTGAAAAAATTAATGACTTAAAAATAAAGGGATAACTTTAACGCAGAATTCTTAGGCTGTCGCGAATGACTTAAAACTAATAGGAAAATTCTAACGCAGAATTCTTACGACTGCCGATTTAAAATGCAAGCCTGCCATTTAGTAATGTCATTTTTATTTGTATAAACTAATTAGAAATTATTTCAGATGACTATAGAGTTAACATTGCCTTATAATTATTATGATCAGAACTTTACTTATTGCTGTGATTAATCTATTTTATTACATGAAGTCGGGTGATACGAGTTTGATACAATCCGTATATCACCCCTTTTAAGTGTGATCCAGTTTTGTTTTTTATTTAAATAAACATAATTTTTGGTTATTATGCCTGTCACTGAGGCTTTTATGATAAATTATAATGCAGTGAAAGATTTATGAACAAGTCAATACGAAACACCCAAGGAATATACATGTAAATGTGTATACATGTGTATGCTTTTACCCGTGTCAAAAACCTATATTAATGGATGATATGATTTTTTCATTTTTTTTAAAATCAACTGTATGTACATGAATAAGAATTCAATAAGAATTATTAAAGAGATATATTATTAATTATTATCATAACTTTTTGCTCTTGACGCAAAAATGGGTGATCTTGATTTCATTAAAACTAAACCAAGTAACCATTCAACAAATAACCATTAGATTTTTAATAATATTAAAACATAATAAGAACCATGCGTTCATTCAGAGTATTTTTGAAAGGGAATATTCAGGTTTGTCGGGGATAGGGTGTCGAGGCATATTTTTGGTAATTTTACAAATAAATGAAAATGGCATGTAAAATATCAAAATCGTTAAAAAAGCCAGGAAAACGTCAGATATTTTGGACTGGGGGGGGGGGGGGCTCCACCCCATCCTCCGAATCCTGTCTAGATTAGCTGATGAAAAGTATGCGAGTAAAAATCTTTTACAAAGCAAAAAAAAAATCTTACATCTACTCCAAAAAAATTAATGAATGGTGACTGAAATAAATATTTGATGGAAGTTCATGAGTTATACTCATATACATATACATGTACATATAACATGTAAACATATACATGTATGTACGGCAGCTTACCGTTCACGAGACTGTTCCATGATATTTGGGTCTATAGACCAACCCTGTTTTAAATGTTTTTTTTTCTGCATAATGGATGAAAAATCGTGTTTCAAAAATAGAAACCAGCAGAAATCGTCATATTGGTGGTTTCGTATATTGGAAACCCTTATGATAAAAGAGAAGGCTTTGATAACGTGTATATATATAGTTGTTTGCTTGTCAATTCTCAGCAAGGAATCAAGCTGTTTTCTTGAGATTCCATTATATTCCCCCAATTTATTCGGAAACCTATGGAAATATATACATGTATATGTAAAAAGTAACTTTCTACTGAAATTAATGTTTTCGACTTCTTAATTTATCGATTTTTCATAAAACTAGTAACTGCTAGAATCATACAAGCGTATATGTATATAAATATGTATATATGTAAACATGCATCTCTTTCTCTCTCCCTCTTTCTTTGTCTTATTCCCTCCTTCTTTGTGTAGGAAAATAAATAAATTGCTATAGGAAATGCACAACAAATTTGTGCCAATATATCATTTATTTTCAAACTGATATACATATTTCGTTATTTTTCTAGCGAGTCGGTAAGTGTGTCACTGCAACATTCACATTCTAATTGTTCGAAAAGCAAAATGTCATTCCGACAATTTTAATGAATCACACTAAACAGAATGAATCGAAGGTCGAGAAATGTTTTACATTTGATAAAAAAAATCAAGAATAATGCATGTATTAATATATATTATTGATTCTTCAATGTATATACATGTATAAATTGACATGTGCAAATGTTTTTCCATACGGCAAACACTCATTCACTTCACTTTCCCTCAAATGGTTACACGCAGAGTTTTGTAAAATTAAAAAGGAAGCGTGACCATTATCACAATCTGAACACGAGCATGTAGATTAATTTAATTGTATCTCTACAAATCATGTACTAATTACAAAATAACTTGCTCATTATTTCCTTTACTGTAATATTTTGGGCTAGTGTGGGGGAAGGGGGGGGGGGGGCTACATATCCAAAGATGATTGGTGATCGTTGGCGCTACCTATACACGTGTATACACTTGTTAGTTTCTTGTATATTCTGTGTGAATTGAACGGTTTTTTGTCCCTCAAGAAACAATAGACCTTTACCTACCTGTATATTGGAAGAACACCTATACACAACAACCTCTCTCTCTCTCTCTCTCTCTCTCTCTCTCTCTCTCTCTCTCTCTCTCTCTCTCAAATGTTTTATGTGACTAGGAAAAATAGTTATGTTTCAAGATACTATGTATAGCGTATGAACTTACACTTAGTTATTAACTCGAGCTCAAAAGGACTATTTAAACCTTGCAGTACACTTTTATTATTTCCGTTGATAGAGCAAGGTCGCTACATGCAACAGAATTATCAGAGTTTCTGACACCCAATTGAAACTTATATGTAATCTATATGAAATTGAAGGCGAATAACACTTTATCCTTATATATCTTAAATACACTTTCACTGAACACTTAATCAATAACCATTATAAGCCATAAGTGTTTTATTTAGTCAAACTTACGTCTCTTCATAAAACGTATAATTCATATAGTACATTCATAACCGTAAACATTTAAACATTTGTGTTACTATCTTCGAGAAGCTTATAAAAATACAGAAAAACAAAGTTGATTTTGTAAAGGAAAGTATAATTCATTATTATTTACGAAACAGACCAGACGTTTAACCAAGAATATTGCCATGTCATTAAGTTGAATCATTTTACAACGTTAAACATTGAACCGGGTGCTTTTTTCTCCATTGAAAATTGAAACCAAAATATACCCGGTTACATCCGTTACATTGATATCATGCAATGTAAAATTTTGCTATATGTCATGAATGATGTGTGTAATACTTGTTTTTTAGAAACAGAATCAGGACTTAGATCTAGATATGAAAAAGAACAGGCTTACGTACTTGTGTAAGCATTCCAGATTTTATAAATATTTGTTCTCCTAAATTCGTAATTTTAGTAAATGTATATAGAGAAAGAAGAGACGTTTTAAGCAAAGTGCATGAACATTTTCGTACACAATCAGTTCTGTACAATATACAACTTTTCATGAGCTGATCTACGTGGAATTCGGGGCGGGGGTGGGGTTTGGAGTTCCGCCCTCGTGGAAAAAATCAAGAATAATGCATGTATTAATATATATTATTGATTCTTCAATGTATATACATGTATAAATTGACATGTGCAAATGTTTTTCCATACGGCAAACACTCATTCACTTCACTTTCCCTCAAATGGTTACACGCAGAGTCAAATTTCTTAAATTTCCTCGATCCCCTCCCCCGACAAACCTAAATACCCCCCCCCCCCTCAAAAATATTCTGGATGAACGCATGGTTCTTATTACGTTTTAATATTATTAATAATCTAATTGTTATTTGTTGAATCGTTTACTTGGTTAAGTTAAATGAAATCAAGATCACCCAGGCGAAAAAGTCATGATAATATTTAACAGTGTACTTCTTTAAAACACAATAATTCTTATTGAATTTTTATTCATGTATACGAGGGTTGTTAGAAAAGATTGTGAGCGGACTATTCACATGATACCAGCGAAACTTTTCAGATTTAATCGACGTATTTTCTAAGAAATATGTAAAGATTTGTTTGTTTTAAATGCACCATAAAAAATATACAGCTTAATTATTTTGATAAGATATGCTTCACGGAGCATGTCAGTTTTTTAATTTTGTATATTTTGTACGCATTTTTCCTCATTAAGAAAATGTACCGTTTAAGTGCATAGAAATAAACGATATTTCATACGACATTACGATGACTTATGAAGGGCATTTTGTGAAAGTTTCGATTAATTTGAAGAATTTCTGACTGTTTTATCGCCGAATTTGGACGAACAACGCTTGAAAAATGAGTCAAAAACGTTGACGCCAATGGACATCTTGGAGCACCGGGCCTTCAAATTTTTGTGCACGCAGGAAAATCTCCGATGGAGACCAAAAGGTTCTTATATGGATGCTGCTATTTTTATAGGAAAAAGGTTTACAACTAGAATCACAGAGGTTTAAAGATGGAAAAACTGATTTTTGTTAGCCCTTGCAGCATCCCAACCCCCCAACCCCTCAACCCCCTACAGCCGGGATCTTGCACCTCTGAATTTCGCTTTATTTCCTTATCTAAAGTCGAAATTGCGTAGACCGAGAATTTTGGACCCAAATGATCTATACGATATGCCACAAAAGACATTAAACAAAAACTTGACAAATATTGGTATGAACTTGCATTTTAAAAATCGATTAAATGTCTTGAAAAAGTGTGTGGAACTGAAAGGTGTTTACTTTGAAAAAGAGTAACATGTTTAATTGACTTGCAGTTGATTGACGTCACCTGACGTGGTGGAAATGTGAAATGGTGCTCCGTAAATCTAATTCACGCAAAGTAAAAATCGCTGAATCTTTTGAAAAAAAAATCAAATTAATATAATTTTTCCATACTTATTTTCAACTGGTATTCATTTAATAAAAGTTTCGCCATCCTACAAAGTACACAGTAATTTTGCCGTAAATTACTTTGTCCGCGAATTTAATTTAATTTAATCTAATTTAGTGTTAATCAATAAATATGGTAATTTTTTCATTAATTTTAATATGATAATTTTAAAAGTTAGAAAATATAAAATATAGTAGAAAAACATTAAAATCACCCATCAGAAAAGCGGCAGGTGTGTACTTTTCTCGGCGGGCGATTGCATTTTGCGTAAGAGTTGTCTACTTATCCGATTTTTACTAATTTTGTGTTAATTAATGAATATAAAGTCAATTTTTTATTGCTATTAGAATTTATTTTGTTAGAGAAAATTAAAATTATCCAATGGCATCAATTAAACGGCGGGCATGCATATAGATTTCTTCTGCTGGCGAATGAATTCTACGTACGAGTTATCTATCTTTACCAACATCTTTGATTTTTCGTCGATAAATCCATAATAAAAGCTTTTAAAAATATTTTGTTTCGTGAATTATGATTATTTTATCATATTTAATTATTATAAATAATTATTGTATCGATATATAGCCGCATTTGCCGTGGGACTTACGTGGGACTTACGTGGGACTTGTTTTCCCCGTGGGACTTGTTTTAGTATCAGCGAATATTTTTAATGCAATAGACAGAAATACATTGAAGATTACTAATTTTAATCATTTTAGTCCTTGGGAACAAATAATAAAAAAACTTCCACTATCCGACAACCGAGCCCCTGTGGTTGACACTGACCTTGCAGTGAAAGGACACAGTAACCCAGTAAGGTTTGCCGACTTCCTGGCACTCTATGACATAGCTAGAGATCTTGGCACCGCCGGTCTCCTAAGGTGGTTTTCATGACAACCTACAATAGTTCTTGTCACTGATGCCCAGTGGGCCAGTGGGTGGTGAAGGTGCACCTATTTAAAGAAAGACAAATCAGTAAACATCTAGAAATCTGAAATAAAAAAAGAATTACCCTCTTGAAGCAATAACACATGAATAAACCTTTACAACCCCTACACCTCTAAGCAATCTCAGAGAGCTTCAAGTCAATTTACTGACAAATTGACTCTAGAAACCTGCATTCTAAACAAAATACCCAACAACACTTGAATAACCTCCCCTCCCTTTACCCTTCCAAGAAATATTGAGATTCTAAATACTTACTGACAACATTAACTCCAAATCCTAGCTTGGCACTGCCACAGGCATTACTAGCCTCCAACTGATATCTGCCTGTGTCATCTGGGGTCTACAAAAGCAATGGAGAAAATTTAAAGGGGCATGGTCACGATTTTGGTCAAATTCTATTTTTCTGTTTTTATTATTTACAATGCTTAAGGAATGCATTTTAAATGACCAAATGAAATTGGAGAGTCTGTAGTGAAGTTTTAAGCAAGATACAGGGTTCACAATTCTTTGTCATGTAAACAAGGCTCGTGTCCTGTTTTTTGTTTACATTAGTTCAATATACCGGTAAAAAAATCTTTTCAAGCTGATTTTTCATATTCTTATTCATTTTAAGCATATATAAACTGATCCTAACGTTTACCACATTCATTTTCGGTCTTAAACTGGAGTTTTCACTTCAACGCTCAAAATGTAAACAAAAGCTTTGTTTACATAGCAAAGAATTGTAAGCTCTGTAACTCGCTTATAACTCAACGAATGACGCTCAAATTTTGGTTGCCTATTAAAAATGCCTTACTGAAGCATTGTAAACGTTAAAATCGGGAAAATAATTTTTGACCAAAATCGTGACCATGCCCCTTTAAGAAAAATGCCAATTTTTGCATGTGTCAACTATGCATTAGAAATTGTGTGGGGCTGAATAAAGCATGATTCTGATATCTTTCATTCATCAACAAAATCCCATCTTCCTCATACATGAAAGGCTCTTACAGGAATATATAAATGTTGGTGTACAATTAACAACCCAAGAGAACTGCCAATGAATTCAAACCTTCATCAGAAAAGGGCACAATTAAAACCTCACATATATACATCTGTCTACATGTATTTACAGACCAAAGCTCATCTATACCTTTTCCTTGTAATATTACATTGCTTTATATACAAGAAATAATAATTACCTTTGATGACTAAAATCATGTAGTCATCAAAAGGCGTGATCTTGATGCGACCGCTCTCTGGCACGTCGTGGTTATCCTTCTTGAGTTTGACGTCGAACGGCCCGCTTCCTGAGTACGGGATCTTAATCTTCAGCTGCTCTCCCACCTCGACCTTCTTGTCCTTGATTTCTTTCTTGAATTTAGGTGGATCTGGAGGAAGAGAAAATGAAAGATGAAAAGATAAATTTTTTTTGGCATTGTACAACAATACATAATTGATCCCTTACAAAATTAAAACAAATCCAATATACTGGGAGCTAGTCTATGGGATAGGCTGAGGATATCAAATCAGTGGCGCCTTAAGATTAATTCATTGAATATAAGTGGTAAATTAGTGATGCCACAACTACCCAAAACGTTCTGAACTCGACAATATACTGGTAAGAAATGTCTAGACCATCAGCTGTTATTGCCTTGACACATACTGTAAACATATTATATTTGGCATGTACAATATTTGGTGGAAATTGGTTTTTAAACAAGTTGGTGTGTATTTGAATTAGCGTATTCCTGAATATGACTTTTCTTATACATATATGCATGGCATTTAGCGATGTACTTGATTTAGCAGAAGCCGCATTGTGCCAAATGCGCTAAATAGAATACAAATGTACACAGCCAAATGTAGTACGTTTACAGTATTCTATCATGAACGAATGAATTTGTGTAGTTCCCATACAAACTAATTTACTGATGATCACTTACTCTGTAACAGCAAGCGACAAGTGGCTTTCTTGGTTCCCAGTGTATTAGAAATTTCACAGGTAAATTCTCCCTCGTCTTTATCATAAATTTCATTAATGACGGAAATAAAGACGTTATCCTCCCTGATCACTCTCATGTGGCCACCACTGCCAACTGGAACTCCATTCTTGTACCTGGATATTCAAAAATAAAAAGATAATAAAACTAAATTAAAAATCTTAAAATGTCTCTTCTGTTTTTATAAAACAAGAAATAACAAGAATTTTTCAACCTAAATATTACACAAAAATAATTTTTTGAAATATGATGTTTATTCAAATGTTAGATTTAGACAGTTTAGCTAGGTGACAATTCAGATGCTTTTCAATAACATTCAAATGAAATATTAAAACAGGGAGTACAAACACTTTCATTTGAATTCAACAGCTCCATAAACCTGTAAATGACCTCACCATTGACAAGTAGGGAAGGGAGTGCAGTGGACCTCCGCGGTGAACGAAACTTCTCCTCCCAGTGGTGCCTTTGTGTCTCCTGGGTTCTTGATGAACTCTGGGGCTGAGCCAACTATAGAAAGAAGAATAGAATTTTATTTACTAATAAATCAATTTAAAAAAATCTATGCAGAATAAAGAACAGTTATTATTTGTATGACCCTGTACCAATTTTCTCCTTGATCTTAAAGGATAGTGAGCACAAGCTGGGCTCGCTGTTTCCAGCAGCGTTGACAGCCATGACTCGGAACTCCCACTCGGAGTTCTCGGGAAGGTTGGTGACAGTGAAGAGGAGATCGGTGCAGGGGTAGTCATTGACCCTAGACCAGGTATCTCCTCCCTTGGGTCTCTTCTCCACAATGTATCCTGCAAAGTAAAAAAAAAAGTCATTATTTACACCACCATCACAATTATCATCTCCAACATTTATTTCATCACCATTGACACCATCACTTTCATTGACACCATCACTTTCATCATAATCATCATCATCATCTCATATTCATCATCATCATCATCATCATCATCATCATCAATACATATGGTCTCTGTTCCCTCTCATTACCTGTGATTTTAGCTCCTCCATCATGCTTGGGTGGCTCCCACTTCAGATCAGTGTATGTCTTTCCAATGTTGACCGCCTCTGGTACGCCAGGTGGACCTGCCTTAGCTGAAACAGTAATTATTTATTTGCAAGCCTAGAAACTAACAATTTTAATCAAAGGCCAACATTTTACTTTTTTTCAGAGAATGAAATCTTCATTTCCTACTTACTGTATTTTGGTTTCGGAGTAATAGGACCAACCACCTCACTTGGTTCACTCAGACCTGCCATGTTTTTGGCTCTCACTCGGAAATCATATTCCTTGTCCTTCTTCAAACCTTTCACTGTAGAACAATAGCAATTTGATCAAGCAACTTAACAGGAATGAAACTGAAAATATCACTCTCAGAGGATATATTAATTATCATTTGGACATCTTTTTTGATTTACCCTGATAAACACACTCGTCAATAGAGACTTACTCTGATAAACACACTTACCCTGATAAACACACTCGTCAATAGAGACTTACCCTGATAAAGACACTCGTCAATAGAGACTTACCCTGATAAACACACTCGTCATTAGAGACTTACCCTGATAAACACACTCGTCAATAGAGACTTACCCTTATAAACACACACTCGTCATTAGAGACTTACCCTGATAAACACATTCGTCATTAGAGACTTACCCTGATAAACACACTCTCATTAAGAGACTTACCCTGATAAACACACTCGTCATTAGAGACTTACCCTGATAAACACACTCGTCATTAGAGAAACACACTCGTCATTAGAGACTTACCCTGATAAACACACTCGTCAATTGTGAAGTTGTTAGCCTCCTTCCACCGCCCCGTGGTGGGATCCTTGTACTCCACCACGTACCCCACGATCTTCTTACCGCCGTCATTCAGTGGCTTAGACCAGGACAGGGTGACGGCCGATTCATTGATGTCAACAACACTGAGATGCATATGGCCAGGGGCATCTGGTTGAGCTGTAATACATTTTTTGGAATACTTAGCTGTTACTTGTAATTACTCAGTAAGACTGGTTCAAACATTGTATTAATAGGATCTTGGCCAAACAAAACCCAATAGGAGTCAAATTACATTTTGACAAATTCTGATTGTACCATTTGAACCATTGAGGTATTCTCTTAGACATATTTTTACTTACTGTAAGGATGCTGTGCAACAATTGGAAGGTAGGTCTCCTGCGGTTCACTTCTTCCAAACTGGTTCTCTGCGGAGACTCTAAACTTGTACTCGTGGCCCTCGGCCAGGCCCATCACCTCGTAGTTGGTGCCCCACACAAACTTGCTGACTGGTTCCCAGGCACCTGTACGGGTGTCCATCTTCTCCACAAAATAGTTGGTGATGGGGCTTCCACCATCCTCCTGTCACAAACATCACAAACTTTATATATCAAATAACATGCTACTTTACGAAAATTAGAGTTAATGAACAGTACATCCAGTAAATTATTCTTAATAATGATCAAAGTTTTTTTTAGTGCATATTAAATGTAAATCAAAACTTTCTTCTGTGGTTTTTTTTTCTCAGATAAATTTTTCCCAATTACAACAGTGTGAGACATATACATTGCAGAATAAAGTATGGCACTGACTTTGGGAGCATTCCAAGTAAGAACACAGGAGTCAGGGGTGATATTTCCTACTTCCAGAGGTCCCTCAGGCTTGTCAGGAGAGTCTGTGATTGAAATCAGATACAAATCAGTATCAAAGAGTAAAATGAAAAAAGTCTTTAAAATCTACGACAACCAGAATCTGATAAACACAAAACACTACATAGAAAGAGACTACTTACCAACAACATTGATGTTGATGGTAGCAGTGTCGTTGCCCTTTTCATTGGACAAAACTACACTGTATTTGCCTGAATCGGACTTCTCTGCTGCCTTGTTGAACAGCTTGATTTCCGTGGGGGTGTTCTCAAAACTCAATCGACCGCCTTGTGACAGAGGTCTTTCACCCTACTGAAAAAATGTTGTGATGTTAAGGAGTATCGGGGGAGAATGTTTCAAACATACGATTTCCTTTAAATTTTTCCCAGTGAAAGGTCAACTTATGAGTAAACTATGTGCAAAATATAAAGTAAATTGACCGGATAGTTTATCTGTTTACCGCGCTCAAATGTTGGTCGTATGTCCGAATCATCCCCGACATTTTATATAGGATTATATAGGAAAAGGGGGGTTTTCATTTTCAATTTCATGTGTAAAAAATTACAAACATACGATTCTCTATTAATTTTTAGTGATGGAAGGTAAACGTATAAGTAAACTTTTTGCCAAATTAAAACGAAATTGACCAGTTAGTTTTTATCCTATTCCGCCCTCATACTTTGGTCCTATAACGTGTCTTGCCAGCCATTTTACATATAGAATTTTATAGAATAAAAGGATGTTTAGGAATCAAATTTGATTTTATTTGTAATAGATAAACAAAATACCTTTCCATGCACACAGAACATGAAAAGATCGCGCATATATTTTTATTTTGCAAATTATATTTTTAATTTTAATTATTGACGCTGCAATATAAAATGCACGACGTTTATTTTGTCCAATGTTACGTCAAAGTCTAAATTGACATCATCGTAAGACATTGACTCCGACGTGCATAACGTCGATTTTGAAGAAGCGGCGAAATGATTTAAATACTTCTGAACATTATTCTATGGATTCATTTTACTAAAAATATTTTTTATAAGTATTTATTTTTTAAATAAAAACGTTACATGATAACCTGTAAATTTGAACATTTTACTCTTCATTTGTGTTTTCCGACAGTAATGCGCAATACCCTGCGCAGAGGGCGCAACATTTTAAACCCGCGACCGACCTTAATACATGTAATAGCTTCAGTCTCTCTCTTTAGTTGTTACCTTTTCAAAGGTACATTTTCACTGGAAATCAATGTCTGAAACATTACTTACCACAGACCAGTCCGCTTTAGGTGTGGGATTGCCATCATAAGGAATAACAATCTTGAACTCTTCCCCTTTCTTGACAGTGATGTCTCTTGGAATGAAGTTGGGACTGACTTTAGGAGCAACTGCAAAAGTACAATACATGTACTATAGTTTGAAACAACAGAAATCCTCAGAACATATTGTTGATATCCTTGTTATAAAGCTGTCGGCCTAACTGTCAAATTAAAACTTTGAATATATAGTCCGATGAACCTGAGATTTAACACGCAGTTAATAATGTTATTTTAATTAACACCATGTCCCCTAACTAGAACCAATTTTAAACAGATTGAAAGATCTTTCCAGGCACCTAATTTATTGTAGGAATCATAGCAGATCGGTTACCCCTCCATTAACACTTACCTGGTGGTTGCTGTGCCTTAATGGCCTCTGACGTTTCTGCAAATTCTCCCAACCCCGCATTATTAATGGCTGCCACACGGAACTCGTATTCCTTGCCCTCAGTTAGACCTTAGACTGTGAACTCATTGTCAATAATATCAGCAAAGTTGGCCCTGCAAAAGAAATAGTGCAAATCTTAAGATAAAATTTAAAGAATTCTGCAACCATAATCTCTATCCCAGCCTGTGTATGTTTTCCTGCAATTTTATTTTGTTGCAAACATTAAGCAATTTCAAACTGACAATCGCATTATTAATCATGAATCATAAGTGATAATTTCAAGAATTGATAAAGTGAATTACTTGTCCATTTAGTCTCTCCTGCTTCTCTCTTCTCCACCTGGTAACCTTTGATGGGGGTTGCCTCCATCTTTTTTGGGTGGGGTCCACTCCAGGGTGATAGAATCGGGAGTGTAGGCTGAGCACTTAGGGGTTCCAGGTGCACCAGGCGTGTCTGTTGAAAAAAACCCATTAGTATTATAGACCCCTTTGCTTGATGTTCAACATAACATTCAGTATCCCAAACAATTGATATCTATACTAATACATGAAGTCCATACCCATGTTTCTACTGATGTACATGTAAGTATTTTATCCACATATTTCAAATACTCTGATATCTCGAAGTTTTTTTATCAGTGCCATGAAATTTAAGATCACAAAATTTGACTGTTTAAACATATAATTCATTTCTGATATATGTTTCAAAACTGTAAAATTTTCCACAACATTAATATTGTCTTAATTCATGAACAACTATTACGCACCATAAGGCAGTTTAGCCAGCACTGGTTCTGATGACTCCAGGGCATCACTGACTCCTTGTGAGTTTTTGGCCATCACTCTAAACTCGTACTCTGGGGTGTTGACAAAGCTGGACACCTTCTGCCATTTCTTGGTTCCAGCCTTGTGCTTCTCCACAATGTAATTGTTGATCTTTTCTCCACCGTCGTCTTTGGGTGCTATCCACTTGAGAGTTAGTTCCTCTCCCATAATGTCTACAGCAGTCAGAGGTCCTTTGGGGGATCCTGGCCGATCTGTTGGATTGTACAAAAAACAAGCATTAAAACAATGACATTTTCAAAATAATACAATCTTATTACTTATTAAGCTGATAACTGTGAAATCATTAATATTTTGGATTAACTACTGGATAATTGTTTTTGTAGATTAATTGTGTAAATTGTTTTGCAATTTCAGCTGAACCTGAGATTAAATAAAAAAAATAAAGTCCAACACTTGTCAAACCTTGCAAATATTACTCCATGTACATAAAAGATTATTAGAGCAATTTAGGGACAAGCAATTTTTTTTTATTTCAGTTATGAATTTCAGCAAAAAATAGTTCTACAAATTAATGTAATTTACCCAACATATTGACATTGAGAGATCCGGAGTCCTGTCAGGATGGGTTATTGAGGGTGAGTCTGTATCGGCCCGCATCTCCTCTCTCGGCCTTGTAATTGTAAGGAGCACATGATCGTCGGCCACTTTCAGATGGACACGTGTGTCATCCTCGATCTCTTTTATTCTGTTCATCCAGACAGCCGTTGGCTTGGGGAATCCACTGAATGGAACCTGGATCTCGAAGTTCTGTCCAACTTTGACATTGATGTCCTTCACATTGGACATGTTAAGGTTGGGACGTGCTAAAAAACAGTAAGATAAATTTTATAAGCAATACACATATTATTTTGTAAAATCAAAATACCAAGGTCTATTTTAAAATCAAAATTAAAAGGAATTTTGAAAATAGAAGGGAGATATACATGTATTTTGGAGACTGCTCCAGAAACTGAATATAAGACCCATGCATTACATATGTACTTATGAGATGCTATACAAGTGAGCTAATCCGGTTCTTTCCTTCTTCTTTAGAATCAAACAAAGTCTACAACAACTAGTCAACAAGACATTCTTCAAAACAACTAAACGTTCTTTAACAGAGTCTACCTGGTTGTTCCTCCACAGTGATCATGCTGGTGGGTCTGCTTGGTTCACCAGGACCAGCATCGTTGACTGCGATCACACGGAACTGCACCTCATCCTTCTCCTTCAGGTTAGGAATGGTGCACATTAGCTCATTGCCAGGAACCTCTTTACACTGCTCCCAGTCACCTCCCTTGGATTTCTTTTGGATGATGTAAGCAGACGGTTTCTTGCCGCCATCTTTGGTTGGTTTCTGCCAGGAAAGGTCCACAGAATCCTTGGTGATCTTGTCCACATTCGGCTGTCCTGGGGCTCCAGCAGGGACTATAAATAATCATACATAAAATATAGAAACTTAACCATATATCTAAATAATGGCTAATATTTAATGCAAGTTACATGCATTATGCCAAAGAAAAAACCCACTCCTTATTCAATTTTAAACTGAGATATAAATTCATTCATTTGTAGCATCACATAATTGATTTATACAATTTATTTTTCAAAATGTTTAATTTATACAAATCTTAAGAAAAATCAAATTTGAGTGAATTGTATCAGCTACAATGTCAACATTTAGACTATCAGATTTGAGTGAACTGTATCAGTTATGTACTTACAGACTTGGTCCATGACTTGGTGTGGGGGCGTTGCCTTGCTGAATTTGCCTGGTCCTCCGTCGTTGACTGCTGCCACTCCGAACTCTACAACTGTCCCCTCCTGAAGACCCATTACAGTGAAGTTGGTGTCCTTGACTGGGAAGCTGTTCACAGGAACCCAGTCACCTCCCCTGCTTCTCTTCTCCACAACGTATCCTGCGAAATAAAAGACGACAAATAAGTTTGAAAGAGAGAGAAGAAAATTGTCACAGAATCCTGGAAACATATCTTTAAATTATTTGTCTTGTTTAGATCAGACTTAGATTTAATGAATGTCAGAGGGGAACCAGAATACAATGTTCTGGAGTTTTTCAGGCTGAAATACATTGTTTTGATAAAGCTTTCCTTACCTGAGATGGGATTTCCTCCATCGAAGTCTGGCTTGTCCCATGTCAAGTCACAAGATCTCTTGTCATATTTTGGAATGTGAAGGTTCTTAGGATCATCAGGAGAGTCTGTGTACAAAATAACATACATTAAAGGCCTAAACAAATGTCAATTCCTTCTATAAATGATTTCTTAATACATGTAATCATTTAAAAAGCATCTCCAAAACTTGCACTGAAACTCATAAGGTGCATAAAATTATGAAAATAAATGTTTTGCCCATCAGCCAGACCATGGGTATTCAATGAAATTAAGAACAGAAATATCTTAACAAATGGATTCTTAGCCAGAGTAGATTTGGATGTTTCCAGAGGTTCTCCGGCTCCGTAAATGTTTTCAGCCTTGACCCTTAACTTGTATTTCTTGCCCTCCTTCAGGCCCTTCACTGGCATGGTGGTTCCTGATCCAATTCCGGTCACCTTCTCCCATGTGGAGGATCCTTCTTCTTGTTTCTCGACCAAAAATCCTGTACAAAGAAAATGATTATATCATAAGTTCAAATCAATCAATCAGCTAGCATAGATTTTTCAGTGCTTTTATAAATTTCATGTTCTTACAATAATCTGAATAATAAAATCATCATGATTTGTAAGAGCCATTAACTAAACAATGTACCTATTCAGTATAACGAACATAATAATTTATTAAAGAAAATTGTCTATGGAAAATTATGTTCTAAGAAACTTGTAAATCTTGGAATATCCATCCAAAATTTACCCCAAGCATTTAAATGGTAAAATAACCACAGATTTAACAGAAGCACACAATAAAAAGAACTATTTTTGTCCACCTGTAACTTCAGCTCCACCATTGTCCACAGGTGGCTTCCAGGAGAGTTTGCAGGAATCGGTCATCACATCGGACACCTCGAGGGGTCCCTCTGGGGCGCCAGGCTTATCTGTATGGTAACAAAAGTATCAGTAGTTATAGTTGGACCAAAAACAGTATACTGAAATCAACCAGTAGTGGCTCAACAAAGCCATTTATCTCTTTGAATTATCTTACCCAGAACAACCACTGGGATGTCGGCGGTCTCAGTGCCGTAAGCATTGGACACAGTGATGGTGTATTTGCCTGTGTCCTTCCTCTCACATTTTGGAATGAAGAGTTTAGCATCTTCTTCTGTGCTGGGGCATTGTTCCTATTTAAAATCAAAAGAAGAGTTGATCTATGGTCATACTACAACCAAGCTCTCTCTCTCTCTCCTCTCTCTCTCTCTCTCCTCACCAAATTTTTTTTAATCAAATATATTAAAGTTTGAATTTTTGTCAAATTCATAAAGCAATAGAGTTGTGAAAGATCTATAAAGAATCCGAATTTGCCAAATATTCCTGAAAATTTTTTAAATTCAATCTTAAATTTGGTCTAGAGAGTAACTGACCCTGCTGTCCACAGGGGATCCATTCTTGTTCCAGGTACAGGTGGGAGTAGGAGCTCCAGATATCCCAATGGGAATAGTCAGAGGTTCTCCAGCCTTCACCCGGATCTCCTTGGCTCCAAACAAAGCATCCAGATTGACCTTAGGTGGTTAGAATAATGTACTAATCAAAGATTGTTTACAATATTCTTTTATATCACGCATCCTCCATTCTAGATTTTATTTTAGTAAGTGAAATTTATGAGCACATGTGCATGTATGATTTAAAGAATCCCTGATTACAGGTACCGGTATACAAGTGTTACCTTTGGTAGGCTTGGCAGTGATTGGCTTACAGGGAACACTGGGTTCGGAACTTCCGGCCTCGTTGACAGCCAGGACTCGGTATTCATACTCCTTTCCTTCTGTAACCTTCTCATCCTCAAACTCACAATCCTGTGAAAAAGATTTTGCAATACTTGAACTTGAGACTAACATTGGATAAATCTTTTTTGATACATCAACACATTTCCTTTTTCTGTTGCCTTGTTTCATGCAGCATACTCTATCTTAGTGAAGTGTGAATAATTGTTAAAATAGTGATATCAAGCGAACATGTGACACAGGTATGTACGCTGATATCGGACATATATATACATTGTATATACTGATATCAGAGAACTTTATATGAAGATCACACCTTTACAAGTCCCCTGTTGATTGGAGTCCATCTGTTGGATTTGGGCTCCTTCCTTTCTACAATATAGCCCTGGACAGGATTTCCTCCATCATTCTCTGGAGGTTCCCAGCCAATAACAATGTGATCCCTGTCTTGCTCAATACACTTGGGCATACTGGGTGGGAAAGGCTCATCTGTGGAAGGAAGATAAAACTTACTAGAAATTTCTTCAAACAGTAGCATTTGCTTGTTAAAACCCTATATTGCAAAGCATAAAAATTTGATAAACGGAGAATACTTTAGAGAATTACCGAATGGATTCTTGGCAGTGACAGGTAAGTCAGTTTCCAGGAAGTCGGATTCTCCGTTGTCGTTGACGGCAGCCACTCTGAAGTGATAGTCACGCCCCTCGATGAGTTTTGGGACTGTAAACTCACTTCCCTTGATGTTATCCTTAACTGGTTCCCATCTTCCTTTCTGTGTGTCTTTCTTCTCCACTCGGTATCCACTGAAATTTTTTAATTGTTTCAAATACTTCAAAACTACATGTATTTAAAAGAGAAATCATGTTTAGTAATATTAGTGTTGAGATTGAAAATAGCAACATGACTTCAAAACTAGACCAACAAGATATCTGTGAGCCAATGCTCACTAGTGATACCCCCGCTCTGTTGTGAATATGCAAAATAAGCATAGCCGACATTTAACAGGAAGTTGAAGTCCGATTGATACAAAAATATATCTCACAATATGGTATGCCTAAACAAAGAGTGTGTTAAAATTTCAAGCATCTGCAATAAATAGTTGCTGAGAAATCTTTGACGAAAATTTGTTTGAAAATTTTGGCTAAAAATAAACAAAGTTGTCATTTAACAGGAAGTTGATGTCTGATTGGTACAAAAATATATCCCACGATATGGCATGCCTAAACAAAGAGTGTGTTAAATATTTCAAACACCTGCAATAAATAGTTGACGAGAAATCTTTGATGAAAATTTGTTTAAAAATCTTGGCCATGGCAAAAATAAACAAAGTCGTCATTTAACAGGAAGTTGACGTCTGATTGGTACAAAAATATATCCCACGATATGGCATGCCTAAACAAAGAGTGTGTTAAAATTTCAAACATCTGCAATAAATAGTTCCTGAGAAATCTTTGACGAAAATTTGTTTGAAAATTTTAGCTAAAATTAAACTTCATACTCTGGCCAGTACGAAAGATGTGACAAAATAACGACTAACAGTACACTCTCCAGAATGGGACTAAGTGACTACACTATCCAGTGTGTGACTAAATGATGACTACACTCTCCAGTATGTGACTAAAAAATGACTACACCGAGTTATAAGCCTACCAGTGTCTTCCTCTTCCATGTCACAGTTGGGACTGGCTCTCCAACAAAGCTGATATCTATGTTGAATGGCTGACCCCTCTTGATTCGGATTGGTAGCAATTTGTTTTTGTCCATAATTCTTGGTTTAACTATTCACACATAATAAAAAAACAAAAATTAGAATTTTGTTTTACAAAATGAAGACCCCCAGAAAATTGCTGATTACACAGAAATCAACACTGTTGTGCAATCTGATCTTGATAAAATCTACATTTTGGTTTGGACATAAAAAAAATGGTTCCTTAGAATGTTTTTTCATGAAGAAACAATTTATTCTTGATAAATACATCATCCAAGTGTAAACTGAATGTAAATACTTGGTGGGATGTAAATGTATCCATATATCAAATAAATTCCAGTGCCTCTACAGTGAATTAATTGTAATATCTCTCTATGACCTACAGTTGATTTGTGTACAAGTTTGAGGGCTCACCTCTGCAAGCCTTGGTCACTACCGGCGGTGACACAGTGCTGGGCTGGGAGAGACCCGCCTGGTTCTTGGCGAGGACTCGGAACTCGTACCCTTTGCCCTCGGTCAACCCCTCCACTGTTCCTGTGGTCTCACTGCCGTCAACCTCCACACCCTGCAATCATCACAAGGATATACAGTTGATCTTCAATATCTCGAACACCAATATATTGAATACAATGGATATGTCCAAGTGATTTGTAAGTCCCAACTACTTATTTTTGAAGTACCGGTATTTACCCTCGATATCTTGAATACTCGGATATCTCCAAGGTTTTAAACAGTCCCATCTAGTTCGAGATAACGAAGTTTGACTGTATAGCAGCAAAATGTTTTTTCAAGTTTTCATTTAACTCCCCATAGTTATTTAAATTCTAATAGCTATGTGAAAAGGAAATTTTTGTCATATCTAAGAAATGATTAAACAAATGTGAATGTACTTCTCAATAGGAGCTCCTTCATCGTTCTTTGGAGGTTTCCAAGAGATCTCCACAGAGTCCTTATCATAGTCAATTCGGGATTTTCATAACCTGGAGTTATCGTTCGTAACACGAGTTATCTGCCCATTAGAGCAGGTATAGCGCTATGTAACCAGTATAAACAAATGGTTGAAATAAACGTTTTTTTGTCTTGTTTAATCGGTTATTGATTGAAATTGTCATTGTAAAAAACGATTGTGCAATTAAAGTATGCTGATACTAAAAAAAAACAGTATGGAGATTTGACGAGCGCGTTTAATTATACCATCCAAGCTCGTACCATTTGGTTTTCAAAAGTGGATGGGAGGGACTCACTATTCATTTCCTTCTTTTCACAGATTCACAATTTTTTCTAGATTCCAAAAAAGTGGTGGGGGCAACTTCATGTTTATTCACTTCTTTATATGTAATTTTATGAAAAATATCTGCTGCAAGAAGTTGGGAAGGGGGTGGAGAGCACCCCCCCTACCTCCGCTCGCCCTCAATGATGCTACGCGCCTGCCATCTACCAATAATAAATGCAGTTGCTGGCGGTGAAGTGCGTGGTTTCAGGAGAGCGCAGCTGATACATGTAACGTTACATGACGTTCATTGTATTATCAAGAGAAGTGGACATGCAAAGCTGTCATACAGACATGGATGGTTTTGTCTGTCCACCTCTCTAAAGAGATAGTTTCATTCTATCAGTAGGTCGAGGTACAAAGATATGCATTACACCTACGTTTCTGCACTGATCATTGGCGGACATTACTATACTTTCTCTTGATGGATTTTGTTTAGATTAATTAATGACTAATTTCAATTTCATTATCATGGTTTAAGAGATAATGGATAAAAACATTTGCAACCTAGCTTTTGCGTCGCATGTGACATGCAATCATGTTTTCATTTAAAGTTGCATTGCGATTTTGATCGTCAACATTCACGTTTATATTTATATAGTTCATTCCATTCATAAGTTTTCATGAAATGTTTATTCCCTAACATGGTGTTTGCTATAGATGGTACGTAAATAAAGTACAATTCAATTATATAAAGTGCGCTGATATAAATGATAAAAGTAATAAAGGTACTAAAAGTAAAACGAACAAACAAACATACACAAAAAATGTGTTTAAGCAATCTCATCAAAGGCTTGAAAAAAAGGATCTATTATTTTAAACCGAAAACAAATTCTAATTTCGATGAAATCTATATTATAAATCACTGCGCTTTAATTTCAACGCTGTCATTCCTCTTAAACCTATAATATCTATATTACATTTATACAACAAATCTGTTTTGTTTAGAAATTAAAATGGTTGTCATTGATTAAACATCCTGCATGACAGGTACAGCTGCCTGAGTTGATGACTGTCGGTGTCTGGGTAGATACGAATAGTATACCCACTGCGTGTGTATTTTTTTTTTCACGAAAGCATAACATTTCAAACGAATGCATCGCAACAGACTAGCGCAAACAGAGTGTGCGGGGGGGGGGGGGGGGGGGGGGGGCGGCAGACCGACCGAAAATCATGACGAAATACAATTAAAATATTAAATTAATCACATCATAAATTCCAAAAATCCCAGTCCGTAAAGTTGGTGGGGGATTGGGGGGGGGGGGGTCTCGTACATGTATCTTTGAATTTAATCAGAATTATATATATGCGTACTTCCCCTGTATTGTTTTTGCGTTGTCCTCAGAAAAAGGATAGGGACAGTTCGTTAGGAATTTATATTTCTATATTTGATTTCTAGAAAAAAAAAGTCCGCTTTTCAACTCCAGCCCTCTCTAATATTTATAACATCTTTCATTTTTGCGGAAGAGGGTGGGTTCATTTTATCAGAGAAATCACTATACCACCATCCATCCACTAGCTCTGAAATTGACAAAAGGAGTAATTGTCCCAAAAATAAGAATCCAAATGTCTTTCACTCGCAATGTTTGCTGATTAATAAAAAAAAATAGGTATATCACGTTATACATGTTATTGATTTTTATCAAACGCATTCTTTGCGTTCACTTTAATTTTTCATTTAGTTATAGATAACTTTTGATGTTTTCTGTTTGGAAATTCAAATATTATCAAATGTTTTTGTTGTAATAAATGTCGTTTTTATGTAAACTCCCGCACTGCTTACTCTTCTTCGAATAACCGGAAGTAATGCATACCTGCTATAAGGGGAAGATAACTCTTTCAGTAACGATAACTCTAGTTTATGGGAAGACCCAATAATCTCCGGTTTCTACAGGGGATCAGATGGATCTAGCCAACGCAAACTTAATTCCCACATTAAATCATCAAAGAACCAAATATTTTTTAATCCAATAGCTGTTCTATTGCAAATTTAGTTCAAGTTCATTGCTAAGCTTGAAATTAAACAAAACTATGCATCATTCTGCTGGCATTGATAATTGATGCTAGTTCTAACTAAACAAACCGAAGACATTCATCTTCCTTAATTCAGTATTATGAATTCAAAGTGATGAATACAATGCATAGGTGAGCACAAGCTTACCCCAGGGATCTTTGACAATGATTTCACCATCTGCCAAATCCAGGATACACACACACTGACTTCACATTTTATTCCAATGCCATGTGCACATCAACTTATAACACACCACAACTCCCCTCCTTTATAGAAGAGCTCTTATTATATTTACACTTTACAGAGTTATCTCTCTTAGAGAATTACATGTAAAACAAAATATTAACATTAATTAAAATTTCTTTTTTTTCTGTTTGTGATATCTGACTATAAAGTTAACTAGTATATGGGACGAATTCTTACTGTGACCTGAGCGTAGCCTGGTCACGGTAAGATTATTCTTTCTAAGAGGTACTGTGAGCAAGCTCACGATTGATACCCCCCGCTAAGAAAAAAATCATTACTCAAATATTTTCCAATTATAGAAAATGATGAATGCTATCTCATTAACCGTCCATGTTCTATCAATAACAACTGCATTATTTGTTAAATTTGTTAATGCTAATATGAGTACACAAACCATGCATGAAGACATTTGCATCCTTATGATAACAAACATGACTGAAATCAAACGATAATCCACATGTCAAGCAGCCATTAAATGTTTTGAATTTTTGGTATCCCGAGCCCGATTTTTTTCCGAAATTTTTTTTCCACAAAAAAAGATTTAATACATCAGGGCGGGCCATTTCCAGATGGGGAGGTGGGGATGATAATCTAACAATTAATGTTATATGACCTAACACATGCAAGCTTTGTGTCAAATTTTACCTTCTAATCATTTTCATTAATACAAGACATGACACAGACAGGAATAAAGCATTTTTTTTAACAAAGACATTGACCTTGCCCAAATGACCTTGGGTCAAGGTCATGACACACCCTCAGGTCGTAAGCAATCTTTGTGTGAAGTAAGAACTTCCAATGTTTCTCCATAAGAAATATATGGACCGGACATGAATTGGACTTTTTCTGGTACTGACCATGACCTTGCCCAAATGACCTTGGGTCAAGGTCATGATACACCCTCAGGTCATAAGCAATCTTTGTGTGAAGTAAGAACTTCCAATGTTTCTCAATAAGAAAGATATGGACTGGACACGAATTTTATCTTGAGATTCATCAGGACGGACAAGGCCGTAATGCATCAGCAACCAACATCATTCTTGCAATATATGCCATTCAAGACACTGCCTTAGGGGCCAAGAAGCTGATTGAACTCCTCACCTGTTTGGACATACCTGCTCCAATTAAATCATTTATGCAGACACCCATGTGCAAAACAAGCAGAAAAATGGCGGAGCTAAACAAATTGGACATGAATGACAAGATACAACAAGAGGCACATGGGCCACACCGCTCACCTGAGGAACAATAGGTATGATAAAATCAGCTTAATAGAGTCATAATACAAACTATCTGGACAATGTACAATAATACATGTAGATCCTGTATAAATAAAATCCATTTTTCCCCCTGGATATTCTTATGTTTATAATCATTAGTGCCTTTTCTAACACGATGATTTTATAGTCATATCACATGTTGAGTATTGCAGTTCTCAAAAAGATCCTTAACAATTGTTTATATATGGGATATAAACCTCTGAACCTTTTTGTGAGGCCGAAGAATTGTCCTGGGGCCAAAACTTAACAATTACAAAGAATCATCTGGCTGTTTAGTTTCTGAGAAGAAGATTTTTAAAGATTTACTCTACATATTCCTATGTAAAACTTTGAACCCCCCCCCCCCCATTGTGGCCCAACCCTACTCCCTGGGGTGTCATTATTTTCACAACTTTGAATCTACACTACCTGAGGATGCTTCCCAACAAGTTTCAGCTTTCCTGGCTGATTAGTTTCTGAGAAGAAGATTTTTAAAGGTTTACTCTACATATTCCTATGTAAAACTTTGACCCCCCCCCCCCCCCCATTCTGGCCCAACCCTACTACCGGGGATGTCATCATTTTCACAACTTTAAATTTACACTACCTGAGGATGCTTACACACAAGTTTCAGCTTTCCTGGGTGATTAGTTTCTGAGAAGAAGATTTTTAAAGGTTTACTCTATATATTCCTACCTAAAACTTCGACCCTCCATTGTGGCCCCACCCTACCCTCGAGGGTCATGATTTTCACAACTTTGAATCTACATTGCCTGAGGATGCTTCCACACAAGTTTCAGCTTTCCTGGCTCGTGAGTTTATGAGAAGAAGATTTTCAAAGATTTACTCTATATATTCCTATGTAAAACTTTGACCCCCCTTTGTGGCCCCACCCTAGCCCCGGGGGTCATGATTTTCACAACTTTGAATCTACACTACCTGAGGATGCTTCCAAACAAGTTTCAGCTTTCCTGGCCTAATGGTTCTTGAGAAGAAGATTTTTGAAAATTTCTCAAAATTGTTCATTAATTTCTAATTATCTCCCCTTGAAAAAGGGCGAGGCCCTTAATTTTCACAAATTTGAATCCCCTTTGCCTAAGGATGATTTGTGCTAAGTTTGGTTGAAATTGGCCCATTAGTTCTTGAGAAGATGTTGAAAATGTGAAAAGTTTACAGACAGACGGACGGACGGACAGACGGACGACAGAAAAAATGTGATCAGAAAAGCTCACTTGAGCTTTCAGCTCAGGTGAGCTAAAAAGTCAAGGAAGTTAACATTACAAGAGGACACCCTGAATATGTCATCAACATTTCAACGGATACAACAGCAGCATCATGTTTTGTCAGAAGACCCCAGGTCAGAATGCCAGTCAAGCCTCTTCTCTGGCAGTAGAAACTAATACAGATAGAGTTTGTTCAGCGCAGCACAGGCAAGTGTGTACTTACACACTTGCCTGTGCTGCGCTGAACAAACTCTGCTGGACTGGTGCATGGCAAAGGAAAGGAAGTGGACTGTCCTGGCGGTCATGTGGAATTTACTGCAAAAATTAGAACCATTTTAACAAGAGTTTGGACTTTGGGTAGTTGTGTCAAACAGCAATGTGACGTAGGCCTGTCTATTTCATTGTTGGCCACTCAGCCATTGCTCTATGAAATCAACAAGATTTGTCTGGTATTTGAGCTAAGCCTACGCAATCTGTGTATATTTCACTTCAAACCAGCGTCATTTTTAACTTGTTTTGACGCATGAAAATGATAGTTACATCCTACCGAAAGTCCAAGATCTTGTTAAAATGGTTCTACCTGTCTGCAGCTGCTCCGTTCTCGGAACATGAGATCGGGAAGGATATCGGCACCAAGCTTGGCCTGCAAGATGTTCTAGTCCAGTATATATGTTACCATGAATGCCACAAAAGTGGATGATGCCATGCTGGCTCTTCATCCCTTGTGGAAGGCAGAGCGCCTAGCAGACCCTGTCCATCTTGGGCAATCACATTTCCGTGCCAGCAACCAAACAGAGTACAGTGATGAAACGTTCCATTCTATAAAAAAAAAAGGAGTAAGAGGGGGTGTTTTAGGAATGACTTAAAATCCAGATGTTGAATGGTAGTGAAGAAGCTGTTCATCAAGTTTGACAGAGACCTGGAGAAAATAAGCAGTTTCTTACCCAAAGTCCTGGAGGCAACAATTGCATGTTACGAGGGAGACTGTTTAATGTGTGCTATCTGTAAAAATAGTGGTATGTGACCTAATTCTGATATTTCATGATGGGCGATCCTTATCTAAATTTGCACCTTAAGGTAGTCCTATACTCGGCACTAAATAGGCTCAATCACTTAAAGCTTAGCTTTAAATGATAGATATACATTCTAGCAATACTTATACAAAAGAAAATATGTATGTTTACATGCTAGTTTGTTTGTTATCACCTTTCAGACGGGTGTATCCCCTTGCGAAAATTATTGACAATGATGAAATTTGCCAGACGTCCGTTTTTCCTAAAAATAATAACCAATTTAGGGGAAATTAGAACTGGACATGCAAAATAGAGTATAAACATTTATTTATGCCACATCTCATCAATAATTTTGCGCAAATTGTTGTAAGTAAGTACACTTTATGGACCTGATGTATTAAAATAGAATATAAAAAATGCGATGCATGTATGGTTTTGGGTCATTTTTTACTATTTTATGGACTCAAACTTAAATTCATGGTGGTTATTCTATAGAATGACATCTTAGAAAAAAGATTTGGTAAAATAAATCATATGTTGATGGATTACTTTTCACGCTATAAGCTCTAAACCAAGTAGACCCTGACTGAAATATCCATAAAAATTGCATTTTGCTACAGTTTTCTGCTTAGATCTGTCAACAATGTTAGATATTGTTCAAACATTAATTAATTGACAATTGATTAAATTCAAAATAGCTTCTGTCTCTAAATTAAAAACGGTTTTAGTAAAAGGATTTGAGAAATTCGGAGGGGGAGGGGGGGCATCAAAACAAAGAAAAATAAGCATACCCGAGATCCTGGTTAATCAGACAGAAACTTTGTTTTTCATTTTACTTCAACAGAATTGAGTTTTTCAACATTAATCATTTCTATCTCTCATAGAATACATATATTACCGTTCTAATGGCTTATTATTGCCTTTGTTTACAACAGCGATAAAGAGCAAAATCAATACCGGGTATCTAAAACGCTATGTAAAAGTCGAACCAATATTATAAAATCCGTATTATGACGTAGTGCGATACTCGGACTACTTAAGACAGATAATTGTGACAATTTTTCGACTATTTTAATCTCCTTTAATGAAGAGCTCCGAACAAAGATTAAGGAAAGTATTTTTAAAAATCATAGATGAATTTATCTAAAATACTTTAAACCAACTTTTATTTGCGGAGACTTTATTTCACGATTTACTTCCAATAATCAAACAGGTTTGCAACAACTAATGTTTTCGACCAAGCCTTATCCAGATTCGTATATTGTTATAACAACCATACAACAAAGACTAATAGTCAAGATGAAAAGGCTCTCGCCTTTTTTTTGCTTGCAAATAAAAGTTGGTTTACAGTGATAGAAAAAGTTTTGCTCTATAAACAACTTAAATTGGATCCAAAAACCTTAACCTCATCCAGCATCCAAACATATCATGCGGGGATTTAGAGAGGGGGTCGGGGTGGTCCAGACCCCCCCCACCTCGAAAATGAAAAGGTATTAAATTTACATAGTAAAATTATCGCAAATAAGCCTCGGACCCCGAGAAGGTATCCTGTCCCTCCCACTTTTTTTTTTCTTGTCAAGATTTCTGATGATTACTGAAGCCTCCCCCCCCCCCCCCCCTCCCACTTTTAATTCGGACCCCCCGCTCCTTGAAAAATTTTCTGGATCCGCACATGCCTATGGCTCAGATTCAATATTCAAGCCTGTCAAGTGCATCAGTATCATAAGATGTACCATCCATGCTAGTTTGGTGAAGTTAGGACCAGTAAAAACTATGAAATAGTCATCAAAGGCCACCTGCTCCAAAACTATGAAATAATCATCAAAGGCCACCTGCTCCAAAAATATTAACCTGCTCCTAAAACCTTAACCTTATCCATCATCCGAAACCTATGGCTAAGATTCAGCATTCAAGCCAGTCAAGTACATAAGTATCATAAGACGCACCATCCATGCAAGTTTGTTGAAGATGGGACCAGTAGTAACTTAGATATGGCTATCAAAGGGCACCTGCTCCAAAAACCGTAACCTCACTCAGCATCTGAAATTCATGACCCAGATTCAGCATCCAAGTCTGTTAAGTTCACAAGTAGGTCTAGATGCACCATGATCCATGCAAGTTTGGTGAAAGTAGGACAAGTATATGACTTGGATACTAGACCTGTTCCAAAAACTTTAACCAGGTCCGGATGCCGATGCTGAGGGTATAGCATAAGCTCCCCCGACTTTGTCTCAGTGAGATAAAAAATATTCCACTAGGATCATACAATATCTAGTATGTACCTTAAGAAGAAAGTATCCACTCAGTGGCAGGATATTTGGAAGAAAATTAGTTAACAATGAAAGTGAAAGGAACAAATTAATGTATGGTAACTGCACAACATAAGAATTAAGGCTCATCCATTTTGCACTTAAGGTGGCTCACTACACCTTGAAATATTTTCTCAAATCAGCAGAAAATTACTTGATTATTATAGATATTATAATGGATAAGAAGTATTTAAGTCAAATAGGCAAAAAAATGTGCAATTTTGGATGAAAAATTAATATATATAAACAGTTTAACAAAACATTTAAATCGCCATCTTGTGACGTAGTGTCTTAAAAAGTATAAGTCTGGGTGTAGTGAGGTACCTTAAGTCAAACCAGCGAAAAAATGTGCAATTTTGGGTGAAAAATTACATTTTCAAAAATTTAATTCAGTGAACATTGACAAAA
Organism: Magallana ariakensis; assembly: GCA_020458035.1. Lineage (NCBI taxonomy): Eukaryota > Metazoa > Mollusca > Bivalvia > Ostreida > Ostreidae > Magallana > Magallana ariakensis. Next base: position 25,669,038 of record CM035818.1, read on the forward strand.
GCTCCAGGCAGATTAGCTACTCAAGATCTGCGGTTCAGAAGCCCATGCAATACTTTAACCACTGATCAAGCTATGATGATATACAACCCAATTGAACAATATAAACAGTTTACTAAAACATTTAAATCGCCATCTTGTGACGTAGTATCTTAAAAAGTATAAGTCTAGCTGTAGTGAGGTACCTATCTACTGATGCAGAATTCATGCAAGCATGTTTTGTGAAGTATATTAGGACCTAAGTAATATCTTAAAGACTTCAACCCAGCAGGAATCGTTTTTAATCGATGGTTTTTCTACACCTTATGATGACAATGATTATATATTTTGCAATAATTTTCAGTTTCAAGTAGATTAAATAGGTTACTCACCCTGGCCAACTCGTGTAGTCTCATTAGAAGAAATAACAACCTCCACAAGAATTTGAATGCAAAAAGAATTTGTAAAAACAATTTGTCAAACCAATGCTTGTGGGGGCAACCTACAACCAAAACAAAGCATGCAAAAATTTGTAAATTAATTTAATTCAATTTTAAATTTACAATTACTTTGATACCATATATCTGATTATTTCACAATATAACTTTCACATTTTTTTAAGAATCACAGAATGAAATACTGTGTATGCAGAAATCAATTGATATTAGAATCTTTTTAAATAATAAAAAATTACTGGTAGAACAATTCTTTTTCCCCCCCCCCCAGATATATGGTATCATCAATTCATTTTATTAATTGTAAACAATGAAGTGCATGTACACTCATAATCAAGTAATGTTTACACATCCAGTTTTCACACAAATCATTTAATGTTTTATATCTCCACTGCAAGTTAACTTTCATCTTGGTGCAGTAGTCCATCGTTGGCCCCCCTTTATGTTGCCCTCCTCCTACTCATTTGGATGCAGAAGTCCATCGTTGGCCCCCCTTTATGTTGCCCTCCTCCTACTCTTTGAGTTACATCATTTGGATGCAGAAGTCCATCGTTGCTACCCCCCCTTTTTATGTTGCTCTCCACCAATTCTTTTTGTTGCAGTAGTCCATCATTGGCCCCCCTTTATGATTATCCTCCTCCAACTCTTTGAGTTACATCATTTGGATGCAGAAGTCCATCGTTGCTACCCCCCCTTTTTATGTTGCTCTCCACCAATTCTTTTTGTTGCAGTAGTCCATCATTGGCCCCCCTTTATGATTATCCTCCTCCAACTCTTTGTGTTGACATCATTTGGATGCAGAAGTCCATCGTTGCTACCCCCCCTTTTTATGTTGCTCTCCACCAATTCTTTTTGTTGCAGTAGTCCATCATTGGCCCCCTTTATGATTATCCTCCTCCAACTCTTTGTGTTGACATCCTTTGGATGCTGTAGTCCATCATTGGCTCCCCTTTATGTTTTCCCTCCTCCAGCTCTTTGTGTGGATGCTGTAGAACATTATTTGACCCCGGTTGAGTTTGTCCTCCTCCAACTCATTGTGTAAATATTAGTTGTCCTCCTCCAACTGATTATGTAAATATTAGTTGTCCTCCACCAACTGTTCTTGCTAACATCATCAGTGAGTATCTCCTTACTTAAGACAGAAATGACTTTCAATGAAATCCTAATTATGTTTTATTCTTCTTTGTTATTAATAAATCCATATTTTTGGAAACGTTAATGATTGACAATTCATCATTACTCTCTTGGCATTAATGCTGTCGTCATCTAAATCAGATGCCTGAATCACTGCCATTGGGAACACTCCCAAAAAGAAGCTGGAATCAGGCTGATGATGATGATGATGATGATCACCAACCATTTCACATCCAAATTTCACAAATTTCAATTCAATCGCAATGTCCACCGACACAGGACAGCATTGAATATTTACCGGAAAGTAGAAATTGAAATCAAATATTGAAAAAAACATGAAATTAAACAACTCAAGACAAGAATCAGGGAGTGGCAGGGTCCATGGGGGTAAATACCAATACTACTATACCTAACCTAAATTTAACTTAACCACTACATCATCTCCAAAATGCACAGAGTATTACAAGTAGAACTAGAACTTTTTTTGTCTTCAACAAAAAGTAAGGGCTTTTCGACATCTCCTTTTCCCTTTTTTATTTAAAATGTCAGAAAAATCATATTTTTTAAATATTTTTTTTAAAAATTCTTCAACGCCTTGGTGTAATCAGTTCCCTAAATAAGAACTATAAGTAATGCACTGCAAAAGAATGATAACTTCAGAACGTTAAAAGTAAATATCCTTTTAATTAATAAAAGAATATTTTCAAAAAATTATAAAAAAATTAGTATTTATTTCTCGGACAGAAAGCTTGGTATGCCTAGAGTATTTATGTTCTACAAATTTTTTTAAGCAAAGCAGGATAACTCTTTCTAAATTAATTTTTTAACTTTTAAAAAGTTGTAATATTTATGCCCTTAAAACTCCTATAAGGAGTCAAAAAGTGGCCCCGCGGGCCAAAATTTTCAAATTGCACTTTATACTCCAAACCAAAAACCAAAAAGATTTTAAAAATTGGATGAAAAATAAAAAAAGTTACAGCTAAAGGGCTGTTTTCAGCTTTGACCCCTCTAGATCCCTTATCTTTCAAAATTTTAATCCCCAAACCTTATCCGGTCTGCGTATCAGGTCCCTCATTATTAATATTAAATATGAAAATATTTACTTGAAAACTGTTTGAGAAAACGTGGCACGTGTGAATTCAGTTTAACATTAAAACTCCCATAGACTATTTTTTATCAACTTATAAAACTGGAACTTCTCAATTGTTTTGAATAAAACTTAAAATATTTGATAATTATGACAGTTTTAACATTTCCCATATCTTACTTTAGAAATTTGGTGGTTATTTCAATTTTTACTTTTTTTATCCCCCTTCCTTCATAGTTTGAAGCCCAATATCTTGAAAATGGTAAGCGATAGAAAGAAGTTGCTGCTTATGATTTTGTTCATCATAGCATGAAATATCTAATTCTGAAATTCTATTTCACTTCCCAGAGGCCCGTGAATAGAATTCCCTAACCAAGATGGGAGGAGGGTGGGGAGGGGGAGGGGGAGGGGAGGGGAGGGGAAAAGGAAACAATGTAAAGAAAAACATACTGACCAAAATTGCTGGAATCCAACGTTGAGGATGGCAATGTTGATGAGCGTCGATTTCAACCCATGGCTGCTGCTCTTCTAGGACTTCATCCTGTCGGGTTCGTATTCAGATGATTGCTGGGATCCAACGTTGAGGGTGGTGATGTTGATGAGCGTCGACTTCAACCCATGGCTGCTGCTCCTCTTAGATTACATCCTGACGGCTTCATATTCAAATGCTGCGCAACTGCTACTGCAGTTGTACAGCATCAAATATTTACCGTTAAGTAGAAATTGAGAATAGGTTAGAACATGAAATTTAAACCAAGTGCACAGGGGGTTGTTACTACTAGCCCTAACCTAAATTCTATTTCACTTCCCAGAGGCCCGTGAATAGAATTCCCTAACCAAGATGGGAGGAGGGTGGGGAGGGGGAGGGGGAGGGGAGGGGAGGGGAAAAGGAAACAATGTAAAGAAAAACATACTGACCAAAATTGCTGGAATCCAACGTTGAGGATGGCAATGTTGATGAGCGTCGACTTCAACCCATGGCTGCTGCTCCTCTTAGACTACATCCTGACGGCTTCATATTCAAATGCTGCGCAACTGCTACTGCAGTTGCACAGCATCAAATATTTACCGTTAAGTAGAAATTGAGAATAGGTTAGAACATGAAATTTAAACCAAGTGCACAGGTGGTTGTTACTACTAGCCCTAACCTAAATTCTATTTCACTTCCCAGAGGCCCGTGAATAGAATTCCCTAACCAAGATGGGAGGAGGGTGGGGAGGGGGAGGGGGAGGGGAGGGGAAAAGGAAACAATGTAAAGAAAAACATACTGACCAAAATTGCTGGAATCCAACGTTGAGGATTGCAATGTTGATGAGCGTCGACTTCAACCCATGGCTGCTGCTCCTCTTAGACTACATCCTGACGGCTTCATATTCAAATGCTGCGCAACTGCTACTGCAGTTGCACAGCATCAAATATTTACCGTTAAGTAGAAATTGAGAATAGGTTAGAACATGAAATTTAAACCAAGTGCACAGGGGGTTATTACTACTAGCCCTAACCTAAATTCTATTTCACTTCCCAGAGGCCCGTGAATAGAATTCCCTAACCAAGATGGGAGGAGGGTGGGGAGGGGGAGGGGGAGGGGAGGGGAGGGGAAAAGGAAACAATGTAAAGAAAAACATACTGACCAAAATTGCTGGAATCCAACGTTGAGGATTGCAATGTTGATGAGCGTCGATTTCAACCCATGGCTGCTGCTCTTCTAGGACTTCATCCCGTCGGGTTCCTATTCAGATGATTGCTGGGATCCAACGTTGAGGATTGCAATGTTGATGAGCGTCGACTTCAACCCATGGCTGCTGCTCCTCTTAGACTACATCCTGACGGCTTCATATTCAAATGCTGCGCAACTGCTACTGCAGTTGCACAGCATCAAATATTTACCGTTAAGTAGAAATTGAGAATAGGTTAGAACATGAAATTTAAACCAAGTGCACAGGGGGTTATTACTACTAGCCCTAACCTAAATTCTATTTCACTTCCCAGAGGCCCATGAATAGAATTCCCTAACCAAGATGGGAGGAGGGTGGGGAGGGGGAGGGGGAGGGGAGGGGAGGGGAAAAGGAAACAATGTAAAGAAAAACATACTGACCAAAATTGCTGGAATCCAACGTTGAGGATGGCAATGTTGATGATCGTCAACTTCAACCCATGGCTGCTGCTCTTCTAGGACTTCATCCTGTTGGGTTCCTATTCAGATGATTGCTGGGATCCAACGTTGAGGGTGGCGATGTTGATGAGCGTCGACTTCAACCTATGGCTGCTGCTCCTCTTAGACTACATCCTGACGGCTTCATATTCAAATGCTGCGCAACTGCTACTGCAGTTGCACAGCATCAAATATTTACCGTTAAGTAGAAATTGAGAAAAGGTTAGAACATGAAATTTAAACCAAGTGCACAGGGGGTTATTACTACTAGCCCTAACCTAAATTCTATTTCACTTCCCAGAGGCCCGTGAATAGAATTCCCTAACCAAGATGGGAGGAGGGTGGGGAGGGGGAGGGGGAAGGGAGGGGAGGGGAGGGGAGGGGAAAAGGAAACAATGTAAAGAAAAACATACTGACCAAAACTGCTGGAATCCAACGTTGAGGATTGCAATGTTGATGAGCGTCGACTTCAACCCATGGCTGCTGCTCTTCTAGGACTTCATCCTGTTGGGTTCGTATTCAGATGATTGCTGGGATCCAACGTTGAGAGTGGCGATGTTGATGAGCGTCGACTTCAACCCATGGCTGCTGCTCCTCTTAGATTACATCCTGACGGCTTCATATTCAAATGCTGCGCAACTGCTACTGCAGTTGTACAGCATCAAATATTTACCGTTAAGTAGAAATTGAGAATAGGTTAGAACATGAAATTTAAACCAAGTGCACAGGGGGTTGTTACTACTAGCCCTAACCTAAATTCTATTTCACTTCCCAGAGGCCCGTGAATAGAATTCCCTAACCAAGATGGGAGGAGGGTGGGGAGGGGGAGGGGGAGGGGAGGGGAGGGGAAAAGGAAACAATGTAAAGAAAAACATACTGACCAAAATTGCTGGAATCCAACGTTGAGGATGGCAATGTTGATGAGCGTCGACTTCAACCCATGGCTGCTGCTCTTCTAGGACTTCATCCTGTCGGGTTCGTATTCAGATGATTGCTGGGATCCAACGTTGAGGGTGGTGATGTTGATGAGCGTCGACTTCAACCCATGGCTGCTGCTCCTCTTAGACTACATCCTGACGGCTTCATATTCAAATGCTGCGCAACTGCTACTGCAGTTGCACAGCATCAAATATTTACCGTTAAGTAGAAATTGAGAATAGGTTAGAACATGAAATTTAAACCAAGTGCACAGGGGGTTGTTACTACTAGCCCTAACCTAAATTCTATTTCACTTCCCAGAGGCCCGTGAATAGAATTCCCTAACCAAGATGGGAGGAGGGTGGGGAGGGGGAGGGGAGGGGAGGGGAAAAGGAAACAATGTAAAGAAAAACATACTGACCAAAATTGCTGGAATCCAACGTTGAGGATTGCAATGTTGATGAGCGTCGACTTCAACCCATGGCTGCTGCTCTTCTAGGACTTCATCCTGTCGGGTTCGTATTCAGATGATTGCTGGGATCCAACGTTGAGGGTGGCGATGTTGATGAGCGTCGACTTCAACCCATGGCTGCTGCTCCTCTTAGATTACATCCTGACGGCTTCATATTCAAATGCTGCGCAACTGCTACTGCAGTTGCACAGCATCAAATATTTACCGTTAAGTAGAAATTGAGAATAGGTTAGAACATGAAATTTAAACCAAGTGCACAGGGGGGTTATTACTACTAGCCCTAACCTAAATTCTATTTCACTTCCCAGAGGCCCGTGAATAGAATTCCCTAACCAAGATGGGAGGAGGGTGGGGAGGGGGAGGGGAGGGGAGGGGAAAAGGAAACAATGTAAAGAAAAACATACTGACCAAAATTGCTGGAATCCAACGTTGAGGATTGCAATGTTGATGAGCGTCGACTTCAACCCATGGCTGCTGCTCTTCTAGGACTTCATCCTGTCGGGTTCGTATTCAGATGATTGCTGGGATCCAACGTTGAGGGTGGCGATGTTGATGAGCGTCGACTTCAACCCATGGCTGCTGCTCCTCTTAGATTACATCCTGACGGCTTCATATTCAAATGCTGCGCAACTGCTACTGCAGTTGCACAGCATCAAATATTTACCGTTAAGTAGAAATTGAGAATAGGTTAGAACATGAAATTTAAACCAAGTGCACAGGGGGGTTATTACTACTAGCCCTAACCTAAATTCTATTTCACTTCCCAGAGGCCCGTGAATAGAATTCCCTAACCAAGATGGGAGGAGGGTGGGGAGGGGGAGGGGGAGGGGAGGGGAGGGGAAAAGGAAACAATGTAAAGAAAAACATACTGACCAAAATTGCTGGAATCCAACGTTGAGGATGGCAATGTTGATGAGCGTCGACTTCAACCCATGGCTGCTGCTCTTCTAGGACTTCATCCTGTTGGGTTCCTATTCAGATGATTGCTGGGATCCAACGTTGAGGGTGGCGATGTTGATGAGCGTCGACTTCAACCCATGGCTGCTGCTCCTCTTAGACTACATCCTGACGGCTTCATATTCAAATGCTGCGCAACTGCTACTGCAGTTGCACAGCATCAAATATTTACCGTTAAGTAGAAATTGAGAATAGGTTAGAACATGAAATTTAAACCAAGTGCACAGGGGGTTATTACTACTAGCCCTAACCTAAATTCTATTTCACTTCCCAGAGGCCCGTGAATAGAATTCCCTAACCAAGATGGGAGGAGGGTGGGGAGGGGGAGGGGGAGGGGGAGGGGAAAAGGAAACAATGTTAAGGAAAACATACTGACCAAAATTGCTGGAATCCAGCGTTGAGGATGGCAATGTTAATGAGCATCGACTTCAACCCATGGCTGCTGCTCTTCTAGGACTAATATAAAGAAAAAGATGCTGACCAAAAATAGCTGGAATCCAATGTTGTGTATAGCGATAAGATGATAATTTTGATCGGGGCGTGATCAAATCTATCATAAAGCCCTTCGGGCTTTATTGGATTTGATCACGCCCCGACCGAAATTATCACCTCATAAATACTCAAAGAATGATTCCTTATTCCTTAAATATCTCAACAGTTAAGGAAATTAATAGAAGTCAATAAACTCAAGGCAAAACCCGCATATAACATAAGATTATGTTGTTGCTAAAATGGTTTAGTGGTTTTAGCACTTTTTTTTTTTTTTTTGACCAAACGATGTGCACGCCATGGCGTGCTGGCGTATAGGCAGCTACGACCCTGCAATTTATTCAAAGAAGCAATATTTTAACCATGAAATTATAAATGAAAACATTTGAATTGCAATACAATATCTTTTCAATAAGTAGAATTTCACTTAACAGTTGTGCAGTTCGAGGTAACCCCACCCCCCTGATGGCGCAAACCCAAAGCTTACACATGAAAGCCATGCAGGCACGTAGCATTGGGGGAGGGGGGGCTTTTTGGCGCAGCAAAGATTTTTCTGAAATATAGTTATGGAGATTTTACACAGAGGCATTATTTGAATTTTGTGCATTTGATTGTGAATTAGTGAAAATGCACCCTCTACCTAAAATAATTTTTAAAAATTAAATTTTGAAACAAAATTTGATTAAAAGAAGTCTTAGAAATTTGAACAATTAATGTCAACATCATTTTTGCCCCATAATACTCGTATATTCATTTCACCATGAATCGAACACAAATTAACCATGCATCGGACAGTTTTCAATGCATGATTTTTTCTAATAATTAACGTTAGGTGCTCATTCCTTGTGATATACTTTAAATGTATAATAAAATAAATATATAAAAAATAATTGATACAAACATTTTTCCCAGACCACCTAAAATTCGAGTTTGATGGGTACTGCCTTTTTAAACCAAAATTCATGTAGGTGCTGGCACGATAAAGAACTCCTCATGATAAATATGCACTAGTCTAAATTCCTGAGTGTAGATTCGAGGATTTGCATTAAAAGAAATCTGAATATCAATTGAATAAATTTATTTTTCTGAACCTCTGTATTTTCGCATTAAAACTAGAAAATGTTTGGTTTTTTTTTTTTAAATCTCTACTGTATAGCTGTCCGATGCTTGGTAAATATTGTCTGATCCATGGTGAAATAGTTCAACACTTCATTAATTTTCTTCATTTTCTACGTTCTTAACAATATCACTAATTTTTCTCCAAAAATTAATCACGGGAAAAACCTGTAACTTTTAAAGCAAGTTTTATTTATATTTGGCCTATAATTGATGCGTGCTCAAAGGGAAAAATCCAAGGGTGCCGATCTATGGCGAAATCACCCTACTAGTATAGATACTGTTTATTATCTGAATTTCAATTAAAATCTTGTTCACCCCCCCCCCTCCTTTGGCGAACCCAGAGACATAAATAACATTTATTTATTATTGTTATTTATGTCTCTGGCGGACCTTATCGAATTCGCTGCCCCAATATGAAATACTCTCCGACGCCCCTGAATACGGTCTTTCGACACTAATATCATACAAAGCCGATATTTTAAAGGGGGGGGGGGGCCAAATTTAACATTGTTAAAGTGCTTCTCATTAATTAAAATCAAATTTAAAACAAACATATATTAATAATATTAAAGAAAGTATTAGTTTACATTAATGCATACCTGATTCGATGTACAAAGTTTCAGGACAATGAAGACTTTCTTTGGCGGGAACTTCTGCGACTTTGCAATTGTCACCTACACCCTCTGTGATCAACGATTCAAAATACTGGTCACGTGGTCGGTGAAATTGACTGTGAGTTGAGTTAATATCAGTGATTCAATGACAATGAAGTTAATGAACTGTGATTAACATACCTGTATTACATGTATAACACCCGATCTTTACTGTTATCATCTTTTCCTAAAAAAAAAATCTATCAGGTTTTTTCATCTTTCAGTAGGAGACAACGTAATTTCGTGGTTCCGTACAGACTGATAAGAGACTTTTAGAAAAGAACTCTGTCTCCTTATATAGGCCTAATGAGAAGAGCAAGACTTGATAAAGCGCTGATAGAAAAAGAATCCGTGACGGATGGACAAAGACAACGTTCTGCAAGCCGCAATTTATACAGTTGCTAGCATCTTTATTATTCTATGTAGTCGGGATCGTCTTCCTCCATTTTGACCTTTGGATTCAGCAGCGTTCCTAAAAAAGGTGATGCATAAACATGATAAAATAGTTGTTTAACTTGTTTAAATATATTTTCATGGATATTAATTTTTTAACAAAATAATATCGTATTGATATACAACTGTACCATGTCGTTTACAAATTTGTGGAGGTTTAACCTAAGCATTTCTGTTTCAACACTGTTCAATGTGGTTCAAACACATTGTCAATAAATCCCTCTTTTGGGAACTATTTGTACACATTGTACATTTCATTCATTTATCAGATGATTGGAAACCACAAGGCTATATTGGAGCATTGACCAGATATAGATTTGGTCTATTGGGTTGCCTTTATTGAGACAAACGAGGGTGGTTGCAGGATACAAAAAATTGCTGCCTTTTTGGGGTGGGGCAAGAAATACAGATATGAACTGTTTGTGTTTTAGCTCAACTGCATGAGCTTTTCTGATCAAGCGTCTGTTGTCTGTTGTCGTTGTAGTCGTTCTCCTCAACTCTTCACATTTTCATCTTCTTCTCCAGAACTACTGGGCCAATATTAGCTGCAGGTCTGTAGCTCCTGGTCTGAAAAAATTCGAATGGACGACCTGGGAGCTACAGTGCCTCCCATAGTAAAAACTTGCGATTTCGGGCGCACTAAAAACGGCGCTAGTTTTGGACTGATTAACCTTATTTCACACAAATTCTGTGCGAAGATCATTTAAGGGTTGAGGAATGTGACGGTCAGACCGGTTTGAATACTGGCGCCAGATAGCTCAGTTGGTAGAGCGCCTGACTAGAGATTCAGGGGGCCTGGGTTCGAATCCCGGTCTGGTCCGTCATTATTTCTCCCATCCTGTTACACTGTTACAAAATCATGATCCCCAGGGGTAGGATGAGGCTACAATAGAGGGTCGAATTTTTACATAGAAATACCATATAAAAATCTTTAAACATCTTTTTCTTTAAAACCAATAGGCCAGGAATGTGTTGAAGCAGTCCCAGATAGTGTAAATTTAAGTTTATTCAAATCATAATTCCCGGGGTAGCCTGGGGCCACAAGGGGGTGAGGGTCAAATTTTTACATAGGAATATATATATAGAAAAAAGTTTTTTAAAATCTTATTCTCTAACACCATTTGGCCAGGAATACTGTAACTTGTGTGAAAGCATTCCAAGGTAGTGGTTATTTAAGTTTGTTGAAATTATGACCCCCAGGTATTGGGTTGGGCCACATTGAAGGGGTCTAAGTTTTACATAGGAATGTAAAAAGAAAAATCTTTAAAAAGTTCAATCCCAAAACCAACAGACCAGGAATGCTGTTACTTGTTGGAAAGCATCCACAGATAGTGATGATTCAATGATCCTGAGGGTAGAATGGGGCCACAATGGAGGATCAAATTTTTATATATAGGAAAAAATAGAGAAAAATCTTTCACAATGTTTTTTAAAACCAATATGATACGACTATAAAATCATCTTGTTACCAAAGGGGCTTCATGTTTAACATATGAATATCTAAAGAAAAATCCTTTTAATATATACAAGCATCTTTCCTACTACATTGTCCAGAATTTTGTATGACTCCATACAGCTGATTGTTGCTCAGGTGAGCAATGTGGCCCATGTGCCTCTTGTTGTTATTATAAGGATATTCAATGTTTTGTGGTTAGATAGGAAGTTATTTTATGAGTGAGACAGGATTTTTATAATATTTTCACGAGTTCTTTGGGTTATGTATTTTTTTTCTGCATTGATTGTTACCAGGTCCTTCATGTAGCACGCATGAATCATTAAAGAAAGTATTTTATTGTTTATACATGTATATATATATTCACATCTATTTGTTTAGAAATTTAAAATAATTATCATAGAGAGTAAGTAAAATTACCTAAATTAATTTTTGTTAGTGTACATCAGTGCGTTAAATAAAAAAAAAAAAAAATAACCAAATCGTCTTATGGTAATGATCCATATCCCATTACAGGTACATAAATAAAATATGTACAGATTTCTTTTATTTCTTGAACATGTATCACTATCTGATGATAGGTCCTTATGAAATTTTACCCAGTTGGCTTGTCCATTGGTTTTATAAAAGCTATTAGGCCATTGCTAAATGGTGCTTTTTCATAAATCATTTTTTGACTGATATCCAAGGTAAAATTAATGATTTTTCTTTCAAAAGAAATGATTTCATGTTAAACTGGCTTATTTATTAATAAATAAATAATTATGGTTACAATTAACCTAAAATGAACAAAAATTTCAAACTGTTGAATGTTGATCATTTTATATTATTTAAATCACATAAGATGGTTTCTTTGGATATAGGAAAGTATTATGGATCGAGCTCGATATTTAGAAATTCAAGCAACATGGTATAGCATTAAGGATTACGTTCACTCAGCTTAAGGTCTCAATTAGATCAGGTAGAAACATAACAGCGCGTGAATTACGTCAGACGTTTTGCGCATATGGATGATTACATTTTAATTGGAATTTGAGTCTGACATCATCATGGTCATTTCTTGCAGTCCATGATTTTTCTTCACATGATTAAGGATTCGACCATTTGATAAATGGATCATGTAGATTTTTAGTCCTGTCAGTTTTTACAGAGCTATGACTTACAATCAATTTCCATAAGAAATACAAATACAAATATTTTTAAATAAATGAAATTATACTTGGTGGATGTAAATGTTATAGATTGATAATAACCACATTAAGGTTCTCCGATCCTCAGCCTCAAAGTATTTTTTTCATCATAAAAATGATATTTTTCTTTCAACCTTTATAAATGAAACTAATGAATTTTAGATGGTATCCATGCATTTTACAAAGTTATTGCAAATTTGCCTATGATATCGATAGATTGGAATAAAGAAACAAGTTGAGTTAAAAAAAAAAGACATCGGTGGCTTGAACTCTTTACCAACAAGTATATAAGTGGGAGTGCTCTGTGGATCCACTACGCAAAGCATGTAGTTGTGCGACTGATGGTTATACTAGCAGTAGAATACTAATTAAATTGTCTGTATAAAAGTCAGATTTATGGTACAAATGAAAGTTGCAACCTATATACATGTACGGCAAACCAATTTTTCTTCGTGTGTGAGAAATTTTCGTGAGGTTAGGAAGAACCTCGTTGCCGCGAATATTTCATGCTGCGAATCAGTCCTTGTTGTATGGTTGTTCCATTATAACAACATGAGTCTGGATAAGGTTCAGTTGCAAACATAATAGTTGTCGTGAACCAGTTTAATATCAGAAGTTAATCTCTAAATAAAGTCACTGCGAATAAAATTGATTTACAGTACAATTTTATCTAAGACGATATCAAGTTGAGTTTAAAAAAAAAGACATCGGTGGCTTGAACTCTTTACCAACAAGTATATAAGTGGGAGTGCTCTGTGGATCCACTACGCAAAGCATGTAGTTGTGCGACTGATGGTTATACTAGCAGTAGAATACTAATTAAATTGTCTGTATAAAAGTCAGATTTATGGTACAAATGAAAGTTGCAACCTATATACATGTACGGCAAACCAATTTTTCTTCGTGTGTGAGAAATTTTCGTGAGGTTAGGAAGAACCTCGTTGCCGCGAATATTTCATGCTGCGAATCAGTCCTTGTTGTATGGTTGTTCCATTATAACAACATGAGTCTGGATAAGGTTCAGTTGCAAACATAATAGTTGTCGTGAACCAGTTTAATATCAGAAGTTAATCTCTAAATAAAGTCACTGCGAATAAAATTGATTTACAGTACAATTTTATCTAAGACGATATCAATCACAAGATGTTATATTAGAATTATGTTAACACACAAAATGTAATGGTACAGACAGCACTGTATCAAGAACCTTAAACACACACATCATTTATCAAATGTTAAAGAAGAGATCAATTAAAACATCAATATCTTAGTAAGAGCATTTACCCACTTTACTTTAACTCTAAAGAAAGTAACTCAAGTGACCTAGCTACTGCAATCTGTGTTTGTCCATTGAGGTCAAGGTTTCTAATCAATACACTGTATGTAATTGATATATAGCCCTTGTTCCTTGGAGGAGAGGGTAGCATGAATCAGAAGGTCTTTACAAATTAAATGAAATGCACTCAAATTTTTTTAATTGGTTTTATACATTAGAGCTTTTTTTCCATCTGCTCACGTCAGTAAGTTGTGGGAAGGAAATGATTAAGATCCTTATTCTTAACACATATCTTTTATTTTATATGTATTCAGATGGAAAGGTGAAGGATATGACCAACAGATATGAAGCAAAGACGAATGCAGGTTATGGGACAAGCTGGATAGATGGAGAGCCTGATGGGGAGGTCATAGTGGATCTTGATGGGAAGTTAGTTATCCCCAACATTGTTGACAACCAGACACAGTACTAGTGTTCCAGCAGTCAAAGACACTTGCCGCAATATAGCTGACTGTGACATTGGAAGAAATTTGTGAGGAGACAGATGAAAGATAGACCCTGAAGTATGCAGACCTGATGGCAGACTGCAAAGATGGGGATCTTGGCTGTTTCTTATAGAGGTTGGTTGCAGAGGGTTCCCAACGCAACCTATGGGGAAGCTGCTCGCAAGCTTAGATTAACAATTAGGAAGACCATGTTAAAAAAAAAAAGTAATAAGAGAACTGGAGGAAGCAGCAGAGAGGTCATCTTGCTGTTTATGGCACCATCCAGATCTTTGTTGGATGTCGTGGTCCATCAAGTAGTAGATTGGAGAATGTCATTGTCCAGGGTCAAAACATTTGGGGATTGTTAGAGACTATCTGTTGGCGATCTGAAACGAACACAAGAAGGGGAACATATTTATAGAGATTGGCATAAATAAGAGTGCCAAGCTGACAGTTAAATAAAAGAAATCCATCTTTTGTAAGTGTATACCACCTATCCCTTGTGGCTCAATCAAAACATATTTTAAGGTCTTACGCAAGGAAATAGCCAATCAAACTGAACATAGTCAATTGTAGTTCCATATATATAGAGAGACAATTTTTTTTCTCTCTTTCTTTTTTGGCACCTTATTTTAGGCCTACAGTATTGATTTTGGACTCAGTGGCTAGGAGAATTATTACTTTAGTGGAATTGTCACACTAATTTCAATGGAACTATTTTTTAGATGCGCATGATGCAACTTCCTGGATGGTGCTGAGTCTGTTTGTCAACATGTGAAACCCACGTGTATTTGGGGGTAGGTGTGTTTTCTATCAATTATCTCTCTTAGAAGCCGCATAAGGCGTTATTTTTCTGATCTAAAATTTTTCTTGAAGCGTTTAACTATAATTTGTCTTTCATGATTTATATGCTGAGAGTATAGTTAATCAATTAACTTAATTAAAGCTATATAGTAACATATAGTGAAATTAATTCCTTGTGTGAGACCTTAAAGACTGAGGAAATAAGCACTGCCTTAAAATTTACCTGGTCTGGTCACACCTGTCAATCAAGCAAACTCAGGCATTGTATTGGGTGAAAGAAAGTGATTGACAGTCATTGACTGTGGCTGACGCTCGTTGCGCCCGAGCAATTAATTTTTGTTCTTTTATGTTCACCACGTATGCTACAGTGAAGTCTACGTAAATGAGAACTAATCAAAATAAAATGAAATAAATATGAAATAAATATGAAATAAATATGAATAAATATCGATAAATTTGTTTAAGTTATTCAAAAGAAAAATTTTGATAACTAATTCAGAATTATGTACATTGAAGAAAATGATTCAATCATACTATACGTTAATAGTGAACAAAAAATTATAGTAAATTAACTTGTGATTATAGATAATCATGTTGAGCAAATAATTATAGTTAATTATAATGATGAGATCAGACGTCATAAAACTGCAGTGTTAGATATTGATTGAAATTTTATTGTCACTTTTCTTTACGAAATGTCAACTAAAGTCATGGGGAATATAGCCCTGCGATAGCAGCCCTGTTTGCATACAATGGCTGGGACTGGGATCCCGAGGAAGAACGGAGGATGTCCGATGCTGCACCAGTTTCGCTTGGACCGGTCATAGAGGGAACTGTAGACAAACCGGAATGTCCAGACTGCTTCTGCCGACTGTGCGTATTGGACGAAACTCATCAGCAGTTATGGTGGCCTGATATCAACCATGCACTGTCCAGAAAAATCACCAGAACAGGAAAAAGCTATATAGAAAATTTTGGACCATGCTTAGTCATCGCAGGGTGTGGGATGACGCTCGGTATATAGCAGGAAAATTGACCGCAGTCAGCAGGGATTCTCAAAGAAAAGTGTACGTCTGGCAGTCGAATGGCTTCAAGAGAGACATTATGCCTGATTGTGTCATACGTCAAGTCCGGTCATGGTACCCAAACCTGGAAAACCAGCCCTATATGGGGCATATGTGGCAGTAAAGAACCCGACTCTATACTGACTTGACTTGTGTACTGACTCTCAAATGTGTTATAATGTATTTATTTGACATGCATTGTTGTTAAAAAATCAAAATTTAAAAAAAAAAACAAAAAAACCAAAACAACAAGGCTCTACATTGGAGAGGCCTCCACGTGGCTAGAGCTGGAAACATTATTAATTACATAGCAATTTGATTTACAAATGCTACATAATTAATAATGGCTAACGTCTTCAAACACATCATAACACTCAAATCAGATACATAGTGAACTGATACATACGTATTCATATTATGATTATATACTTATGTAAGTAATGCACACCGAACATACACCCCCCCCTCCTTCTACCCTTACGCATGCGATTAATTGTTATCAAAACATTCAACCACCGCATACACCCCAATTTTTAATTGCTATCAAAACAGTATACCACACCATCGTGTCCTTTATATGTTACTGTATGTATACCATCCACTCGTATTGCAGATTTCATAGCGGTTACACGACATATTTATTCATTCTTTATTTGAACTATGGAAGTTTTACCAACGACTCCGAAGACACAAAAACCCCAGGAAGTGCCCGTAAACGTGCAAATTCATTCAAACTGGAACTACCAGGAGATGATTCCGCGAATTCCATGATTAAAGAGAAGATGATGATGATCAAAGACATTTACAGGGAAAGAAGAGAAAGTGTCAACAATTCAGATGTTATAACCAGAGCATTGGATGCGCTGATCTGAAGTGAAGGATGTGAATCGTCTCATGCAGCTCCAGCATCCAGACTCCGGAGGACGACAGTGATTCCCATTACTTTGTGTCGACTGGAAGTTCCCTGGTGAACCTTCTGGATTCGATGAATAACCATAGTGAACATTGTGCACAGAGACTTACTTGTCGTTATGATAAGACTTTCATGGTTGGTACTGTGGCCGTCCACAGCTTACAGTGTTCATACGGACATTGTGTTTCATGGACCAGTTCCCCATACCTACCAAATGGAATGTTTCTCGTCAACACACGATGGATGCATGCATCACTCAGTACGGGCCTACTTCCTAGCCAAGTCGACAGACTTCAGAGTGGGATGGGATTCTATCCGCAACAACTTCAAGATGAGAAGGAACTCCTTTCCCAATATGCACAGGCTGTCCAATATGAGAAAAATACCTCGCGTGACAACATGCTACAGGAAGAAATAGGAAGCTCAGAACAGGACGATGGAGCCATTAGCATTCTAACGGACGCTAGACATGGATGTCGCCGGAATGCGAAGGACACCAACGTAGTGTGCATCGGGGATTCAACCCACAAGGTCATCCGGGAGGAACATGTGACTAGGACCGACGATCAGAGCACCCAGCGACACGAACTTCTAGGGACAAGGCGTTTATATGATTATTTCGATAGTGATATTCAATCCGTAGGGGGACCCGTTAGAGTGCACATTCATGCCCATGATCGGAACTCCTCCGTCAATAAGTTCATCAGAGACGAACGCCCGGACACTCTGAACCAAAACAACACGTGGCATGTGGCGAAGTCTGTGGAGAGGGAAATCAACAGAGTGGGGAAAGGACCTAAACGACAGCATAGACAAACATGGCATGAGGAAATATCAGAAAAGGTTCACTCCGTACGCGTCTATGTCCAGTACGCCATCAGAAACTGTGACAATGACCCGGATATTATGCGACAAAAACTGGACAATGTGGTGGAACATTACAAGATCTTTCATGGAAATTGTTCCGAGGAAAGAAGGTGCCGGCAGAAACCAAACTACAAACCAAGTAAGCTGCTGATCCGAGATTCCAGAGCAGAGGAACTATTGAGGATGGCCATCAGAAAAACAGTCATGTATAAGTGTCCGGAGGACTTTGTGCACGCTATGGACACATACTATGTTGAATCCTTCAACAATGTTTTGAACATTTTCCTTGACAAACGCATCCATTTTGGTGATGAGTCTTACAAGATGCGGACTTCGCTCGCCATTTGCCATTGAAATGAAAATGTGGTTGGCAAGCGACTTCTACATATCAGTCCGTAACCGGCCGTACGAAACGCACCCTTGGTCCAAGGATGTACTGCTACAGAGAGAGGATTTGGAGAAGATTTATGGATCTTTACTAGTATGAAGAATATGTGAATGTCCCAGTTCTTTTTGTATATATTTGTATATGAACGTATGTACATGTAAATGTGTTTTATTATTTAATTGTTAAAAAACCAAAGAAACGAAAAAAAAAAAAGAAAAAAAGTGAAAAGAAAATAATTCAATAACATGGCTCTACATTGAGGAGGCTTCCCCGTGGCTAGAGCTGGAAACATTGACAAATTATGCAGTAATTGAATATTATCAATGAATAAAGCAATTACTGCATAATTTGTCAATGGCTAACGTCCTCAACCTACAAAATAAATAAAAATAGTTTGATATACATGTAAAATTATTCAAAGTGATAATGATTATACTATTTAGTTATAATAACCAATATTACGATTGCTTCTAACACAGGTAATATATTTTAACATTCTGTGTATATAGCTTGAATCCACACTCGAGCGTGTTTCACTCGGGGCTTTCACGCCTGTATGAAATAAGCTCTGCCCTCACCAAAACTTACCTAAGGTAAACCACCCCGTTAAAAACCTCGGCCTTTAAGAGAAACATGTAACTTTTTTTTAAACTGCATTTTTTCTAATTTCAGGAGTTGTCTCCCTTGTTAAAGATCAACAATGGCAGATACACAATGCGGGATGCTGTCTTGTCATCAACAGTGAAATTTGACACCTGTATACCCGTATTTCTACCAATCGTCTCTGTCCTCTTTGTTGTGTACATCAGACAGGTAAGAAAATCAAGATAATTGTTTGAAATCATTTTAATAAGATAAACAATGAAAAATATCACATATTTACATGAACAGAGTCCTTCATAAAAAAAAAACGTGTCACATTTTACACACACTCATCCTTCACACATTACCAGACATTCAGTGCACATTATTAAACCATAGCAATCATTAAATGTAATACAAAATTCACATGATAGGTATAATATAACAAACATTTCATACATGTAAACTACATACACCCCCCCCCACCACACACCCCCTTCACACTTAGCTACTTCCTGTTTAATTTTGGACCTTTTAGTGATTTACTATAAGTGTCTCCAGACTTTTTATCGTAGAGCTGATGTTGTTTAGATCTGTAGAATTTTCTTTGAAAGTTATATTTTAATAGTTTTTGTTTCATTTTAAAGTAATTTTGTCTATTTTGCTGTTGTTTTAGGTGATGGACCACTCTACTTCCTTTTACAACAGGTGCCCCTACAGATTCACAAAGTTCCAATGTTGAATTTCCATGACCCCGATTGAGTGAGTGCACAACTTTATGTATTCTACTTTCAAAATTTCTACTACTAGTAATACATTTTGGATTTGATTTTAAATATGCCCTATTCATAGATTCAGATTTTTGTGTACAAGTGTGATATTTAATTCTATCAAAACTATTAGGTCCCAAAGTCAAATTATACAGTCTTTTAACAAGCATCTGTCTTCTGTCATGCTTAATTCAAAGTCACGAGGCAACACTGAAGAGTTCCACTTGTTGTTTTTCAGTCCGCGACAGGAGAAGGAATAAAGTTGGCAGGACTTTCCGCACTGTCCTTGGTAGCAGCTGATGATGGAACCGACAGCAGATGACATGGCCCGTTTCATCAAAGGTAGGTCTCCGGAGTAGTGTTTGTAGCAGTTTTCGTACTCGGTCCTGCATCTAAGCTTCAGGTCCAGGGCAAATCTTCTCTGCATGGATTCCTTCATAGCTTTTTCTCTTCCAGGAAACATGTGACTGCTGAATGGAGCCTTAGCAGTCTGTTTTCTTTGAGAGTCAAAGAAGTGGCACAGGTCTTTGAGGTTTTCAATCATATGCCCTTGCTTTTCAGATGCACCGGAAACAGCGGCACTATCTCCATCACTGGTGAAATGTGAAATGACGAGTGGACGGTCATCGCTTTGCAGCTCACCGATGCATTCCGCAGCCCATCTCTTTTCATCTCCAATGGTGGTCTCTGGAGGAATGGTTGCAGTGCAGTCTTCATGTCCTGGGCAGGTAACTTCCTTTCCCTTGGCTCTAAGATGGGTGCCTTTCTTACACAGTTTATTGCCACAAAACACTGCCACAACATTCTTCTTCTTGGTAACATTTTCACTTAAAGTGTATGTCACTTGCGTGGCAGCTTGGAATGGTGTTTTCCCGATCGCACTGAAGGTGGCATTGTTATACCGGGCATCTTCTTCCATTCTTATAGGTGTATTGGCAAGTCCACATTTCTCGTTAAGCTCTTGAATGTCCTGCCTTATTTTCTTCATGCTTCTTTTGTTCACATCAGTGATGATTTTGCCTACTTTGTTTCAGGTCTGATGAATGTTGGTGGCTGATGCTGGTTTGATGTTTGCGCCAAGAAGCATACCACGCATACCCTCTGTTGTAAGGCTGGTACCCAAGTGGCTGACAGCCATGGCCACATTAAGCTGTGCGGCTCTTCGTCCCCTTCCTGGTCGACTGACTTCCTCGTACAGCTTTTCACGATGACTGGTGTAAAGGCACTTCTTACATCGAATGGAAAGGATCCATGCCAGGCCTCGCTTTTCCTCCCCATGCTGGTTCCAGTCCAGTGAACCGTCACAGTCCGGGAATTTCTGTGAGTGCTCTTTAAATGTATGGTTCCATAGTTTAGCAGTTTTTAGCTCACCTGAGCTGAAAGCTCAAGTGAGCTTTTCTGATCACTTTTTGTCCGGCGTCCGTCTGTCCGTCCGTCCGTCTGTCTGTCCGTCCGTAAACTTTTTACATTTTCGACTTCTTCTCCAGAACCACTGGGCCGATTTCAACCAAACTTGGCACAAAGCATCCTTAGGTATAGGGGATTTAACTTTGTTAAAATGAAGGGCCATGCCCTCTTTCAAGGGGAGATAATAAAAAATCATTAAAAATTTGTTGGTATTTTTCAAAAATCTTCTTCTCAAAAACCATTTGGCCAGAAAAGCTGAAACTTGTGTGGAAGCATCCTCAGGTAGTGTAGATTCAAATTTATTCAAATCATGATCCCGGGGGGTAGGGTGGGGCCACAATGGGGGGTCGATTTTTACATGGGAAGATATAGAGTAAATCTTTAAAAATCTTTTTCTCTGAAACTGATCAGCCAGAAAAGCTGAAACTTGTGTGGAAGCATCCTGAGGTAGTGTAGATTCAAGTTTGTTCAAATCATGATCCCCATGGGTAGGGTGGGACCACAATGGGGGGTCAAATTTTTACCTAGGAATATATAGAGTAAATCTTTAAAACTGTTCTTCTCAGAAACCAATCGTGCAGAAAAGCTGCAACATGTGTGGAAGCATCCCCAGGTAGTGTAGATTCAAGTTTGTTCAAATCATGATCCCCAGGGGTAGGGTGGGGCCACAGTGGAGGGTTGAATTTTACATAGGAACATATAGAGTAAATCTTTAAAAATCTTCTTCTCTGAAACTGATCAGCCAGAAAAGCTGTAACTTGTGTGAAAGCATCCTCAGGTAGTGTAGATTTAAGTTTGTTCAAATCATGATCCCTGGGGGTAGGGTGGGGCCACAATGAGGGGGGTCGAGTTTTTTATATAGGAATATATAAGGAAACATCTTTAAAACTGTTCTTCTCAGAAACTGATTGGCCAGAAAAGTTATTACTTGTGTGGAAGCATCCTCAGTTAGGGTAGATTCAAGTTTGATAAAATTATGATCCCCAGGGGTAGGATGGGGCCACAATGGGGGTCCAATTTTTACATAGGAATATATAGAGAAAAATTTTTAAAAATACCGATCGGCCAAAAAAGTTGTAACTTGTGTGAAAGCATCCTCAGTTAAGGTAGATTCAAGTTTGATAAAATTATGATCCTTATGGGTAGGGTGGGGCTTCAGTGAGAGGGGGGGTTGGTTGAATTTTCACATTTGAATATATAGAGAAAAATCTTTTAAAATCTTCTTCTCAGAAACCGATCATGCAGAAAAGCTGCAACTTGTGTTGAAGTATCCTGAGGTAGGGAAGATTCAAGTTTGTTCAAATCATGATCCCCAGGGGTAGGGTGGGGCCACAATTGGGGGGGATGTCAAATTTTTACATAGGAATATATAGGGAAAAATCTTTAAAAAGCATCTTCTAAAACACAAATTGTCTAGAAGAGCTCCAATTTTAGTCAATTCAGATAGTGTAGATTAAAATTTGTCAAAATCATATTCTTCAGGAGTAGGGTTGGGCCACATTGGGGGGGGGGTGGATTCCAATTTTACAAAGGAAAACATTTAAATTATTCACAAAAACTCAAATGTTATTATAATTATATGGTTTTACTTATATGCAAACATTTTGACATATTGTTTATTCTTTAAAATTGTTTAGACTCTTGCCTCTGGACAATTCTAAGACCTCACAAGGGGTTCAAAATTTGATGTAGGTTTATAATCCATATATAAATAGTTGTTTAAGTCTGATCATCTTCTTGAGAACTGCAGTGCTCAATATGTGATATGACTGTAAAACCATCCTGTTACAAAGGGGCTCAATGATAAACATAAGAATATGCAGGGGAATTTTTTTTTTAATACAGGATCTATTATATGACATTGTTAAGATATTTTGTATATGACTCCATAAAGCTGATTTTATTAAGGTCTTCCGTTTCCAACGGAAGACCTTACTATTATTGTGCTTGTAAGATTATTCTTATTTTTTTTTTTTTTTTTTTTTTCTTCCTAGACGCGAACTTTGAGGCTTCATATCTTGCTCATTTCTGAACGGTTTTTGCTCAAATTTTTAGGGCTTATAGATGTTACAAAACACTATCTAAAACATTTCATAAACTTTAAAATTCCTCTTCCGTTAACGAGTTATTCCCCTTTTAAAAAATTTTAGGGCCTTTGGTTTCCAGACAAAGGCTCCGAGACTATGATAGCAGGGAATGGGAATCCAGCGAATTTGAATAACAGAGACATTGAAGTTGTGCACATCTATTTTTGTTTTTCGATTACGTTTGTTATTTAGAAAAAGGTAGGGGGTCAAAAAATAGGATTCCAAAAAGTGCGAAAATTTAGACATATTTTGCTTTGTATCTTTTAAACGAAAAATATTTTGTTAAGACATGTAGAATAAAAGTTATGCAGAATGTTAAGGGCTTTAATTTGACACCAATAAAAAAGGGCTGGCCCCTAAAATTAAGGGCCAATAGCGCTTGAAAGTTTTTGCTTAATAACTCAAAAACGGTTAGGATTTCGATATGGCTGTCGCTGGAAAAGTTGTTTGTTGGGATCTCATAAAGGTCGTTACCATGTTATTTTGTTGGTGACTTGTGTTGTATGAGTGTAAAAAGCTGTACATGTTAACATGTACCTCGTTTAATTTGGCAAGTTAACGAAAGTCTATGTGCGTGCAACTGGCATAAAGTAACCACAGAAAGTATGCTGGTTTATACAGGAAATTTTTTTTTAGAATAGATTTTTTTTTTGGAGTTTATGTCAGTTTTGTTAAGTTCTTATAGTGCACAATCCCTAAAACGAGAATCGGAAAACAAAACATTCTTCTTCCTTTGTAGTAAAACACAAACTACGGATTTAAAATAAATCTATGTATTACATTTGAGTTTTCATACTGCATGCATTTAAAATCTACCTTGAATAAGAGCTGTGTGTGTACCGTTACGTAAGCTATCCCTCACCCGCGGCCTAGAAAATCGGTCACCATGGTCGCGACGGGGCTAACTAGCGGTCAGCGGTTATCTAATACACGAGAGTTGCGTCTCTCATATATGAGTTTATTTAGCCGCGCACTCTAGAATTGTTTTAGTTTATATACCCGTAAATAAAATACAAGATCTGTTTTAATTTCTTCATGTTATAAGAGTTTGTCCATCTTGTTTTTATTTAATTAAACATTAGAGTGTAAGAAGACGTTCTGAAAATTTATAAAGGCGATATTACTATAAATCGGAAACTTCGTCAGTCTTAAATTAATGGTTGGTTTGTAGGTTTAAAATGTTTATAAATCTGTACAAATATTGTTTTAAATCAACAAACAACCCACAAATATTAAAACTTTTAAATGATGATCATCCCTCGCACATGGCCGAGGAGATCCCGTGCGAGTGCATGTTTCAGACTTTTGTACGAACACAACTATTTTCTTTTATTATGATTTCAACTATGATATTGGTATAAGATGAAAAGATAAATTTATTTTACATGTACAGTTGATTTAGCAATGATTAATACGATTGCGCACAAGGTAGTTTATTATAATCAAAGTTCCATGTTTCATGTTTGCGGTAGGTGCTGGCACGATAAAAGGTGTCCTGAATTGAGGCATTCGGATTTTTTTTAATTGGCAAAAAGATAATCAGATTTGACGAAAATCATTTTTTGGCGACTTCTTCTTATGTGTAACATTTTCACTTTCCCACCCGTTTGTTTATTCGGTCAGTCTGTGTTAATTCAATCGCAGCGTGCGACCGAAAATTTTGTGTCGCTTCAGCGCACACAGCTGAGAACATCTATAGCCCCAGTCGGGTTATGTTTATATGGCTGCAGATCATCAATTGTTATGTAATTGAGTAACAATGTATCGAAGGTTATCGAATATTATTGAGTATGGAAGTGTGCTTTCACTACTGGTCAATTGTTAAACAATAAGGCTATTATTCGAAGTCAATCATCTTCACATTATACCATCTTCCCAAGTCAAGGGTTTCTGATCCGCACTGCTTCTCACTAGAAGCAGTGCGGATCAGAAACCCTTGACTTGGGAAGATGACATTATACATGTAGGTGCGAAATCGTAATCGGATAATGTTGCTAATAAATCAACCTGTTGAACACGCTAAACTTCTACAGATATGAACGGAATAATATATTATACTTAAAAGTTTTAAGTCAAAGGAAAATTGTTCTCGGATTAAGAAGTTATGAAATACGACTACGTTATGCAACGCAGTCGGTCGCCATAGAAATCATCAAAGTACTGCAAGTGTCGACAGATTTCTTGTTTCTTTGAAGTACATGTACCATGATAGCTCACTACCAGAGTAAAGCTAGCCAGCACTAACTCCAACGCACTAACAAAAAACAAGTATTCCTTTTAAAGGAATGATCGGCAATAATGATATATTGATAGCTTGAAGCAATCAACATGATCAGTTTGATGTAAAATAATAAAATAAGTACTGTATTTTTACAAAATATAGAATATTTTGAATCTGTACACCATAATTTCATTATTATAAACCGTCAACAAATTTAATTTTTAAATAAATTTGGGAAAAGCCGTTCGTAAACTCCTTGTCTAATTTTATATTTTTAACGTAATTATTAAATGTTAATGTATCTTCTTCTTCTTCAGAATACTGAGTAGGGCTCTTCAAAGAGCATTAACACGTATACAAAGAAAGAGTTGTATTAAAATAATTTAATGCGATTGAAAAACATTGAATGCCATCATAACTTGCTATTGAGGTCGCATTATAACGTAACCTTGTTTATAAATCAAGCCGTCTTCCTAGCTACTATTATGCAACATCAATTGATCGAGGTCAGTTCATGGAGCATCTTCTTATGATTGAGGTCAGTTCATCGAGGTCAACTGCATTACTGAATGAATCTTTCGATCGAAATTCTTACGCGTGAGACAAAATGTGCATTCTTGAATTAACAGGTCGAACTGTATTTTATGTATGTTTGCATCTCTTAAGGTAAATGAATTGAAATAAAACCGAGTAAAATGTTATATAAATACTAAACCAAACTTCAAGTTTTTATAAGAACTACTTATGCAAGCGGAATGTGTGCGCACGTGGAAGCATTTGCCGGATGCCTCATATGGACACAACAGTGATCGGCCGAAGCCGATCACAATAAGTTAAAATTACCGACTATTTTTCAAGCGTTTTCCGATCCCGATGTTAAACACCTGAAATTATTAGGCCGCCTTGCACCCACACTAGGACTTGTGCTCATAAGGTGAGCCCGGATTCCTCGAGAACGGCTGTACCCTCGAGGATTCCGGCGCCAAATTAGGCACTAGTGACAACGATTTCCGGCACCAGGGCGCGGAGTAGACCTTAAGAAAACAAATTATTTCTGTAATGTAGCGTTCTAAACAAGGCGCCCTGTCCCCAACAAGGACTTCTGCTCATTAGGTGAGCCCGGATTCCTCGGGGGACGGGTAATCCCTTGAGGATTCCGGCGCCAAATTAGGCACTAGTGACACCGATTTCCGGCGCCAGGGCGCGGAGTAGACCTTAAAGTGAACAAATTATTTCTGTAATTTAGCGTTCTAAACATGGCGCCCTGCGCCCAAACTAGGACTTGTGCTCATTAGATGAACCCGGATTCTTCGGGGGACGGGTAATCCCTTGAGGATTCCGGCGCCAAATTAGGCACTAGTGACACCGATTTCCGGCGCCATGGCGCGGAGTAGACCTTAAGTGAACAAATTATTTCTGAAATGTAGCGTTCTAAACAAGACGTCCTCCAAACATTGAAAGTTCTTACTTCACACAATGATTGCTTATGACCTAAGTGTTGACTTGTGCTCATTAGGTGAGCCTGGATTTTTCGGGGGACGGGTAATCCCTTGAGGATTCATGCGCCAAATTAAGCACTAGTGACACCGATTTCTGGCGGCAAGGCGCGGAGTAGACCTTAAGTGAATAAATTATTTCTGTAATGTAGCGTTCTAAACAAGGCGCCCTCCAAACATTGAAAGATCTTACTTTACACAAAGATTGCCTATGACCTAAGTGTGTGTTATGATTTTGTTTCAAGGTTATTTTGTGAAGTTCAAGGTCATTGGAGGAAATTTCATAAGTTGTGTCTGTAGATAAATACTTTAGTTATGATTTTGTTTTTCTTAGTGGGGAGGGGGGAATTATTTGTGAGGTTGCTCACAGAACCGCCAGTTAGTCCACTGAGAGCACTCTCCCCCTTTCTCGCAACCAAAATTCACCTTAAATTAACTTAAAGGAAATTGAATTTTGGGGCATTGTTCCCCCTCCCCCAACCCACATTTTAGTAGAAGGCAATATAAATTTTTATGGCAAATTGAAAACAAATCATATGAAACAAAATAAGTTATAGCTGCCTCACAACTCCCCCCCCCCCTTCCCTACCACTACCACGGATTAGATTTTGAAGATTAATTTTTTCTTTTATTGGCTTGTTAATACATTTCGGATGAATTTGTTCCCCGAAGCAAAAACGATGCTGAGTGTTTGCACGGCCAAACGTTATACGGAGAGTTGTCCCTCCCACTGAGCACCTCTCGTACAGCGCACCCTCAGGTTGGAGAAGCCGTCATCATTTATTTTTGATATTCTGAACTTTTATCATATTGACAATCCTGTCTGATTAAAATCACCACCCTTCTGCCTACACCCATCAGGGTCTGATAGGTATCGATAACAATTCATCTTCAATTAACCTCTATATTTGCACACAACCTTAATATTTATCTCATTAACCAAATACATGACTTTATCTGTTAAGGAGAGGTGCAACTCTTCAATACTCAGTCTGGGGGTTACATAGAAAGCAGGATTAAGATAATTTGCCCGTCTCCATTTTAAAAATTCCAATACATTTTCTAAAGCCCTGATTGGTCATAATTTTAGGTCGGGTGAAGATGACCCCCTATCAATACCTGTCAGACCCTGTAAGGAGAAGAGGGTGCTTTTAATCAAACTGATTGACAATTCTTTTCCGCTGCAACGGAAGACCTCTTCGTTGCTTTGCAACGAGCTCGTTTCTAGTTATGTCTATTGTTGCTCAGGTGAGCGATGTGGCCCATGGGCCTCTTGTTTCTTGATGGAGTACTTTGTAAAGTTTGGAATTGGGGTTCGGTGACTCTGCATCCATGTAGGAGTCTACCGGCTGCACTTCACTTGGCCCGGGTCGCAGAATCTTCATCTCACTGCTTCTATGCTCAGCATCGCTAACTGTGAATATTCCATTCTTCTGCTGCTGTACAATGTCATGAAACTCTTCTTTACTCAGCCTTCTTGTAGGACATAGACACTGGACTGGGCTGGTGGTCCCTGTACTTTTCTGGCCCTTGTTGTGAGGAATGCTTCCTCACAATATGATGTGATGGGATATGATGTACATGAAGTCTTCTACCTAAATTGTGAAATTTATGACCCCTGGGACAGGTGTTTAGGCACTAGTGTGGGGCCAATATGGCCATATAGTAAAAATGTATTAAATCTTAGAAAATCTTCTTCTTTACTCCTGTATATATTAATAAATATTTAATAAAATTTGGTAATTTCATCGCTACCGAATAACAAGGCGAGGCAAGATATACGTCATCCACACAGGTGAGACCTCTACAGCGAAATACTTAGAACTGTTAAGAGGTCTGTGCCTTATATGCCTGTTGTAGGGATAGCGGTGATGAAAGAGAAATATGGCAGACAGTGTCTATTTACAAGCGGTGTTCAGCTTTAATATATAGCTCAATTGAGAAATTCTAAATTTTATATCTGAACCTTATTCATTGATGGTTTGAAAAATATATTTCAGGTTGCAGTGTTTTTTATGACATCTCCTAATATCCACAGCCTATGAGGATCAACAGTAAAAGGAATGGTGAATGAACAAGCCAGTGCGGAACTCCCTTTCATCTCAAAATTCTGGGAAAAGTGGTTCAAGCGCACAGAAGATCATTAGGTGTCAAACAAAGTACATGAAATTTACCAATCTGCATACAGGGTCATAAATCCACAGAAACAGCTCTCCTAAAGGTGCATCTTGACATCGTGTCATTAATTCCTACTCGTGTGCAGTACTCTTGATGTTGGAATTCCCAGCAGACATTGACTTGATCAACCATTCTATGCCTTAAATATTTCTACGGAATCTGTGGCGATGCTTTACTTTGGATAAAAATCTTACCTCAACAACAGATATCAAACACCTGCACATGTAGTTGCAATTATCTCACCTGTGTCATCAGATTATCAGCTAATATTTTGAGTTCCACAAGGGCCTGTCTTAGCTCCTAAATTCTGCCGCATGTTCCCGAAAACCATTAGCAATGGCCCCCTATCAAGACTTCAGAGAACACAGAATACTGCAGCTAGAGTAATAATGAGGACCATGAAGCAGGATCTTAATGCACCAACCCTGATTTCTCTGCACTGGTTGCCAGTGGAGTTCCAGTCCCAGTATAAAATTATTATATCTGTATTCAAAGCACTCTATAGAATGTCTCCATTTTATATTCAAGGCTTTGTAAATTTTTATATCCCAGCGAGATCATTGCACTCTGAGAATTCCATGTGTTTAGTTCAATCTCATGCTCAAACCAAAGGGCAGTTTCAAGAAGTATCTAAAGACTCACTTTTTTAGGATGGCCTTTTTTTGCCGTTGACAAAATTTAGTTTTTTTTCTTCTGGACTGTATTTATTTGACTCTATTGTTTTAATTCTTCATTAAGCCACTAGAAGACTTAAAATATTCAGAACTTCTACTATTACTATTTTTTTACTATCTATAGATTAATCTTTTATTCTTAGGTCATTTTTTGGCTATTTGTACATGCATTTTAATGTTAAAGCACTTATAGAATAATTTTCATTATATTTAGTGATATGCAAATTTCATACAATGTAATAATGATTTTAAAAAATATCAGTTGCCATATCTTATATTACAGTCAACAATTTCATCATATTTTGCCTTTTTATTCATGGTAGAAAAAAGCAATATGATATGTTTGATACATGTAAAATAAATTTTAACTGACTTATTAAAGGAATGTTTTTAAATTTTGCCCATATTTTCCGATATAACCTGGTTTGAGGCAGTGCACGCTTTATAATCCGCGAAGCTATAGCTAACCAGGTTATAATAAATAAATTTTTTTCGAATGTGTCACAGGGGCAGATGAACAGAAGCTGTGATCTCGCGAGATTTACATGTAATGCGGAAACCATTTCCGACTACCTTATATTTTCCTGAGATAGTTATACTTATAAGTATAAATTAACGAGTAAAAAAGCACAATATTATGAATAAATATAAATAAAAAAATTAAATAATTAATTGCAGAATAAAAGAAATTGTTACCATTTATTAATCGCTCGGAAACCAATGTAAACAATAAATTCGAACTACACATACAAACAATAATTTTTTTAAATTATCGTTCATTCATTGAGAAATTTATTCAAACATACGTAATTCATAATTCAATTTTATATTGTTAACTTGAGTCAATCAGAGGAATAAATGGTGTAAAATAAATGTTGAAAATATTCAGGATATCTGGGTCAGTGCATGCTTGTTTATCATCTGCTGAAGGTCAGCATGGTTTTGCAAATTTTGTCTGTTAACAAATATTTTCTGCTTGCATAATAAGTCTGCTTAATGTTTCAGCACTTATTGATATATAATCTTTAAAAAAATATGATTTATTTAAGCCTACATGAAATATCTACTATTAAAATATCATAGATATGGCTACCGCCGTGTTTCACATTGTGTTTCTTAGTCAAAAGTTTTTACAAATTTCTTTCCATAAATGCGATGTCAGATTACAACAAATACTAATATATTTCTTAACCTTGTTATATCGTCATGTAAAATTTATTTTTACTCCAAGTCAAACTATTAACGCACAAATTAAAATAATATGCTCATGAAAGTGTCATTCATTTGAACATAACTCTCCGTTGTATACATGTAATAATCTATATTTAAAGTATTCGATACATTGTGTGGTACTTTTGTACAACCTTTAATTTATAGAGGAAACACTAAACTTTACTCAATATTTCCGAAAATAATATTCAAAGAAGCACAAAATCATATCAGCTGATCGGAAAGGGACGCAACTCGTTGTCTAGTGTGTTGACTCCATAACTGCTTTCTCAGACGTCCGCTCTTCGGCTATATAAACCTGACGCTCGGGCAGTGTAGTCATTTAAAGAAGCTGCCACTATGGGAGCACTTGTTCTTGGGCAAAACTTTATCAGTCGACTGAGAGACTGGATGAGGGTAAACGGCAGAGTGATGAGGCATGGCAACCTGAATGTCCATCTGCATGGTGTTGGAGGCAGAACTGTCCCACAGGTGTACCACCTTGACATGCAGTTGGTAGAGAGAATCAGTCCTGACGTTATTTTGCTTCAGCTGGGGGGAAATGACATCAACGACACAACCTCCGCCACTGATGTTCTGGTGAAGCTGAAGCAGCCGATTACCGTGCTGAGAGAGAAACGCCCGGATTCCACCATCATTGTGGCCTCCATCTTCTGTCGAAGGCGACCCAGGGGTCTTTCTTCGCGGTCTTATGACCGTAAGAAGAAACGGGTCAATAAATTTCTTCTTAAAGAATTTGGTGCTTTCGAGCAGGGGAAGAAAGTCTTTTTCTTTACCCACAAATTCTTTAAGGAGAAACACTTTGACAGGGATGGAGTTCACCTCAATGATGGTGGAAACAAGTGTTTCTATCACAGCATTTTTGCAGCCCTTCGGCTGGTCCTGTGATGCACAGCTGCCTCCTTCCTGTTCAGATTGGTACAGATAGGTTTCCTGTTACATGTAGCTAACCTTTGCTGTTGACCCTACCATCCAGTCAAAACGGCCTTTTTCAAGGCCACCAAATGATTAGAAAAGATGCCTCAATTACAATGCAGAAACTTATCACATGTAAAAATTAAAATTTACACAATAATGCTGAGTTTAATTACCTTGGATGGTAATTTATGGGAGTGCCTACTTAGTTGTTCACGAGCAATTGTTTTATGTTTATTGTGACCCCTATAACAATATAATTATTTTGGAATCTTATTGATAAAACATTTTGTTAAATTAATAAGCTGACTGTCCTAATCCATCAATACATCAAGTTAATGTCATATGTTAATATTTCACATTGTGCTACAATATTTAATTTAGTAGGGAATTGCTTTAGATAGCCAAATACATGTACATATGTACCGGTATAAGTAAAATAGCTATATCAAGAACAGAACATACTCAGAATGTATACATGTAAAACAAACATAAGTTACACCCAGAATGTATACCGGTACATGTAAAAACAAACATAAGTTATCACCTTCAAGCCATGCTTAGAAACTTACTTCTTTCCAGTTGTAAGCATACTATCGTAATGGAGAGTTGGTATTCTCTAATTTTTTGAAGTTTTAGAGTTTTTGAGGTCTTCGTTATATAGCAAGTCATTGCATAGATTTTTCCTTTATAATATTTAATAATTATATGTACATGTATCTTAATTCCATGAAATTTTACAGCAGTGGTTTCTAACTTGTATAAATACAATTCTCATTGAATAAGTAAAACATGCAAATGGATTATTTAATTAATCAAACATTTAGCCTAATTGCAACATTTGTCCATGAATTAAATGAGACCCCTTGGTTAGTATTGTAATAATTATAGGCAGTTTAACTCTAACAAATGCTTTCCTGGAATTAAAATCTTAGGAAGCTCATATTTGTGGGTATATCTATGTGCTTCATTGTTATAATCAATAATACAGGTACATGTAGTTTTAACCTCAACATATGCACTCCTTGTACAAAGGTCTCATTATACCATTAGCCTTACCATGATATACTTTTGCAGTACATGTATTACATGTATACAGAGCAAACTGATTGTGTATAAATGATTATCTGAATAAAAGAATTTGGGTTTTCAAACAAAACTACGTGCACCCTCATATCATTTTATATCATATATACACATATAAACAATAAATTAAATGCTTTCTATGGTGATATGATTTGAACTTCGTTATCTCGAACTAGATGGGACTGTTTTAAAACTTCGAGATATCTAATTATTCGAGATATCGAGTGTAAAATAGTTAAAAAAATAAGTGGTTGGGACTTACAAATCACTTCGACATATCCATTGTATTCGAGATATCAGTGTTCGAGATATCGAAGTTCAACTGTATTTTATTATGCAATATATATATATATATATATATATATATATATATATATATATATATATATATATATAGTATTTGAAAGTAAAACATCAGGACCATTATTCCCATATTCAATAATAGGGTGAGGAGTATTTTTCCTAGAGAAGTTTAAGTTTAAAGTTTTCTACAAATTAAATTCAACCATCCATTGTTTGGACCACTTATCTAATTGTCAAGGTCCCATGTTAGAGAATCTGCTGCCTCAACAGTATCCTGATCTACAATAACATAGAGAGATGTATCATCAGCAAAGAGGCGAACATTATTTATTAAGTCGGAGGAAATATCATTGATATATAAAAATAAGAAGTGTCCTAGGACTGATCCCTGTGGAACACCTGAATTAGTTGAACCTAATGATTAAGTCAAACCATCTAGGACTACTTTTTGTTTTCTGCAGTGATTTATGTGGGCTATGAAGGTAGCATTCATTGCAGAAAAAAAAATAGCCAATGCATCTGTTTAACCGAGGTCCTTGTGAAATAGGTAAATGGGGGACACAATCGTTGTTAAATATTTTATTCCCTTTTATTGATGTGAATTAAAAATCAATCTGTAAATACACATAAATATTATTCAGTTACCTGTAATAAATTCATATAATATTATAATTGTTTTCACAGGCAAAAAATATGCATAATATATCAGTGCTACAATATATCGAGATATCGAAGTTCAACTGTATTTTATTATGCAATATATATATATATATATATATATATATATATATATATATATATATATATATTATTTGAAAGTAAAACATCAGGACCATTATTCCCATATTCAATAATAGGGTGAGGAGTATTTTTCCTAGAGAAGTTTAAGTTTAAAGTTTTCTACAAATTAAATTCAACCATCCATTGTTTGGACCACTTATCTAATTGTCAAGGTCCCATGTTAGAGAATCTGCTGCCTCAACAGTATCCTGATCTACAATAACATAGAGAGATGTATCATCAGCAAAGAGGCGAACATTATTTATTAAGTCGGAGGAAATATCATTGATATATAAAAATAAGAAGTGTCCTAGGACTGATCCCTGTGGAACACCTGAATTAGTTGAACCTAATGATTAAGTCAAACCATCTAGGACTACTTTTTGTTTTCTGCAGTGATTTATGTGGGCTATGAAGGTAGCATTCATTGCAGAAAAAAAAATAGCCAATGCATCTGTTTAACCGAGGTCCTTGTGAAATAGGTAAATGGGGGACACAATCGTTGTTAAATATTTTATTCCCTTTTATTGATGTGAATTAAAAATCAATCTGTAAATACACATAAATATTATTCAGTTACCTGTAATAAATTCATATAATATTATAATTGTTTTCACAGGCAAAAAATATGCATAATATATCAGTGCTACAATATGGAAGAGTTATTCCCCTTGTCACAGCATTTTACATGACTGTATAAAACATTGAATCTTGACATGATATAAAGAAATATATAGTTACATGCTCAGATTTATCCTTATAATCATTGTTGATCATTTAAATAATCAATTACATATTATCCTAAAAATATATAATTTATCAAATATAAAGTTAAGACAAATAGGTAGTACCTGTTTATGGAACAGAGTATTGTACAAGCTTTGATACATTCTCAGTTTTAAATGAGTCTGGATATTTCATAAAAAAAATACAGTCAGGTTCACAATTTATAATAATCTGTCTTTCTCAATCATAATTTTATAGAAAAGATATTTGCAAATGAAGGTGCAGTATTATGATGGTATAAATTAACCTTTATTTCAACTAGGAATCCCCAAGACTTACATGGCATGACAGATAGTATTTTCTATAAATCATACCTATTTATACATGTATATAACTTACATTTTTTAAATTCATTTCAAAATTATCAAATTTAAAATGTAAGATAAACATCAAAATCTATCTTATTTGCCATGTAAGTTTCTGCCCTTTATTGGTACTGATAACACCTATAGCCATTAATAGAATAACTATATATAAATTATATAGTTATATATATGTATAATAACTATATATAAAATTTAAGCTGGAAATGAAACAAATTGGTTTGTTTTCAACTACAAGGTTAGGTATATATCTGTACCAAATACATGATAACCATACCTAGAATTAATTTTTTTTAATAAATATTTTATTGTACTTTTAATTTGATTCAGCAAAAATTAGATATGTGTGCTATTATGGTTATCATGTAGTTAAATTGTTTATCCTGCAGTACCGGTATTTGATTTTATACATTTTATACATGCATCTCTTTGTCAAACTAAACTAAATGTAATGCAGGATAAACTATTACAAAATGCTGAAGTTTTTCTTTACACATTCAGCATTTCATATGGTAATTTTTATATCTAATTAACTGTCCGGGCTTCATCAGTTGGGAAACAGTTAATTATGCTAAAAACAAACACCAAACAAACAAACAGAAAACCCCACAAAAACAACACAAAACTACATGTATGTAGTCCACATTGCTCATGAACTTAAAACAATCTACCTCCAGAAACATTGCAACAATATTTACTTTCCATATGAATTTTGTTGGTAAAAAGTGTGTCTTTGACATAGACAGATGGGGAAGTCAATGATTGTGTGGTTTTAACTTCACAATCTTTGCTTGTTGTTTTAACAGTGGAACATTTATAAGTGAATAGCAAAATTCACAGTTGTAGCTTAATATGAGAATAATACAGGGATTGTAAGACATTGTGGAGCACATGGCTCAGTGGTTATGGGCGTTATGCCAGTAACTAGGTCTCTGGTTCAAACCCCGCTGTGGTCACTTGATGTTGTGTGTTGTGCACTTAGACAAGGCACCTTATCTACATTGTCTCAGTCCACCCAGCTGAAATTGGGTACCGGCTTACGCTGGGGGCTGACCTGCAATGGACTGGTGTCCCATCCAGGGGGAGTCAATGACTCTCATCTGCTTAGCACCATAGAAACCGGAGATAAGCACTGGCCCTATGCACCTTCATGGTACGGAAAAGGATTTAACATTTTAACTTTAAGACATTTATAACTGCAGATAGTAATAGTATAGAGCAAGGCAGATATTATCAATAAATAAAATTAAATTTAAGTATTTAATAATACATGTGAATTTATTTTAAAGATGTACATGTAGTCTCATAACTGCAATGGTTTGTGCATCTAGATGTCATAAAATGCATTACTCAATCTGTGTGTACACACACAGTGAAGTTTTGAGATTACATAATTCAATAAAATAAATAATTTATTGTACAGACATGGTCAACAAATCTTGATCAGAAAAGCTCACTTTAGTATTAATCTAAGTGAGCCTACACAAAAAACATATCTTAATGTATTCCCTTTCTTTGCCATGGTAATCCCTCAATCTCTCTATATATAGCTATGTACATTTGACCCCATCAAATTCCCTCCTCTCCCTTTGCTCTCTCTCTATTTCTCTCTCTCCTCTACCCTGCATTTGCTGTCTTAATCTTCATCAAGTTCAAGTAGAAAATATGTAGCTTATGACACTGGCCTAAGGAAATACCTTTTTGCCATTGCCAGTCTACTACCGGACTGACTTAATGCCACAGCCACATATCTGCCTCTACCCTCACTCTCCATCAGGATCTGGATTTCCCTGGTCACCTATTAAATACAGTCTTTATTTAGTCTACATACTAGCTAGTTTATTTACATTTACATGGTTGTATATTTCATTAACAGCCGCATAATCATATTTCCAAAATTTTTCTCATTTAATTATTTTTCAACATAAATTTGTAAATATATGTATCAAAATGTATCACATGTACTTCTCCTACAAGATTTCTCTATTGCATTTTTTAATTTCATAGTTTAACAATTAATCATGTACCATTAGTGGAAAATATGATCTGTTGAAGCTTTCCATCTTTGATGACAGTGATCCTTTTGCCTAACATAGATGGTGGTATTCTCATCCAAGATGGTTGACCCAGTCCGTCCTGGCCAATACTTTGTAATAAAATCAATAAACATACCTAAGCTCAACAACATCAAATTCAATAACTTCAACATACAGTATTTATTGCATTTACTGGAGTAGTTTTAATGTGCTTGTAAGTCATAGTGATTACAAATAATAGCAGTGGTTGTCCTTGGGGATGAACCAACCTGAGTGGAGGGTAGGGAGCAGCAGAGCCATGAGATGGTCCTGCTGCTGCCTCCTCTGTCTGTGTAGGCAGAGTCTCCCCTTCATTCCTGTCATAATGAGATTCAATGGAAGTTAGCATTTGTTAATCAATTATTGCATTTAATACGTCTCAATTTTATTAAGATTTTACAATACATGTAACTGTATATATTCTCTTATACAATTTCTCCATAGTTAACATATATTTAAAGTACATTGTATTTATTTGTGAATCTTCTGTGAATCTTCAACCAAAACAAAATCACCCCTATTATTGATTAGTATATAATTTAATTCTGGTTGTAACACACATTTGATTGGATAGAAAAATTTAGTTAAATTTATATAACCAGTGGTTTGCATGTCACAAGACACGTCACAATGCACCAACGTCAAAAACGTACTAATCCGCTTGACGTTACATTTGAATTTTGAACAGATTAATATCATTTTTAAAATATAACGCATTCAATTTGTACAGCATTTTACAGAAAATTAAATTATAAGGAATGAACTCGATATCTACCCAAGTTATACTTGTATAACCTAGGTTGGAGCAATTTACACTTTTTCATAATCCGCTTCGCGAATTATAAAGCGCAAACTGCCCCAATCCAGGTTATAGTCGTATAACTTGGGTAGACATTGAGTTCATTTCTTAAATAATTTCCAAAAAATATTTAAAAACCTTAGAAGTTTTTTCATGTCCTCTTCTGTTGGTCTCTTCAGTGGTGTTTTCCTCGGCCGTCGCCTTTTCTTTTCAGTTTTGTGAAACCTTGGTTGCAGTATATTATTTGCATTACCTGCAATTCTTTCGGTGGGATTTAGCTTCATGGGCTTTTCATCTTGAATGGTCATGCAAGCTTTATTTTCTGAAATTAAACTTTCTAAAGACTTAATTGTTGTAGATAATCTATATTTTATGACTTGTGGATTTTTAACCTGATGACCGAGATCATCGAGAAGGTTATCAATTCGCTGCAGTTGTATTTTGGATGTTTTTTCTTTAGGTTCTGCAGCTGTTGGTTCAGGATGACAAAGTTGCACTTCATTTTCATCTGAATCTCTTACAGTAGTATCTGAAACACTGGAAAGAGAATGTATTTTATGAATATGTTTACATATATGACCATTGTGGTAATCGCTACAAGAACATTGATACATGTGATAGCAAAGATTTATGCATGGTAAAGAACTTGGTTCACTTGTGACGTGTTTTGGCCCTCGGATAGGGTAAAATTTCAAAGTTGAAGGAACAAATATTTGTGCATATATGAATACTTTCTGATTTTACCTGTTATCAAAAATGTATAAGTAGTTGTGATTCTCCAAGTCAATATGCTAAAAAAATTGCGATAAAATGCCGTGGGAATGCTTATTTCCGGAAAAATACACGAAATGCTTTGAATGTTTGGAAATTTGGATAGGTCCGCATAAAATCACCACCGCCAAATTTTGTCATATTAAACAACTTACATATCTTGAGGTGTATGCAAAAAATCGTGATGGTGATATTGTGCGGACCATGTTAATTTTTAAAAATGCCGTATTCTGATCACGTCAATATATCGTGTATCAATATTAACGTTAGATACAAAAATCGGATAAGTATAAATCATACTCAAAATGCAAATAACATTTAAAAAAAGTATGTGTATTAAACAATATTAAACATGAAAGGAAGACTAATTTTATGTCCGAAAATATTGTCTTATTGCATGCACAATCTACTTCTGCGTCTCCGTAGCCTAGCGACTTTTGACATTATACCAACTGAAGATGTCGAAGATACGATAACAAATTATATAAATGGTATAATTCGACAAGGATGGTTCTACGTCAATTTTTCAAATATGTGAACAATTAGCTGTTCATCGTGATTTTCTTAAATCAAGGTAACTGGAGCCAAAGAAAAACGTGAAATAACTTCATGCTTTGTATGGAGCTATCACTTGCCATTTACACAGTCATGTAGTTCTACCGGCTGTATATTTATTTTACAAAGAAATGAAATTGTGTACATACACAATTATGTTGTAGGAAATTTAAATACTATTAGTGTAAGATTTATGCCTTTAAATTGTTTATTTACATTTATTTAGATATGTAAAAAAAATAGTTAAATCAGTTCAAAGTTCACACATTGTACCTGTCGATGTGAAATGTATTTTATGCATACTGCAGTAAATGTTTATACATATTGAAATCGAGGATTTTTCAATGCACTATGTAATTTAATTCGGATCTATCAGGGTTAGAAATAATGAGGATGTTGAAAAGTTTTTTTTAAATCTACGCTTGTATGAATCATGTAAACAGACGACACTTATGAAGTACATGCACCTATAAATTTGATATGATGTTACTGTAATATGACGTAAGTAATACAAAGACTTGTTATAATTTCACCCCAACATTTAATCTAATATATGATGTTATTTAATTGTTTCTGCGAAGTTTATACAAGTAGTTGCTTCTAAAATAGAAGGTAAACTATCGTCACTATATGAATGAGTCTTTAACTGTCTTAAGTTTATTTTTTTTTCTACAACTAAACTTTAACCTTTTAACGCACAGGTTGATGGATCAAGATCAACAAAATTTTAATTTTAAGTTATGAAGATTCAGCTGATCAAAGTACTGCCGAAGTTATATACTTTTTACTACCTATCTCTTTTAAAAAACCCAAGAGATTTCCCCTTCCATGGGATGTATGGTCTTTAACACCCCCACCCCAACCCCAACCTCCATATTCTTATCTTATGGTTTAATAAAGTGGTAACCTTTTGTGTATGTGGGATGTATTCTTATTTTCGACCACTAAATAATAGTCACCGTTCAAAGGAAAGTTTCCAAAACTAGACTGTAATATTTTTCCATACATTTGTCAAGCGTCGATTTATGTGTTCGATACATTTTCCGATGTGTGCCTGCCCCCCCCTCCCCCCCCCCCCCCCAAAAAAAAAAAAAAAAAACGCCACCCATATTTTTTAATGTACGTATGTTATGACTAATTAATCCCATGCTACTCGCAAACCCCAAATCTTGACATGCGTACGCGTGTATTTATTTTTTTCTATTGTCTTAATGTGCTCAATAATTTATTTTTATTTCTCAATGTATTGAATTACAACATGGTAATATGCAAAACTTGTAAACTTCTGTAAAGCCGAAAAACTATCGTTATGCCAAGGGCAATTTTTCAATTTTGCCGGAGGGGGGGGGGGGGGGTCCGAGGCATATTTGCGATATTTTTACAATGTAAATTTAATAATTTTCATTTTCCAGGGACCGACCCCCCCCCCCTCTAAATCCGCGCATGGTGTTGGTGTGTGAGCCTTGGTATGAATGTGTGTAATCCTGATCCTATAACCTTTTAAAAAATCTGGGGTTAAACGCTTCAAGATTTGACTCTGTTCCTTTATATTAGCACATTTTGCAGCTTTATTGTCTTTATTAGTTAATTTAACCTTCAACTTTGCATATTTTTAATTCATATTTTCTGCATTTGTATCTTCATCATCGGATATAGCACATCTGACATGTCAACAAATGTAAAGTTTACAAGTTTGTCGAATTTTGACCTTATATGGCAAATGAAAAGGCATGCCATAATCGCCGGAATAGACCAAAATAAACATAATATTTAGTTAAACTGTTATAATAAACGATACTATATTCTTTGGATCGAGAATATTATTTTAAGAAAAAATATCGAGGTTTGATTGAAGGTAGACAGAACAAGAATAGGTGAATGTAAGTAAAAATCGGTGCCCTGGTACACCAGTGTGACAAATGCGCTAGTTTTTGTAATGTAATTCCCATGATATTATACGATAAGGGTTAACATTTACTACAAAAAGAAATGTCTAATATCGCTAAAATAATTTGACATGTAATTTAAACTGTAAGTATTAGTTGAATACGTAAGGTGGAAATGAGACGGATCAAATTTTTTTTGTATATAATGCACATCGATAATCTCACTGAAAGAAAAACATAAAATGCATATGATCCGTAAAACCCGAAAGGACTGATTGCATCACAAGATAGAATTGTCTACCGGTATTTTCTATCAGTGTTATCTGAAATGATTTTCTCTAAAGATTTTTTAAATACAATGTATATACGCAAATTCAAAATGAATGCAGAATGAAAGTTATCTCGGTATCTTGAGTATACATGTATACTGCACAATTTGTATACATGCGACGTTATCATAAAAAATAATGACGTCATGACGTTTATGGTGCACCTGACACGAAAAACAATGGTATTTTTCAACAGCTCTACACTGAAAACTATTAATGCCAGGATAAAAAATTAAGCTGATTCTCAAAGGGCGTTTCCTAGGCTATGTTTGAGAAATAAATGATAAACTTTTGAGACGGGGTCGATTTTGATCACAAGTGAACCTTGTTCTTTTTACATTTGCTATAACAATGTTCTTGTGAGCAATCATCCAGCATGGCCTCTATAATATAATGATCTGTTTCAGAATCTAATGAAAAGATAGTGCTGGTAATTTGCTTAACCCTGGAATTATCAATATCTAAACCTCTGTCATCCCTATCCTTAATATGCACATCACTATCTGATGGGTTGTTATAAGAAACACGTTGTAGGTGTCTAATAAAATGGTCATTCTCTATCTTTAACATAGTGTCTAAAAGCACATCTATGCGCCTATTGCGCTTCCCTGAGAAGTACATGTATATAGTTTTCAGCTGGTTATGAAAACTTTCTACAAACATATTGGTATTAACATTGCCATATTCTATTCCTTTCCTAAAACACAATGACCATTTCTCAGGACGATTAAAGTAATTATCCATCAATATTTCAAGAACCCAGGATTCATAGTAAGAAGTTTTGAGATCAATGATTCTTTATACATATTGAAATCATTCTCTGATTTTGCTTGCAGCATATAATTGTCAATTCTAAGACCAAAAAATGCAATAAAAATAACGTATTAGTCATCTCTATAAAATTATTTCCATATTCCTCTGACTAAACCCCTGCTTTATATTTTAGATGGTGTGTGTGTGTGTGTGTGTGTGTGTGTGTGTGTCTTCCTCAAACGCAATGCAATAGTATGTAATATAAGGGTGGTTAGAGCCAAAGGAATCTCAAAAAGTGTTATGATTTTTTATATACTTACATCCAAGAGTATTTAAAATCTTATTAACCAATGTCCGAATGTTTTGCTTCTATAAACTGAGCTGGTATATTGACCAATCCATGCTGTCATTCTCATTTCAATTACCAAGTCTCTCGAAGAGTTTAAATACATCGATAAGACATCAAAAGTCGTATTTATGGCAGTGCTTGTAGTAGAACACATCATCGTTTTCTGTTGATTTCAACTTTGAGATTCGAAAACAGCGTATTTTATTCAAGATAATCAACGTTTATTCTCTTACTACTAAGGATTAGTAAATTTCAGATTCAACTTTCGGCAGCTCCCTGCTACACAGTTGCGCATGCGCAGTCAAACTTCCGCTTTCTCCTTTCACTTCGTTTCAACATGGCGGGTAGACGAACTGAAATGAATCTTGGAGGATTTTTCTTCTTGGTAGGTTCCATTTTAATCAAGTGTCATTTAATTGTAATTAGTTATTAAAACAGAAAAATCATATTCTTTTTCTTTGAAACTATTAATTTATTTTTCTTTATAACTAAGTAATATTTATTTTCGCCATTTCTCCAGTACATAAGCATGTATCAAAAAAATATTGAAGGAAAAACTTTAGTTCTATGATAACTTTGTGAATAATTAAAATTATATTTTAGAATATATAAATTCAAATATATTTCATTGATTTACTATATGGGTTTATATTCTATTGTTCATTTTACAAACTAGTTTATTTTTCAGTTAAGAACATCTAAAGATATGACACTATGTCTAGCTTTTTCATGAGCTATACTCAATGTTAATTGTTATTTATGTCATGCATGTATCTAATTCTACATGAAACGAAAACTTGTGGGGTGAAAATTCTTCGGTTTAATGGCTATATTGCCAGTATTGGTGCAGAATCTTATTAAAATTTACATGTGTTTGGTTGAAATTAG
This sequence comes from Magallana ariakensis, assembly GCA_020458035.1. Classification (NCBI taxonomy): domain Eukaryota; kingdom Metazoa; phylum Mollusca; class Bivalvia; order Ostreida; family Ostreidae; genus Magallana; species Magallana ariakensis. Next base: position 25,712,586 of record CM035818.1, read on the forward strand.
GCATTGTTCATACATAAGTGTGGTAAAAAAACCAACAATTATCCAAACCAAGACAGCAATTTAAATAGAGGATGGAGCCATCTCAGGGGCTTGAAGGATGGTTTATGGTTTTATTTCTCTATTCCTGTTTCAAAATATTTGTATATATATATATATATGGTCTCAATCCATGTTATTTGTATATAGTCTCAATCCATGTTATCTCCTGCTATCTTTTAAATTGCAGTCAATTTAAATGTTAAGTCCTGTATTGTTACTCTTGTTGGTTAATAATTAACAGATTGCTCTTTTGACTCCTGTCCACTGCATTGGTGAAGATCTGCATCTGCCATTCCTGTCTCAGGTAAAGTCCGGACACTGAGTATACTTAAGCATTAATATGAATTATTATTTTAAAATGTCTTGCCATGTCTGAAAATGTGATTTATACTTCAAAATTCCTGTTCCATCCTGATAGTAGCATCCAATTAATAGAACAGCAACTGTAACATCAACAAGTGTGAACTTTGTGAAATTGCACTGTAACAGCTGTGTTCAACATTTGTGGTGTCAAAAGAAAACTCATCATTTAACCATTCAGTACTCTGTGTGTGTTAAAGTGTTAAAACTGCTGTGACTTTCCACACACTTTATAAGCAAATTATCTAGAATGTAAATATTTTTTTTGTATACAAGTTGTTTATGAGAAGGAAACTTACTTCAATGCTGCTCTGTGATATTTTAAGTACATGTAAAAGGAAGGGAAACAAAAGAATAGGAAGAGGGAGGTGAAGATTACTATGAGAAAATATTGAATAGTGGAATGAAACTTTAATAATACTATTATATAACCTTTGCATTTTATAAAGCGTAAACTGTCCCAAACCATTTTTTTTATCTTTTAAACAAATAAATTTTGAATTCATTCCTTAAATGAATATAAGCTAATAATGAGAAGGAAAATTAACACTAAGGTAAATGCAGTTATCATTTTATCACACCTTAAATATTGAATTCTTTGTTGCAGGAAAACCTTTTGCCACCTTTATTGACAGATGCCCAGTTACAAGTAAGTAGTCATAATATGGGAGTAAGTGTCGAAAAATATTTTTTAAAAATACATGCATTACTTTTTAGTCTATAAATCTACAGTAATTGTTGCAAATATTTACCCATGTACATTATTGCATTAAAGGTAGGAATCTAATATCTACCTTTGTTATACTTGATAATGTAACATTGGGCAATTTATGCTTTCAAAACTGTGGAGCAGTTCATGAAAGAGCATAAACTGTCCCAAGTTATGTTATATGAGTATATCTATACTATTAAAAAAAAATAATGGATATTTTTTTTTTGTGCTTTAATCCTGGCAAAGTGGGAGTGATGTAACTTTAGTTACATGTAGTTCACCTGAGCCTTTTTGATCAAAATTTGTGCGTTGTTGTTGGTGTTGTTGTCGTTGATGTCATAGTAAACTTTTATATTTCATAATTGTAAATAATTACATTTCAATTTTAAACGATTAACAATTCACACTGGGCCTGCATTATATGTATTTAACCCATAGCAGCATTTACATTAAAACTTGTCTAATCCGGCGGAGGGTGTTTTGATGTATAAATGTAATTAAGAAGTTGTATGATAAAAAGAGTTGTGCAGGTATTTTTATCATTTGAAACAAAAACAGTTTTTGAACTTTCTAAATAAACAAATAGAATTGTTAGTAGTAAAGTAATAATTGGATAACCAAAATAACTGATAAGCAGTACATGTAAAATAATGTTGGTATAAATGCAAGATGGTGATGAGTGTTAATGAAGGTTGAATGTTCAAAACTTCAAAAGCTGAAGCAGAAGAAGTGAGTAACATATAATAGCTTTTAAAGCTGTTTCCTTTTGTTTAAATGCCTACAGGTAGAGTTTCTGTCTGCCCCTGGAGATGGGGATGGGAGGTTGTTTTTTTAATAAAACATGTCTACTAGCAACCTTGTTTTAGTTTATCTATGAAAACATATACACATAAAACCTATCTTGAAAGTTAACAAATATGAGAAAATTATTTTTTATTAGAGTCTTGCACCTTTTTAATATCAGGTCATGCACTCTATTATAATCTTTATGTTTTTAGCTCACCTGAGCTGAAAGCTCAAGTGAGCTTTTCTGATCACAATTTGTCTGTCCGTCCGTTTGTCCGTCTGTCTGTCTGTCCGTAAACTTTTCACATTTTCGACATCTTCTCAAGAACTACTGGGCCAATTTCAACCAAACTTGGCACAAAGCACCCTTAGGCAAAGGAGATTCAAAGTTGTGAAAATTAAGGACCACACCCTTTCTCAAGGGGAGTTAATTAGGAATTATTGAGAATTTTTGAGAAATTTTCAAAAATCTTCTTCTCAAGAACCATTTGGCCAGGAAAGCTGAAATACCGGGGGGTAGGGTGGGGCCACAATGGGGGGGGGGGGGTCGAATTTTTACATAGGAATATATAAAGTAAATCTTTAAAAATCTTCTTCTCAGAAACTAATTAGCCAGGAAAGCTGAAATTTGTGTGGAAGCATCCTCAGGTAGTGTAGATTCAAAGTTGTGAAAATCATGACCCCCGGGGGTAGGGTGGGGCCACAATGGGGGGTTGAAATTTTACATAGGAATATATAGAGTAAATCTTTAAAAATCTTCTTCTCAGAAACTAATCAGCCAGGAAAACTGAAACTTGTGTGGAAGGATCCTCATGTAATGTAGACTCAAAGTTGTGAAAATCATGATCCCGGGGGGTAGGGTGGGGCCACAATGGGGGGGTCGAATTTTACATAGGAATATATAGAGTAAATCTTTAAAAATCTTCTTCTCAGAAACTAATCAGCCAGGAAAACTGAAACTTGTGTGGAAGGATCCTCATGTAATGTAGACTCAAAGTTGTGAAAATCATGATCCCGGGGGGTAGGGTGGGGCCACAATGGGGGGGTCGAATTTTAACATAGGAAAAAATAGAGTAAATCTTTAAAAATCTTCTTCTCAGAAACTAATCAGCCAGGTGATTCTTGATGATTCTTGGGCCTCACAAGGGGTTCAGAGGTTGATGAAGGTTTATATCCCATACATAAACAATTGTTTAGGATCTTTTTGAAAACTGCAATGCTCAACATGTTTTATGACTATAAAATCACCCTGTTAGAAAAGGGACTAATGATAATAAAAATAAGAATATGCAGGGGGAAAAATGGATTTTCATTTATACAGGATCTACATGTATTATACTACATTGTCCAGATAGTTTGCATTATGACTCCATTAAGCTGATTTCATCATAACTATTGTTCCTCAGGTGAGCGATGTGGCCCATGGGCCTCTTGTTTGCTTAAATTATAGATTTCAGACTCCATAAAGCTGATTTTATAACTGCTCAGGTGAGCCCATGTACCTCTTGTTATGTTTTTGTTTTTTAAATATGTTGCTGATAAGATTGGAATAGTAACTTTTATAAAGATGTTTAAAATTATTGCAGGATTATGAAGAAGAAGATTTGGGTTTGATCCCCATTATAACATTATATATATATATATATATATATATATATATATATATATATATATATATATAATATATCTCTGTCTGTCTTGCTTGTCTTCTGCTTTCTTTTTGTACATTAACACTTGATAGATAGAAATAGCAATATTTACATGTATTTACTTTGCACCCTTTTTATGCACATTTTACTTTGAACTCACATTGCTAATCATTACTTTAGGGAGATAGTTGAGCTGTAGAATTGATTTTCCTTTTTTTAAAATAATTTAATAAGTTACGTACTATTGAAAGTGATTTCTTCATAGTCATTTGAATGGTACATGTACAATACTCCTACAGTGTATGCTGTTTCAAACAAAGGATTATTTGTTTGTCTTGAAAAATACTTATTGATTGATGGTGATGGTGTAAGATCATTCTTACCAGGGATTAATCTAGGTTTTAGGAAAAAAACAACACTCTCTAGAGAAATTGGGAAAATTAGTCTGGGCCAGAGCCCTGTTCAGGGGACCAGAGGACCGAATCCACTTGGCTGAAATTGAATTTCAACATTTTGTGACCATTAAGAGTACATGAAATGCTCACACAATTCAAATGCTCACATAATTTACATATTTAACCCCATTTGAAGTAGCTATATGCACAATAAAAAAAAATATTTGAGCTTTTTAATATAGTAAAGGGGGAATATTTACTTATCAAAAGGGGAAAAGAGGAGATCCAAGGGAAATTTTCTTTCAGTGGAGGGGGGGGATGCTGAATATCAGTTGTAAATATACCCTAGATTAATCACTGCATACATTAATAAAGTTCAAAGCACTAGCCTACGTTATATCACTTTCTCGTCTTGCCTCCTCTTGCTTACACTTTGCTTACCATATTCTTTGCAACTTTCTAACATAATATAATATTTTTCTGCACCAAACTAACATCAGGACAGGTAGTGTATGGACAGTCTAAGACATGGGTTCAATTCCCATCACTGCCAGAGTTGAATGGCTTTTTGTATGACTAATGGTTCTAGCTTATTTGCCACTGCCTTGAATTAACAAACTAATCTATTTTTGTATAAAGTATAAAAACAAAGTATATAATTATTATACCTCATAATCTTTTTTTCTCTCATTATGATATAAATTAACTTATAATGTCTTGTTAATTTATGTTATGAAAATTAAATAGAAAATTCCAATATTTTCTCTTCAACAAAGAACTTTTCTTATTTGAACAATAGTGATTCAAATGTTTCAAATTTCTTTTGTTGTTTACAAATGGTATTTTTGATGCATCATATTTATTTCGAATACTTTCTATTTTCTTAGGAACTTCAGTCAACAGAAAACATTTTGAATGAGATAAGTAAAACTCAGACAATAGAACTTCAAAATGTTGATGAACACCAAATGCAAGTAATTCAACAGGATGAATATCTGCATCAGTACGGTTTGTATAGGGCCCATATTCAGGGAGATGGTAACTGTTTGTTTCGTTCAGTTAGTTTTGGTTTATATGGCACTGAAGACCATCATTATGCATTGAGAGAATTGGCTGTGAATCACATCCAGGAAAACTTAGATGACTTTAGGTTTTATTTGTATGGAGAAAATGGATTACCCATGACTGACACAGAAACTACCAGGTATCTAAATAATTTAAGACAGTTAGGAACATTTGCTGGGCAGGAATCTATACTGGCTTTATCAAGAGTGTTAAATTTGAACATACTTGTAACTATTGGAGGGGATTCTCAAAATCCAGTGGTTAATACTTTAGAACACAATTTTCACAACTCAGATAATATTATTCATTTGGTTTGGACACGGGCTGGGGGTGGGCATTATGAATCAGTAATAGAAAATCCAGCATTAAAGGAACACACAGCTCCAACTGGGTCATCACAAAACACTGCCAGTGTTTCAGACAATAATACCAGTAAAAGCAACTACAATTGGAGATCTGATGCAAAAACTTGCAAACCTTTTAGTTTAGATGTGCTAGAAGATATTAAAAGCCACAAGGTACAAAATCAAAATACTGAACATTCATATGGTAGACAGTATGTTGACAAAAATGATGGTTCAAGGTCACAGACAAAATGCCCTAGTTGCAATAGAAGTTTTTACAACAAAGCAACTATGATGCGTCACCAAAAGTTGGCTCATGAGAAAGAAAATGGCCAAAAAATACTGTGTTCTATATCCACATGTGCTTTAAAGTTTCATAATGTGGATACATTAGTTGATCATCTTCAAAATTTTCATGGAGCATGTATAGATATTGAAAGTCTTAGTTTCGAAAGTATTGATTTATTTGAGCAGTTTAAAGAGCAGGAGAGTATTAAAATACACAGCAGATATGTAAAGCAGCGGCAAAATAAAGTAAACAAAGATGGCAGTCAGTCTTATACTCTTGTGTGTCACAGGGATGGGGTCAAACGTATTCACTTAAAAAAGGGTAAAAGTTATTTGGGAAAACGCAAAGAAAATATTAAAGGGTCTTGCAAAATTCAAAAATTGTGTCCTTCAAGGATGTCTGTTAAAATTAAGTCAGATGGATCTGTTCAGGTAAAGTATATCAAATCGCATACACACTCATTGTCCTTTGAAGAAAGCAAATTTTTGCCTTTACCAGATTCTGTCAAGTCCGAGATTTGTACAATGTTAGCTCTGAAAATACCAATAAACACTATACTTGACAGAATACGAGAAAATGTAGGTGAACGCAACGAACGTGACGACTTAAGTAAATTAAAATACTATCATTTGTTGGATAGGAAAACTATTCACAATTTAAAGAAAACTATTGTTGACTCATCTGTAATGAGACATTCTGATGACGCGACTTCAACCTTTCTGAAAGTTAATGAATTAAGAAATGAAATTTACAATCCAGTATTAGTGTACAAACAGCAAAACATTGACAATCCATCGACAGGTCTACAGAAGGAAGATTTTATGCTCGCAATAATGACTAAACAACAGCTTGAAATGTTTGAAAAATTTGCTTCACTTATACTTTGTATGGATTCAACCCACAAGACAAATGTTTATTCTTTTAAATTGATAACTCTTTTGGTTTTAGATGAATTTAGGCATGGTTATCCTGTGGCATTTTGTGTAAGCAATAGAGAGAGTGAGGATGTAATCTCTGTCTTTTTGAACTCAGTCAGAATGAAAGCTCCTAGTAATAAAGTTAATATACTGATGACAGATGACGACAATTCAGGTTGGAATGCTGCAAAGAAAGTTTTTGGGGGGGACCTTAAACATTTTCTTTGTCATTGGTATGTTCATGAAAATTGGAAAAAAAAGATTTGACAACTTATTAAGGATGAGGAATTACAAGCAGAAATTTATACTTATTTATGTGCTTGTTTACAAGCACAGTCTGAAAATCTATTCTCTTGTTATGTCCAGGAATTGTTGAAAAAACTTCAGGAATCTAATCAAGAATTTTTACATTACTTTCAGAATTTCTACCTGAGCAGAAAAGAAATTTGGGCAAAATGTTTTCGAAGTGGGGAATTTGGAAATGTTCATACAAATATGTTTGTAGAAAGCTTTCATAATCAACTTAAAACTATATATTTTGAAGGAAAACGCAATAGACGGATTGATGTTTTGGTTGATACCCTCTTACAAATTGAAAAAAATCTGTTCATGACAAGACTTCGTCGTTTAAGTTATAATTTACCCTCAGATGAAAATATTAATAATTTTGATCGTCATCAGAGAAGTTTAGAAATTGATGATTCCTGTATTTTTCAAATCAATGACTTTTTTTTTACAGTTACATCATCTGATTCAACGTATGACATAAAGAAACTAGTTGACATATGCAGTGAGAAGTATTGCTTCAACAAGTGCAAAACATTTCCTTGCATCAACCTTTGTAGACATCTTTTTTCATGCTCCTGTCTGGATTACAAAAATGGTCATGTTTGTAAACATTTGCACAAAATACATGCATTTGCCAACCTTAATGCACATAAAGATCATCCATCTAATGCAAATACAAACTTTTCTTCAAAACAATATGCAAGTAGTAGAGACACTGATTCTTCAACATCTACACGTGATTGTACTGAACTAAAGATACAACACATTGAACAGAAATTAAACACAATAGCTGAACAGATTAAAAACAACCCATCGGTTCAAAAACACAGACTAGACAATATTTTAAGTGCCTTAGACCATATTATTGCAGCAAATGAGGGTAGCAATCAAATAGACAATTCTATGAAAGATTTCAAAAAGACAGAGAAAATTTCTTCTAATGCTAAGAATTTGTTGCAGCCTAGATTTAGACCAACTGTCAAAAAGCCTGGTCGGATCCCAAAACCCCGTCTACGGAAACCAACAGAGGAAGAAATGAGGAACCTTCTTCCTAATGTCTCTGGGTATGGCTTTAATCTTCTCTTTCAAGAACGATTTTAAACATAAAATTTCAGTGTGAATGATGCCAAAATAATAATTTCAAATCTTAAGATGATGTGATTTACACAGTAAAACACGCTTATAACGAAGTGTCAGGGATGGGCAATTTTGCATGTTCATTATAACCATGTTTTACTGTATTAGTCAAGAGCAGTTTTTTTTTTATAATTGTTCAAAGACATTTGTGGTATTTTCATTTATGTATGGAAATATATTATTGATTTTTAATTTCACTTTTCAACTATTTAGATCATATCAAGACTCCGCAGAGCCAGTTTCCTTGCCAGGACCATCTGTGGCTCCATATCCTCCCCTGAGACTGGTTCCACCAACAACCAATGCACTTCCTACACAACCTGCACCACAGCAAAGTGTATTCAGGTATGTTTCGCATATCATTTGCACTTTACCTACTTCAGAGAGCTTTTTCAAACATAAATTTTTAATACTCATATATATATATATATATATACACTTCAATCTAGTGTTGAAACTGGTTTGGGGCAGCCAACATGGATGAGAGTGCCTCCCTCTATGCTTGGTAGGAGGATTGTAACCACCATCAATGGCAAGAAACAGGTCATTGTGTTCACAAGAGGAGACCAAAGAAATGGTATTTAATTTAAAGATGAAATTTAATTGTAATTTTTTTTCATCTATTGAAATATAGATTTGAAAAATATATGCATGTATTTCCCTTTATTTTTTTTAGATCCTGCAGACAATGATGGGGTGTGAATTGGGATAAAATAAGGAGTCTTGTAGTTTGATTTTCAATATATAAATTTCTGTTTTCAGGGTGGGTAAATTCATAAGGATAAGTTTCTTGCAGTGGATGATAGTAGGACAGCAAGTCAGTCCTGTAGTAGACTGGCAAGGGTGAAAGGACATTGTCCATCTGAGGTCCTAGGCCCCTGTTCTGCTTCATTCTCTGATTGGCATTACATGTAATTCATTAGTTTGGATTAGGATAGGTTTCTTGCAGTGGATGATAGTAGGACAGCAAGTCAGTCCTGTAGTAGACTGGCAAGGGTGAAAGGACATTGTCCATCTGAGGTCCTAGGCCCCTGTTCTGCTTCATTCTCTGATTGGCATTACATGTAATTCATTAGTTTGGATTAGGATAGGTTTCTTGCAGTGGATGATAGTAGGACAGCAAGTCAGTCCTGTAGTAGACTGGCAAGGGTGAAAGGACATTGTCCATCTGAGGTCCTAGGCCCCTGTTCTGCTTCATTCTCTGATTGGCATTACATGTAATTCATTAGTTTGGATTAGGATTGGTTTCTTGCAGTGGATGATAGTAGGACAGCAAGTCAGTCCTGTAGTAGACTGGCAAGGGTGAAAGGACAGTGTCCATCTGAGGTCCTAGGCCCCTGTTCTGCTTCATTCTCTGATTGGTATTAGTTCATTAGTTTGGATTAGGATAAGTTTCTTGCAGTGGATGATAGTAGGACAGAAAGTCAGTCCTGTAGTAGGCTGGCAAGGGTGAAAGGACATTGTCCATCTGAGGTCCTAGGCCCCTGTTCTGCTTCATTCTCTAGTAAATAGTTTTGGCTTATTGTTTAATAGAAATGTGGTAGGCTAGAGTCTTCAGAATGTTGTTGTTTTTTAAATTTATTGTTCTTTTTACAAGTTGTTTTTTGTTTGTTTGTGGTTCCATATTTTAATATATTAACTGTAAACCAAGTACTAAGCATGTATCGGTATTATAAATATTAATAAGACAAGTGGGTGACTTTTACAAGTTAGTATTTACTGTCAGATTTCACAGTTCTTTTCTCCATGTTAAAATCAAATATTTGCAATGGATTATTCCTAACCAATTAAATGTGGATCATTCCTAACCAATTAAATGTGAATAATAAATGATGCATTCAATACCTTTTTTTTTTTTTTCAAATGCTTTTGTCATGTTTGGTCAAATTGAAATGCTTGATATATCACTGGTACATGTACTTGATTTAAGGATATTTCTTTCATGTTTCGCATGCTTTTTTCCTGAAACCTTTGATAGGTCCTTTGTTTTCTAAAGGTTTCAGTATCATTTTATATTCATTTGACTGATGTACGCTGCATTCCGTATAAATATATCCAGTTATTTTGTGATGATCTTTTTTTTAGCTTTTTTGTAATAACTTTCACAGCATAAAAAATAGAATAAGCAAAAATTATATATTTGATATTGTTTGCTATTAAAATTGCAAAAATGACTCAAAAAGGTTACATATTTACCCTTTAAAAAAAATTTTTTTTTGCAAATTGTGTGACACGAATAAAACTGACGCATGGTATTGCCTGTTTATCTATTGTTGCAAGTTCTTTGAAATTATTTGGAAAGTTTATGCACTTAATTATCATTATGATATTTCTGTATATTTAACATTACACAAATCCATGGTGAAAATAACTTCTGTACATATATATATCATTTTCATTTTTTACTTTTTTTTAAATTCATTTCACTGTACTCAATTTGGTAACATTTTCTAAAAAACTACTTTCTATATCAATATGTATATACATGTATATGTAAAAAGTCTTTATATAGTGAATCAAGATAAATTTTATGGATATTTTATAAGCTTCCAAACCAGCAGCCATGATTAGAAACTTTCCTAATAATGGTCAAGTACATTGTCTTTCAGTTGTTTTTTGATAAGGGCCGAAACCTTCTTGGTGCTTTTTCTGAATTTTTTTTGGTATAATAATGATACATGTACTAGTATTTTAAAGAAAATTTTGTGAAAAAAGAACATTATATATTTCAAATTTATTTAATCAATTTGGCACCAGGAAGGTCTCAGGTTATAAATATGTTCTCTTACCTGACTGATGAGGCCCAAAGAGAACATTCAGTATGTAATGTCAGTACATGTATTTGTAATTTACACAGAATTAAGAAATATCAACTAAATTTTTTTTTTTCATCAGCTTACTGGAAAGCTCAATAATTATACAATTTAGTCTGCAGGGAATTACATTAAATCAAAACCTAGCTCATGACTTTTCTAATTCACCATTAAGATTTGCCATTTTCCAGTAGGGTATGTTGACCGTGTTCAATTTAATTTTATAATCAGATAATCTGCACACCCAATGCATGAAGCACCCAATGCATGAAGTTGCCTATATCACAGTCAGACTAGAGCCAAAAAGTATCAATCTGCCTGTCATTGTGTTTGAATATTGTACAAAAATTGTACATTTACATTTAATGTAATTTTAATGGTAAATTCATCAGTTTTTCTACAAACAGCAGAAAATCAAATTATAAGGACATGTAGCTACCAAATCTACACTAATAAAATCTGGGTTGGAACAGTTTAGGCTTTTTATAAAGTTTCGCTTCATGGTTTATAAAGTGTAAGCTGCCCCAACCCAGTTAACACTGGTATAAATTGGGAACTATTTATTCTATTTATTTATAAGTCCAGTTTAATTAGGTACACAAACTAATATAATTTGCCTGTTACTGTACAATATAACTTAGCATGAAAGACTTTTTAATCTTAGGGAAATATTTATATTTTATTTTACACTGCACTTTCTTTAATAATGTGTGGATGGTATAGGATAATAAATGAAATTGGGGAAAGCACTACAGCACTTTTAAGCAAAATTTTGGACAAGAGAACTACCTTAGATTACCGGTACTTAAAAATTTTGAGCAAAGGAGAAATTTAACACGTTATCGCATTTCCGCTCATAGACTTAATATTGAAAGAGGACGTTATCCAGGCATTCCTCGACAAGAAAGATACTGTAATAGATGTAATGTCAAATCAGTTGATGATGAAAAACACTTTTTAGCTCACCGAGACGAAGTCGGGGGGAGCTTATGCTATACCCTCGGCGTCGGCGTCCGGACCTGGTTAAAGTTTTTGTTGCAGGTCCTGTATCTAAGTTATTACTTGTCCTATCTTCACCAAACTTGCATGGATGATGCATCTGGACCTACTTATGGACTTGAAAGACTTGGATGCTGATGCCCTTTGATAGCAATTTCTAAGTTACTACTGGTCCTTACTTCACCAAACTTGCATGGATGGTGTGTCTTATGATACTGATGCACCTGGCAGGCTTGAATGCTGAATCTAAGCCATAGGTTTCGGATGCTGGATGAGGTTAAGGTTTTTAGAGCTGGTTAAAGTTTTTGGAGCAGGTGCCCTCTGATGATTATATCTTAGTTATTACTGTTTCTTACTTCACCAAACTTGCATGGATGGTGTGTCTTATGATACTGATGCACCTGACAGGCTTAAATGCTGAATCTGAGCCATAGGTTTCGGATGCTGGATAAGGTTAAGGTTTTTAGAGCTGGTTAAAGTTTTTGGAGCAGGTGCCCTCTGATGATTATATCTTAGTTATTACTGGTCCTAACTTCATAAAACTTGCATGGATGATGCGTCTTATGATACTGATGCACCTGACAGGCTTGAATGCTGAATCTGAGCCATAGGTTTCGGATGCTGGATTAGGTTAAGTTTTTTGGATCAGGTCACATGTTTGATAAGTATTAGTACCATTTTAAACTTGCATAGTTGATTTAACTATAATATAAATGAATTCGCAGAGGTAGCTTCAGATGCAGAGCCTGATCTCCATTATCAAGGATGCTAAAAAATACATCTTAGTTATAACTGGTCCTAACTTTACTAAACTTGCATGGATGGTGCGTCTTATGATACTGATGCACCTGACAGGCATGAATGCTGAATTTGACCCATAGGTTTCGGATGCTGGAGGGAGGTTAAGGTTTTAAGAGTGGGTGTTTTTGGAGCAGGTGCTCTCTGATGATCATATCTTAGTTATTACTGGTCCAAACTTTACCAAGCTTGCATGGATGATGCGTCTTATGATACTGATGCACCTGGCAGGCTTGAATGCTGAATCTGAGCCATAGGTTTCGGATGCTGGATGAGATTTGGTTTTTTGGAACGTGTCACATATTTTGTAGAAAATAGCTTGCATAGTTGATTAATATGATTCCTATGATATTAATAGAATCATTCATTATTACGAGTGTGGGATAGTGAAATTCCACCGAGGGGACAAGATTCACGGTCTAGGACGAGGCTCTGCCGAGTCCTAGACCGTGAATCTTGACCCCGAGGTGGAATTTCACTATCCCACACGAGTATATAATGAATGATTATTTTTCTCGCATTATTTCACATTTAAAAACGATGTCTGACAACTTTCTGTTATGACGTTAGAAAATTTACGTTCGGTTTACTCTTCCGCGTGCTTCAAATAGTGCAAGTCAAAATAAGAGCATACGACATTTTTGTACAATAAAAATACGATAAATTGTTATTAATTAAGCAAATCAATTACTTAATGGATAATCTCAATCAATAATTTTGCATTTTCCACCAGCAGACAACGTTTGTTTACATTTTAAAGTGGCGTAGTGATACACAGTGTAAGACAGAAAAATCTCACACTGCTGTCTCACACTGGACCAACCGATCTCACACCGGTGATAATGCGAGAAAGTATTGTATGATATGATACACTATTGTTTTATATAATACAATATTATATCATATATTATATTGTAAAAAGTTATGATATGCTATGATATTGTATCAATTTTTTGGTACATTATGATATGATATTGTAATTTATAGTATTGTATATTATGATACAATATTGTATAATATGATATTGTATAAAAATAAATATACTATTTAATCACATGCTATTATTTCATATGATATTGCAACATAAAATATTGTATCATAATTATGATATGATATTGTATAATATATATCGTATCACATGATACAATATTATGTAGTATGATATTGGTTTATACAATATATTATTATATCACATGCAAATGTATTATATGATATTGTATAATATGATATTGTATCATATAATACAATATAGTATAATATGATATTGTATGATATACTATTTAATCACATGCTATTATTTCATATGATATTGCAACATAAAATATTGTATCATAATTATGATATGATATTGTATAATATATATCGTATCACATGATACAATATTATATGATATTGGTTTATACAATATATTATATCATATGATATTGTATCATATAATACAATATAGTATAATATGATATTGTATGATATAATATAGTACTGTATCAATTGATATGATACACTGTTGTACCTAATTATATTGTATCATATGATACAATATCGTTTTATGTATCAAATATGACACAATATTATACAATAAAATATCATACTATAATATTATACAATATAATATCATGTTACAATATTGTGATGTATTATGTGATATGATATTGTATCATATAATACTATATTGTATCATATATTATATATTATGATATTGTATTATGTGATCAAATACAATAATGTATAACACGATACAATGTTATATCATATGTTACAATATCATATCTCATCATTATTTATTACAATATTTTATTGTATTATATGATATATATTGTAAGTATCATAGGAAGCAATATCATATTTTATATTATTGTATTGATAAATATTGTATCATATAATACCGTATGAAATGAACATGATTATTATACAATTTTTTAACATATGATATAGTTATACGATATTGTGTCAAAACAGTATCCATGTATATCCAAGATCATTATTAACTATGATTTTCATTTAATATGATAAAGGTGATCTCATAAAGGTGATTCCTCATAAAGGTAATGCCTCGTCTCGGTGAGCTTTGTAATCTGTGATTACCTATGTTTATTCTCATGTCATCATAATAAGGCATTAAGAGATACTCTATACAATCTAGCTAATGACTCTTGTAGAAATTTTCAATACATGGACAATGACCAAAAATTAAACTTGCTTATGACGAATGAAGACATACAATTACTTGTACAACTCAGTGAAATGATTCTTAAAAGTGGAGTATAATTTTTATATTTATAGATATATATAATGTACAGTGTATCTAGTTTAAAGGGGGGATGTTATGTTATGTAATGTATAAGCATACTGACTTGAAGACTTTGAGTACAAGTAGGCCAGTCTGATTGACTGCAGGCACCGTCCCTTAGTATTCTTTGTTTTCAGGCCACATTGTTTCTATATACATGTAACTACATTGTTCATACATGATCTCATATAGTTAAATGTGGATATCTTGCACATATATTTCACTGTATTGATGAATCATTTTTCATATGGTGGTTTGTAATGTGAACCTAGACATTCTATGCTATTATTTCATTCATTATTTGTTATAATCATGATATTGTTTTTTATGTATATGCCCCCCTAAGGGTCCTTGATTGGTGAATAAACTATATATTGTATTGTATATTGAGGGGATTTTGTTTACACCTTCCCTGCATATGTTGATGCATTACTTAATATATTCAGGGCACATTTAAAATATATTTAAAAAATAATTTTGACTTATTAAAACAAAATTGCAACTGAATTGTCACCTACCCTACACTAAATGCAGTCGATCAACCATATATATGTTGTATGTTTGGTAAACAATGAATAAACTGCATTACTTCAAAACATCAACATTGCGTAAAATTAAGGCATTAAATGAGAAGTTATTTAATGCATGTAAAAGATACTGCACATGTGTGCTTTCAGAAGTGGAGGATTGCTGGGGTTGTCCCGGGGGGGGGGGTCTGTACACTACAACATAGGCTTTATATCAAATGTTGACATCAAATTACTAAATTTATTTTATGTTATGATAAAGTTTCTCCTAGTAAACAACTCTTGTTTTCAATTTTCAACCTGCCGAAAGGCGCGGGGGGGGGGGGGTATCCAGGGTATCTAAG
This sequence comes from Magallana ariakensis, assembly GCA_020458035.1. NCBI lineage: Eukaryota > Metazoa > Mollusca > Bivalvia > Ostreida > Ostreidae > Magallana > Magallana ariakensis. Next base: position 25,728,335 of record CM035818.1, read on the forward strand.
CATTTAAAAGATATAAGGTTAACATGGTTAATACATAACAATCACATTCACAACTATGTTACTTTGAAGCTGGCCATTTAAAATATTATTAATCTTACACGTTTGTGTGTAAAAACACACGTATATATGTGGGAAAATCTTACTGCTTTAGCTATGTTTACATCCTGTTACTTTCACTTTGTGAGTGACGTCACAGTGATGGTCACATGGTGTGCAGGGAGCTGCCTTTAGACTCGTTCGTGTAAATTTCCGGTGATTTCTAAACACAAATGAGACCGAGAATATAAAGTAAAAAATAAATTGGAGCGGGAAACGGAACGAAATTTTCCGGACGCGGGATATTCAAAATAATATTATTTTTGCACTTTTGTTAAAATATGAGCGTGCGGGTCCTACGAACAAGAAATCTAATTGGTGTGGCCAAAGTTGTTAATTTTAATTAAAAGACAATGACAGAGACTGGAAATGGTGCGAGAAGAGTCTTCAATAATGTATTTTGGAGCTTTGATAACGGTGGTCACTGATTAATGGCTAGTGATTAAGATAAGAGGTTCTTAAGCAATGGAGGGGTGATGAGGCTTTTCCATCAGTCATCCAAGATGGGGTTCCTCTTAGAAGACATGGCAGCTCTAAAATAAATAAACAGTATGAAAGTTTACAATACTTAAAAATTTGAACCACACAAACATCATATTCTTTGAAAAAGTCTACAAGTGTACAGTTCAATATAAATCATACCAAAGAAAGGACCAAAGTGGCTGCATCGACATCAGTACAAACAAGAGGCCCATGGGCCACATCGCTCACCTGAGCAACAATAGACATAATAAAATCAGCTTTATGGGGTCATATACAAAATATCTGAACAATGTCGTATAATAGATCCTGTATAAAAAAAAAAATTCCCCTGCATATTCTTATGTTTATCATTGAGCTTCTTTGTAACCGGACGATTTTACAGTCATATCACATATTGAGCATTGCAGTTCTCGAAAAGATGATCAGACTTAAACAACTGTTTATAAATGGATTATAAACCTACGGTACATCAAACTTTGAACCCCTTGTGAGGTCTAAGAATTGTCCAGGGGCCAGAGTCTAAACAATTTTAAAGAATGAACAATATGTCAAAATGCTTGCATATAAGTAAAACCATATATAAAAACATTTGAGTTTTTGTGAACAAATTTCCTTTGCAAAATTGGACCCCCCCCCCCCCAATGTGGCCAACCCTACTCCTGAAGAATATGATTTTGACAAATTTTAATCTAGACTATTTGAAGTTAGAGTTCTTCTAGACAATTTGTGTTTTAGAAGATTTTTCCCTATATATTCCTATGTAAAAATTTGACACCCCAACTTCCAATTGTGGCCCCACCCTACCCCCAGGTATAATGATTTGAACAATTTGAATCTTCCCTACCTGAGGATGCTTCCACACAAGTTACAGCTTTTCTGGATGATCAGTTTCAGAGAAGATTTTTAAAGAATGACTTCATATATTCCTATGTAAAATTTGACCTCCCCTTTGTGGCCCCACCCTACCCCTGGGGATCATCATTTGAACAAACTTGAATCTGCACTACCTGAGGATGCTTCCAAACAAGTTACAGCTGTTCTGGCTGATCAGTTTCAGATAAGAAGATTTTTAAAGATTTACTCTGTATATTCCTATGTAAAAATTCGACCCCCCATTGTGGCCCCACCCTACCCCTGGGGATCATGATTTGAACAAACTTAAATCTACATTACCTGAGGATGCTTCCACACAAGTTACAGCTTTTCCGGTTGATCAGTTCCAGAGAAGAAAATTTTTAAAGATTTACTCTATATATTCCTTTGTAAAAATTTGACCCCACCATTTTGGCCCCACCCTACCCTTGGGGGATCATCATTTGAACAAACTTAAATCTACACTACCTGAGGATGCTTCCACACAAGTTTCAGTTTTCCTGGCTGATCAGTTTCAAAGAAGAAGATTTTTAAAGATTTACTCTATATATTCCTGTTAAAATTCGACCCCCAACTGTGGCCCCACCCTACCCCTGGGGGTCATGATTTGAACAAACTTTAATCTACGCTACCTGAGGATGCTTCCACACAAGTTACAGCTTTTCTGGCCGAATGGTTTTTGAGAAGAAGATTATTTACAAATACCAACAAATTTTCAATGATTTTTAACTATCTCCCCTTGAAAGAAGGCTTGGCCCTTCATTTTAACAAACTTGAATCCCCTTAACCTAAGGATGCTTTGTGCCAAGTTTGGTTGAAATCAGCTCAGTTGTTCTGGAGAAGAAGTCGAAAACGTAAAAAGTTTACGGACAGACAGACGGACGCCGGACAAAAAGTGATCAGAAAAGCTCACTTGAGCTTTCAGCTCAGGTGAGCTAAAAAGGAAGCATTCCTCACAACAAGGGCCAGAAAAGTACAGGGACCACCAGCCCAGTCCAGTGTCTATGTCCTATAAGAAGGCTGTGTAAAGAAGAGTTTCATGACATTGTACAGCAGCAGAAGAATGGAATATTCACAGTTAGCAATGCTGAGCGTAGAAGCAGTGAGATGAAGATTCTGTGACCCGGACCAAGTGAAGTGCAGCCGGTAGACTCCTAGAGTCACCGAACCCCAATTCCAAACTTTACAAAGTACTCCATCAAGAAAAAACTGCTAAACTAAGGAACCACGCATTTAAAGAGCACTCACAGAAATTCCCGGACTGTGACGGTTCACTGGACTGGAACCAGCATGGGGAGGAAAAGCGAGGCCTGGCATGGTTCTTTCTATTCGATGTAAGAAGTGCCATTACACCAGTCACCGTGAAAAGCTGGAAGTCAGTCGACCAGGAAGGGGATGAAGAGCCGCACAGCTTAATGTGGCCATGGCTGTCGGCCACTTGGGTACCAGCCTTACAACAGAGTGTATGCGTGGTATGCTTCGTGGCGCAAACATCGTACCAGCATCAGCCACCAACATTCATCAGACCTGAAACAAAGTAGGCAAAATCATCACTGATGTGAACAAAAGTAGCATGAAGAATATAAGGCAGGACATTCAAGAGCTTAACGAGATATGTGGACTTGCCAATACACCTATAAGAGTGGAAGGAGATGCCCGGTATAACAATGCCACCTTCAGTGCGATCGGGAAAACACCATTCCAAGCTGCCACACAAGTGACATACACTTTAAGTGAAAATGTTACCAAGAAGAAGAATGTTGTGGCAGTATTTTGTGGCAATAAACTGTGCAAGAAAGGCACCCATCTTAGAGCCAAGGGAAAGGAAGTTACCTGCCCAGGACATGAAGACTGCACTGCAACCATTCCTCCAGAGACCACCATTAGAGATGAAAAGAGATGGGCTGCGAAATGCATCGGTGAGCTTCAAAGCGATGACCGTCCACTCGTCATTTCACATTTCACCAGTGATGGAGATAGTGCCGCTGCTTCCGGTGCATCTGAAAAGCAAGGGCATATGATTGAAAACCTCAAAGACCTGCGCCACTTCTTTGACTCTCAAAGAAAACAGACTGCTAAGGCTCCATTCAGCAGTCACATGTTTCCTGGAAGAACAAAAGCTATGAGGGAATCCATGCAGAGAAGATTTGCCCTCGACCTGAAGCTTAAATGCAGGACCAAGTACGAAAACTGCTACAAACACTACTCCGGAGACCTACCTTTGATGAAACGGGCCATCTCATCTGCTGTCGGTTCCATCATCAGCTGCTACCAAGGACAGTGCAGAAAGTCCTTCTCATGTCGCGGAATGAAAAACAACAAGTGGAACTCTTCAGTGTTGCCTCGTGACTTTGAATTAAGCATGACTGAAGAAGACAGATGCTTGTTAAATGACTCTATAAATTTGACTTTGGGACCTAATAATCTTGATAGAATTAAATATTACACTTGTACACAAAAATCTGAATCTATGAATAGGGCATATTTAAAATCAAATCCAAAATGTATTACTAGAAGTAGAAATTTTGAAAGTAGGATACATAAAGTTGTGCACTCACTCAATCGGGGTCATGGAAATTCAACATTGGAACTTTGTGAATCTGTAGGGGCACCTGTTGTAAAAGGAAGTAGAGTGGTCCATCACCTAAAACAGCAGCAAAATAGGCAAAATTACTTTAAAATGAAACAAAAACTATTAAAATATAAATTTCAAAGAAAATTCTACAGATCTAAACGATATCAGCTCTACGATAAAAAGTCTGGAGACACTTATAGTAAATCACTTACAGATCCAAAATTAAACAGGAAGTAGCTAAGTGTGAAGGGGGGGGGGGGGGGGGGGGTAGGGTGTGTATGTAGTTTACATGTATGAAATGTTTGTTATATTATACCTATCATGTGAATTTTGTATTACATTTAATGATTGCTATATTTTAATAATGTGCACTGAATGTCTGGTAATGTGTGAAGGATGAGCGTGTGTAAAAGGTGACACGTTTTTTTTTCAAGAGGGACTCTGTTCATGTAAATATGTGATATTTTTCATTGTTTATCTTATTAAAAAAATGATTTCAAACAATTATCTTGATTTTCTTACCTGTCTGATGTACACAACAAAGAAGTCAGAGACGATTGATAGAAATACTGGTGTACAGGTGTCAAATTTCACTGTTGATGACAAGACAGCATCCCGCATTGTTTATCCGCTATTGTTGATCTTTAACAAGGGAGACAACTCCTGAAATTAGAAAAAATGCAGTTTAAATAAAAGTTACATGTTTCTCTTAAGGTCTCACACAAGGAATTAATTTCACTATATGTTACAATATAGCTTTAATTAAGTTAATTGATTAACTATACTCTCAGCATATAAATCATGAAACACAAATTATAGTTAAATGCTTCAAGAAAAATTTTAGATCAGAAAAATAACGCCTTATGCGGCTTCTAAGAGAGATAATTGATAGTAAACACACCTACCCTCAAATACACGTGGGTTTCACATGTTGACAAACAGACTCAGCACCATCCAGGAAGTTGCATCATGCACATCTAAAAAATAGTTCCATTGAAATTAGTGTGACAATTCCACTAAAGTAATAATTCTCCTAGCCACTGAGTCCAAAATCAATACTGTAGGCCTAAAATAAGGTGCCAAAAAAGGAAGAGAGAAAAAAAATTGTCTCTATATATATGGAACTACGATTGACTAAGTTCAGTTTGATTGGCTATTTCCTTGCGTAAGACCTTTAAGGAATAAGGAATCATTCAATTTTGGATGAGGTGTGGTCAAATCGAATAAAGCTCGAAGGGCTTTATGATAGAGTTTATCATGCCCCGACCAAAATTACCACCTCATAATATTCAAACGATGAATCCTAATTACTTATATTTACATAATTTTAAGCAACTGTAAGATTAAATATTAGATTATTCACATATTTATGTGATTTTCATTTCTTTAATTATGCATAACCTGCTCACGCCCCAACTTTACGTCTTTTCAATTTATTGGACTGTACATTACAAAATCGAATCGTAGTGTTATCACAAAGAAACTGAAGAATCTAAATATTGGCAGATAAGCAAGAGGCCCATTGGCCACATCACTCACTTGAGCAACAATAGCCATAATACAATCAGCTTTATGGAGTCATGAACACAATATTTGCTTATCCCAGGTTTCCTTGGTGCTAAGCGGATGAGAGTCATTGACTTCCCCCTGGATCAGACACCAGTCCATCGCAGGTTAACCCCCAGTGTAAGCCAGTACCCAGTTTCAGCTGGGTGGACTGAGACAATGTAGATAGAGCGCTTTGTCTAAGTGCACAACACACAACATCAAGTGACCACAGCTGGGTTCGAACCAGGGACCTTTCGGTAACTGGCCTAATGCCCATGACCACTGAGCCATAAGATCTTCATATATTATTATTCTTTCAGTTAATTAGCTTGAAGGTGATTTCGACAAGCTTGCTTTAATCTTAGTTGAAGTCCAATTGCTGTAACCCCAAGCTTTTCAAAAATCTTTTTCTGTAAGTTCAACTACATCCTGAATTCTGATCTGAAATTATGTACAGTACACAGCTCATCTTGGATACATTCTCAAAAACTTTGAGGATTTGTGACACTATGCTCATACATCATGGATATTTAAAAATTTGTAAAAACTTATAAATTGACAAGTGTTTGTCTAACTTTGTAACACAATAGATCATCATGGGACAAAAGACTTCTGGCTAGCAGATCCTGAGTTGGATTGCACAAAAGGACATTTGCTTTTATCAAGTTTATTGCCAGTGCAAAATTGCTTTTTGTTGATCTTTTCAAAATAAGTATTAATACATTGTCAAATATCTGTGAATATGCATGTGATGTTTTTAAACGTGTCCTCAAAGTCTTCGCCCGTCGATGACTCCCCTTCAAGCTGATTGTACAGAAGAAACGAATCAACAATGCCATGTGCTCGCCATGCTTGTTTTGATCATGTGACAGACTATTTTTCTGGCGTTGACAGAGGTGTAAGCGAAACTTGTGTAGCACGACCTCTGGTGAGAGAATGTAAAAGCTTTAAAGAAAAATACCTTTTTACGCAGAAGAGCATCGCATAAATTAGATAACTCGAGCAAAGATTTTTTCATTCAATGAAAATTATTTAATTTTTGTAGTAGATCTAAATCTTCAATCATATATAAGTAACAGACACGGTACTACCAATAGGATGGGTTGAGATAAACTTTAATTTGTTTTGTTTTGTGTTAGAATTTTAATTTTCGTGAATGTCAATTAATAAACACCCACCCAGCATCATCGCTATCGTACCATCGCTTCATCGCGCTATCGCTTCATCTTGCCATCGCACCATCGTCATCACATTGTCGCACAATCGCATCATCGTCATCGCGCTATCGCACCATCGCTTCATCGTCATCGCATCATCGCGCCATCGTCATCGGAATATCGCGTCATCGCACTACCGACCCCGACCTCGATGGTGCGATGGTGCGATAGTGAATAGAGAGAGCGAGAGAAACTGTGTGTGTAGACGCTTATGAATGAGAAAAGATTTTCTTCAAATCATATTAAGAAAACATTAATTATCTTGATCAAGATAATTAACGTTGTATAAACTATTCTCTCTACTACATGTTTCTTTATTTTTTAACGAGTTTTTATCTATAGGCCCTAGTTGAGAACTTATATTAAAAGATTAAAAGATTATCATTGTTTCATTTTAATAGAAATAAGAAAAACTTTGATAGAAAGAAAAGAAATAATAGAGAAAATGAAAGAGTGCAATAAGTAGAGAGAGGGTGACAGCAAAAAGCAAAATATCAGGTAGGATATAAGAAAAAAATGTCAAATAAATGTTTACTATCTAAATAAACAATATATGGAAATATCTTCATAAAATGAATAATTTAGGCATATTTCAAAGAAGGTTTTAAAACTATTTTGGAAATTAAATGTGTGTATTGTACAAAGGTTGCAGAATTTAAAAGGCTACGAGGAGGGTATGTCTGAGAGAGAGAGAGAGAGAGAGAGAGAGAGAGAGAGAGAGAGAGAGAGAGGGGGGGGGGGGTTTAGAGCTAAATTGGATTTCAACTTAAATATCAAATTTCAATTCAAAGTCTCCATTTTCAACAATATAAATGTATTACAAATATTTGAAAATTTTCTTCCTCTTATTTTATTTCTTCTTCTCTCTCTCTCTCTCCTAATTCTTTATTTGTCTCTCCGAAGCATCTGAAATTTTGCATTTCAAGTATAGACATTAAGTTGACATATTCATTCTGATATTCTACATGTATTTTGTCCTCGCTCCCGTCATCGCTCCCTAACTCATCTTTTTGTCTCTCCGTCTCTGTTTCTGTCTCTACGTCTCTGTTGTTGTTTCTCTCTCTCTCTCTCTCTCTCTCTCTCTCTCTCCGACTTCTGAAATTTTTTCATATCAATTATTTTTACATAGTTATTTAAACGTTTTAGGAATCTATAACTTTTTGTCAGAAACCTTTGTCCTTTGATCTAACCATCTTTTTTTTTATTCCTCTCTGTATCTCTCTGTCTCTCCATTATTCATTCTCTCTCTCTCCGTCTTCTGTAAACTTTTCCTATCATTTTTTGTTACACAGTTGCCGGTGTTTAATCATTTTAGGAATCTATAACTTTTTTAATTTAGCTATGGTGAAAGTCCGTGTGAAAACAACTCACTGATTCACAACTAAACATGAACTCACATAAGATTTGAAAACATTTTGTTACTTATAGAAGTTGACATGTTGTGTTTATGTGATATTGAAAATTTGCATATTTTCTGATTTCTGGCAAACGTTTGCTCAACGTTTGGGAGAGACTAAAATTAGATTTGAATTGCAATTCTGGGTCAAATAATTTTTTTCCGGAAATTTTTAATTTCTTTCAGAATAAACGCCGGCAGAGAAATAAATGTTCTTTTCACCAATTATCTTCTTTTAGGGAAAAAGGAGAGAGAGAGAGAGAGAGAGAGAGAGAGAGAGAGAGAGAGAGAGAGAGAGAGAGAGAGAGAGAGAGAGAGAGAGAGAGGAGAGAGATTGTGTGTCTGTAAACGCTAAGAAATGAGAAAAAATGTAAAGAAAACATTGATTATCTTGTTGAAGATATTTACGTTGTATAAACTATTCTTTCTACATGTTTCGTGGATTTTTTCACGAGTTTCTCTCTATAGTTGAGAGCTTATATTAAAAGATTATCATTGTTTCATTTATTTTTTATTTTTCTTTAATAGCAATAAGAAAAACTTTGACAGGAAGATAAGAAATAATAGAGAAAATGAAAGGGTGTAATAAGTAGAGAGAGAGAGAGAGAGAGAGAGAGAGAGAGAGAGAGAGAAAGAGATGAGTTAGGGAGCGAGGGCGAGAGGGAAAACAAAATACATGCATAATATCAGAATTAGGAAAGAGAGAAAGATAGAGAGAAGAAATAAAATATGGGGAAGAAAATTTTCAAAATATTTGTATCACATTTATATTGTTGAAAATGGAGACTTTTAATTGAAATTTGATAGTTAAGTTGAAATCTAATTTAGCTCTAAAACCTATTTTGAAAACTTTTGTCCTTTGAACTAACCATCTTTTTTTAAATTTCTGTCTGTATCTCTCCATCTCTATCTCTCTTTCATTTCTCTCTCTCTCTCTCTCTCTCTCTCTCTCTCTCTCTCTTTCCGACTTCTGAAATTTTTTGAATTCATATTACTTTTTTTTTACATTGTTATTTAAACGTTTTAGGAATATATAACTTTTTGTCAGAAACCTTTGTCCCCTTTCTAATGCAACACTTTATCCATTCGTAACTTTTCGGAACACACTGCTCACTTTTTCTTAATATAATCGTCCAGGTACGTTCATGTTGTTTGCAATTGAACTTTTGATAACCCTGTTATGGAACCAAATTGATGAAATATATGACCCTGAAGGTACATTTAGGAATTTCAAGGTCAAAACGTTTTTTTTTTTTTAAACTAAATGTTTGAATATCCAAAAAAAAAACCCACCAACAAATGCATGTACCCACATTTAATATTATTATACTTTCATGTTAAATACTGAAATCTGATTGGTTTCGACGCAGTTGACAATCCGTTCCCATACCCTCAGCGTTAGCAACACACTTAGCAATGGGCCGATAGAACGAATTGTTACATGCGCGTAAATTATGCGCGTACAGTTCGCCGTAGAACTCACGTCTTTTCTATCTAAAAGCAGTAAAATTTGCTATAAAATTAAGACATTCAGTATAATAAAATAAATAGTGCCTGCTTGGCCTCCCAAGCAGGCACTATTTATATAGTATACAATTTAACTTACTTTGTACGAAAACGGCTACAGCAAATTCAGGAATATAACAACAAGTTTTAGATCCCTACAAAATTCATAACATTTTTCTGTATATTTTGGAGGCAAGAACGAAACTTTATACATGTTTTACAAATTCACAGGTAAATCGATTTTGTGGCCTTAAAAGATTAAGAATAGCGGTTATATCATTTTTCGTAAAGAATCATTTAAGAGGATCAAAATTTGGTTCTTTTAGGCATTTTAAAATGTAATACATATCTTAAATCGTAAGATTGCAATTTGGCATTTATGGTATAACGAAGTAAATGCATATTTCCCTTGAACTCAGCTACAACTTAAATTTACTCTAACAAACAATAGTATGACTGACCCCCTGGCTAGCAACCTCTACATGCATACATACATGTATGTTTAATAGTCTACATATAACTCTTTCCTTCGAGTCTGTGATTAAAAAAAAGACACAAGCTACAGTTTGTGGAAAACAGCTTTAATATATGTGAACATTTTGTCATGGAATACAAAGCAAGGGATGGGAGATTGGGGCCAGACTCCTGACACAGGTAGACCAGGCACAACAGCAAACTACAGGTGTTAATTAAGGTCATAAATATCTGGGGGCAACAACAACTCTCTACTTTCGGTCTTATTTTTATGTCTACAAAATTTGCTGTGCACTTGGCCACTACTGTACAGGACTCCAGCAGAGTTAGCACATCACTCTAAGCTATTAAGAACATCAAGAGCTATATTTGTATTGGTGACTTTTTTTTCCTCTAAAGAAACACGTCAGTTCATTCAAATAGTTTCATTTCTCACACAATGATATTAATCCCTATGATTTCTGTGCATTTCTACAACTGTTAAAAAACACAAAAAATATTCTACTTGTTGTTTTATAAATAAAAATATACAATTAAAATATAGTTAATCACTTTAAACCAGTAATGAAAGACATGAATGGTTTCACATTATTAACAAATAATTTAAATATTTTAAAAATTTAATCTGTATAATGATAAATACATACACAACAAGAGGCCCAGGGGCCACATCGCTCACCTGAGCAACAATAGCCTTAACTCTGATCAAATTAGCATTACAGTATCAAAATCAAAATATCTTGACAACTAAGTACAGTAGATCTTGCTCAAAAAATTTAAAACATCTGCCGATTTTTATCCACATATTTTTATGGTAAATACATAGCCCCTTTTGTTGTTGTACCTGTAAGAAGATTTTTCTCTATTCCTATATAACCCCCCCCCCCCCCACTTTTCTCTAGGGAATCATGGTTTCATCAAACTTTAATCTGCACAACCCGTGCTTTCACACAAGTTACTACTTTTTGGACTGAAAACTTTCCCAGAATATTTTTAAAGATTTTCTCTATATATTCCTATGTAAAAATTCATCCCCCCATTGTGGCCCCACCCTACCCCCGGGGACCATGACATAAACAAACTTGAATCTACACTATCTGAGGATGCCTCCAGAAAAGTTTGATCTTTTCTAGCCTAATAGTTTTTAAGGACAAGATTTTTAAAGATTTTCTCTATATATTCCTATGTAAAAATTCATCCCCCCATGGTGGCCCCACCCTAACCCCCAAGGACCAATATTTAAACAAACTTGAATCTATACTATAGACTGAGGATGCTTCCACTCCAATTTGAGCTTTTCTAGTCTAATAGTTTTTGAGAGGAAGATTTTTAAAGATTTTCTCTATATATTCCTTTGTAAAAACTCATCCCCCCATTGTGGCCCCACCCTACCCCGGGGGACCATGATTTAAAGAAACTTGAATCTACACTATCTGAGGATGCTTCCACTCCAATTTGAGCTTTTCTAGTCTAATAGTTTTTGAGAGGAAGATTTTTAAAGATTTTCTCTATATATTCCTTTGTAAAAACTCATCCCCCCATTGTGGCCCCACCCTACCCCGGGGGACCATGATTTAAAGAAACTTGAATCTACACTATCTGAGGATGCTTCCACTCCAATTTGAGCTTTTCTGGCCTAATAGTTTTTGAGAAGATTTTTAAAGAATTCTCTATATATTCCTTTGTAAAAATTCATCCCCCCATTGTGGCCCCACCCTACTCCTGGGGACCATGATTTAAACAAACTTGAATCTACACTATCTGAGGATGCCTCTGCTCAAATTGGAGCATTTCTGGCCTAATAGTTTTTGAGAAGAAGATTTTTAAAGATTTTTTTCTATATATGTTATGTAAAAATTCATCCCCCCATTGTGGCCCCACCCTACCCCCGGGGACCATGATTTAAACAAACTTGAATCTACACTATCTGAGGATGCTTCCACTTAAATTTGAACTTTTCTGGCCTAATAGTTTTTGAAAAGAAGATTTTTTAAGGTTTTCTCTATATATTCCTATGTAAAAATTCATCCCCCCATGGTGGCCCCACCCTACCCCCGGGGACCATGATTTAAACAAACTTGAATCTACACTATCTGTGGATGCTTCCACTTAAATTTGAGCTTCTCTGGCCTAATAGTTTTTTAGAAGAAGATTTTTAAAGATTTTCTCTATATATTCCTTTGTAAAAATTCATCCCCCCATTGTGGCCCCACCCTACCCCCGGGGACCATGATTTGAACAAACTTGAATCTACACTACCTGAGGATGCTTACATACAAGTTACAGAATTTCTGGCCTAATAGTTTTTGAGAAGAAGATTTTTGAAAAATACCTACAAATTTTAAATAATTCTAAATTATCTCCCCTTTAAAGAGGGTGTGGCCCTTCATTTGAACAAACTTGAATCCCTTTTACCCAGTGATGCTTTGTGCCAAGTTTGGTTGAAATCTGCCCAGTGGTTCTGGAGAAGAAGATGAAAATGTGAAAAGTTTACAACGACAATGCCGACGCCAACACCGACGCCAACGACGACAGACAATGGACAAATTTTGATCAGAAAAGCTCACTTGAGCTTTCAGCTTAGGTGAGCTAAAAAACACACAGTTTATGAGAATGACAATCCACATTTATCAACTCTTATTCATTTTGATGCAAAGCCATCAGGTATGATTAGTTTGAAAACTCCAATGCAAAACAAAACAAGCCAAGTTTCTGTATAGGGCTGCTGCAGCCGATATTTGCAAAATCGTGTCGGTGTTGAATTGTCTACAAACTGGTTCCCCAGCATAGGACAGTAATCTAGTTCATACATGGATGGACACCATGAAATCAAGTGGACAAGACTTTAATCTGTTTTTATCAGATAGATACCGGCACATTGGTGTTGTCTCCCTGCTCAGTGTTATATCTCTCTTAGGAGCAGCTGCAAAGTATAATGACAATGAAACAACAACAAAAAGATTTTTTAAAAATACTCTGTTAAGTCAATGTAAACACATTTAAACTAAACAAACCCTCATCATAATACACTATACTTAAAGGGCTAGGAAAAAAAATTGGCAATATAAAATCAAATTGTGAATAGACTGTGCTGCGCTACACAATAAATAAAATAAAATTCTTACGTTTCACTTTGAGAGAGGCCTTTTCTTCACGCTTTCCAAATGAGTTTTCGGCAATAACGAGATAAGTGCCGGCGTCCTCCTTCTTACAGCGACTGACCTTCAGTTCGTACTCGCTTCCACTGTATTTCTGCATGTACCTGACATTCTGGGTCAGGACACCTCCATCAAAGTGACTGAAGATCAAATCAAAACTCCATAGAATTAAATATTGTCATATACAACTGTGCGTAACTATGCAATGTTCAGTACTGCAGGCCTTGGGGCGATAAAACTTATACATGTATGTACTTAACTTTGAGTCTCATTTTTCAAACAGTATATTCCTTTCGCAAATATGAGACTGAGATATTCTGTAGTTTCTCTTTTACTCAAGAGAAATGATATTAAGATAAACCAAAAATAAAATCTAACTTTCATGGTCCTATAGCGTAATGCTGTGGGTCCCTAAACACCAAAAATAAAATCTAGCTTTCATGACCCTATAGTGTAATGCTGTAGGTCCCTAAACAGTTTTTTTTGGTTTGAATTAACTATTAAAGAGTATACAAGGAACTAGGTGTGGTAGTGTCCTGTAAAATCTTACCATGTGACAATAGGAGCAGAGGCAGCAATGATTCTGCAGTCAAACTTGGCAATGTTGCCTTCTCTGACCAACACATTTCTGGGACGTCTGATAAACCTTGGAGCGGCCTCCTTGCGGTCTGTAAGATAAAAACAAAATCATCACACATATGCCATTTATATGACACCTATATTTCAATTATCAAATCCTATTGATCTTGACTTTTCAATTAACAAAATGCATTTTCTCGAATCTTCTTTGTGACTTAAAAGATTATTGATGCAGCATTCAATGCTTATATTTATATTCATACTGGTGTCTATTTCTATGAAATATATGTGTATTGTCGCTGTAAAGCCATTATATACGCTCTCAGTCAGGGATATGAAACATATAAGGAACAGCCATTTAAGCATTGAATCATTATTTTTTTAAAGATATAGTCTCATATCTGCAGCTGTGTGTGCATACAAATTGAGTAACGCGCGTTAGCGCGTTATGAAAATTTGTATGCACACACCGCTGCAGTTATGAGACTATATCTTTCAAAAAAATAATGATTTAATGCTTATATTTACATTTTTTTAACTTCTTGCCTTGTCTGCGAAAGTGATTTATACCTTAAAAATCCTATTCTATCCTAAGGGTAAGTTCATATAAATGGAAGAGCCGCAGTAACAGCCACAAGCGTGAACCTTGATTTTCGCTTGTGACGTTTCATTTAACAGCGTTCAACGTTTGTGACGTCATAATAAAACTCGTCATTTTAACCTTTCAGTACCCTGTGTGTGTTACAGTGTTATAACTGCAGAAGCTTTCCACGCAAAAAATATGTGAAATGTAAATATATTAACATGTTATTTACTGGGTAGTTCGCTTCAGCGACTAAAAATATAGTGCTTGAAACTTTGAAGAGAAAAATCTTTTTTATTTAGGAGTAGATAAAACTTAATGATTATTTTTTCAGAAGTATATATCAAATTGGTTATGTTATGTAATAAATATACCGGTACTCGAAACATGTGAAGACGTTTATATTTGTGCAAATTGCGCATAAATTATCAAAGTGTATTCATAGAAAATTAAACGTCGCAGATTTCCAATCCAAACATAAGGGGGAATATACACTGAATGTAAATATATTGTAAGAAATTCAACAGCAACAACACCACAAAGGGTATTACCAAAGTAAGCGTCGTAGATGGAGTACTCCTTTGGACGGTGTTTCCTGAGAGAGCTAAGTTGGCCAGGCGACCAATGGCGGGCTGCGGCTGTGGCCAGTCAGCCTGAAAAGACATCCAGAAGATTGATTGTAAGTCAGTAAATTTTGATGAAAATCTTTGTTCACCATCATTTTCAAAGGAAAATTTTTTCATAATTCAATGCACACCAGTGTGTGTTGATGAATGACTTACGTATCGTTCTCTGATTCGGCTCGGATCTTGTCATAACGACTGGATGGAATCCTGGTAGTCCTGCTGCTCAGATCACCCTGTAATTCAACAGATTATAGTGAACAATACATTCATAAGAAAACAAGTACTGGATACACTACTACTGAGATGTAAATTTATGTCATTCTACAAATTCAACAAAAAAATTATATAATGATCTTTTGTACCTTCAGCCAGGCATGATCCAGACAATCGTGAACTGTCATTCTCTCCCTGTTGAAAAACAAGTAAAAACTCAAGGTATCAAGCAATATATTTTCAAACAAAAAACTTTAAAAGCAAATCTACACCAACATCATTGACTCTGTGGACTTACTGAGGTCTCCTGATCAACAGTCTCCTGATGAAGTCCTTGGCCTTGGGGGAGACCTGAGAGAACGCCTCCTCAGCAAACTCCCAGTCACAGCGGGCCATGTTCTGAAGGGTCTCCAGGTCGTCTTCTCCGGCGAAGGGGGACAGCCCACTCAACCTGTACAACAAAGCATTTAAATTGCACTCTACTCCATGATTCAAGGTCACTTCAACACTGCAGATGGTATAAAAGCTGATGTTTTACAGAACACATTAATTGTTATTATACTTTCATGTTAAATACTGAAATCTGATTGGTTTAGATGCAGTTGATAATCTGTTCTATTACCCTCAGCAGGCTCAACGTTAGCAACACACTTGGCCACGGGTAACACTATATAAATAGTGCCTGTTTGGGAGGGTACCAGTTGAAATTGACACCCCAAGAAAACCATTGTCAACCGACGCGAAGCGGAGGCCTTACCTGGCCTTAGTCTTACCTTGACATTGAGATGGACAATGCTGTTTTCGTGCATGTGTTTCAGTCCCTCGCACACCTGTCTCAGGTAGTTGATCACCTCAGCCTCCGTCATCTTGTAATCTTCAGCAGCGATCCTATCAAACAACTCTCCTCCGGACAAACTGAAATTAACATCTCACAATTAACATAGGTTCTTTTAATAAGTAAAATTCATGTAACACCACCTAGGCAGGGTAGAATAAATCTGGATATTTGAACACCATTGAATCTACTTTTAAAAGTTTTGAAGAAATGTTGTAAACAAAAATTTTCAAAGTTTTGCAGAAATTGACTTTTCCATTAGATTCAGCACATCTCTGAATGCATCTATTAAGTCTATATGTTTCTATTTATTAAGATTTATAAAGATAATTATTGTGTACATGACATACCGTATATCCAGTAATTTTCGCAATGATCTAATTTTTGCTTTTTTCGTGATCTCTTTTAAATCGCAAATTATTGAATGTGCAGAAATTATATCCTGTATCATGTTCGATAAGAAACCTTATAAATCGCAAAAAATGACTGATGTAAATTATAAATGCTTACATATTCCCCATTTCAGCAATTTTGGACACACGAAAAACCTGGATATACAGTAGTTCTGCCTAAACACTAGTAAACACATATCCAAATGCACCAAGTTTTAATACAGTTTAACTTACAATTCTAAGACCAGGATCATCTCGTGACGGTCCTCAAAAGCGTCCTTGAGTTGGAGGAGTTTTGGATGATGGAGCTGGTTCATGATGTTGATCTCGTTCTTGACCGTGGCCTTGTCCAGGGGGTAGGGAGTGTTGATGAACTTGGCAATGAACACTCGACCAGTAGACTTCTCCACACAGCGATGGACTACTCCAAAGGCACCACTACAACATCAGACAACATGAAATTATAACTACTCACAGTCAGACTTTATCTCCAACTTAATGGGATGTAAAAAGACTTTAAATCATGCAAAGATTTGAAGTATAGAGGTTAAAATACATGAGGAAACATTGGTTTTGACTTCTAATTTGATTTCAAATATCCATGATATTAGGGATATTAAAGTTTGAGAAGGTTTACGATATTGAGGTTTAACTGTATTGACTTCATATATAAAAGTTAATTGATAAGATCAGGCAACGGGGCTAGCTTAGAAGTCTATATAATCCTAACATTATACTAGACAATAATAATGCACATTCTGGTGATACTCAACATTTACAAATATCACTGGCCTCATTCACAAGGAGTACAGCATCTGAGCCTTACCTGCCCAGTTCTTCCAAAATCTCATAATAGTCGTAGATGTTGTCAGTTCTGACTTGGACAGGCTGAGGAACGTACTTCTTCCACAAGTCCTCATCTACAAAAATGCAAGATAATCAAATTTGAGTGAACACTTTTATCCTGTCATTTACAATCTTTAACTCTCATTTACAGCTTGAACTTTGCTTACAGAATTTATCGTAGTCATTGATCTTAGGGCCATCGTATGTTCCTCGGACTTTTCTTCCCGTTTCATCTGCAAAAGAAAAGTGGAGAGATTTTTACTTAATTTTTTTTTCAAACTACTAAAACTACTTCTTACATTGTTCAAAATTCGAAAAACTAAAAAATACCTTGCCTATAGACTTCATAAATGCCTTGACAAAATTTTCCTCGGACTTTTCTTCCCGTTTCATCTGCAAAAGAAAAGTGGAGAGATTTTTACTTAATTTTTTTTTCAAACTACTAAAACTACTTCTTACATTGTTCAAAATTCAAAAAACTAAAAAATACCTTGCCTATAGACTTCATAAATGCCTTGACAAAATTTTCCTCGGACTTTTCTTCCCGTTTCATCTGCAAAAGAAAAGTGGAGAGATTTTTACTTAATTTTTTTTTCAAACTACTAAAACTACTTCTTACATTGTTCAAAATTCGAAAAACTTAAAAATACCTTGCCTAGACTTCATAAATGCCTTGACAAAATTTGATAATTAGGACCCATCTCTACTCTGGAGACTCCATGCATACCGGTACTGTAGCTTATGAAACTTACCACAAAATATACCGGTACTAAAATTACTGATTTTAGCTGTACATTTACTGGTTCACTGACTATTTTTTGATTGGTTCCCTACCTTCATGCTTCTTCCTCTTGCTGGCCTCGGACTCTTCAGTCTGTATGGTAGAGGTTGGCTCACAGGGATCACTCTTGCCATAGAAGTTCTCGGCGATGACTCTAAACTGGTACTCCTTACTAGCTGACAAACTCTGAATGTTGTGGAAGGTCATTCTATATGAAAAAAAGATTATAATGTTTTATTACTTAGAATTAGAAAACTTGATCCAATGGCATGTATTATGTGTAAAAGACAGATGCAGAAAAAAGAGATAGAAGGGCTATGCACTCTTATATTGAAATTTTTCTGATTTATTAATTATACTTTCTCAATTTCTTATTAGTGAAATAATTGAATACACTGAAGTTTTTTAATACTTTGTATGACGTTTCAATTATATACAAATCGCCGAAGACCTACCTAGTGTTGGCCACACGGACCCATTTGGTTGCTGGTGGTTCACACTTCTCAATATCATAACCAGTGATGAAGCTACCACCGTCGTTCAGTGGTGCCTTCCAGGAGAGAACCACAGAATCATTTCTGATGTTCTCCACCACAGGGAATCTTGGAGGATCAGGACGATCTACAACACAAAATACTCATAATAATATATATCTTGATAATTCAATGGTTTAGTCCTAAAGAGGAAATATATCTATTTCTATTCTATCAATTCTTAAGTCAATTTCTTAGGCCTTTCAGACAAGTGGAAAAAATAACCTCAAATGTATTAAATAGGTGTTTATGACAAAAACTCTTTAATATATAAATACAGGGTTGATTGTGATCTGTTGAGCTTCAATTAATTCAATGATAACCCCTAAAATAGACAAAAATAGATACCCAAGATTGTCTAGATGAAACTTAATCAAGGTGTTTTTCCCGAGCTATGACTGAAAGGTCCAGTAAGATGCAATTGTGTTAAAATGAGGCTCACCATTGATTTGGATCTTGATGACAGCAAAGTCGGTTCCGAGTTCGTTCTCTAGAGTCTGCCTGTACGGACCGTCGTCTTCCTTGGTAGCCTCCTTAATGGTCAGGACGACGTGGCGCTCGGTCACTTCCTGGACATAGTTACGTCCCTTGATCTCCAATCCATCTCTGACCCACTTAACGGTCAGTTTGGGGTTACCAGTGAATGGAATCTTAATGACTACTGGTTCTCCCTTTTCAAAGGTACTGACTTCTTTGAATCTGGATGGTACATTGATTTTGGGTGGAGCTGTAGGAAACAAATCAAGAGAACAATGAAGACCAACATCTCTTTTCGAAATTCATTCATAATTTAATGTTCAATAACATGTCCCTTTTACCTCTGATGTTCAGATTGGCTCTGGAAACCTTGGATCCTCCCCTATTGAAGACTTTAGCAAAATATTCATCAGCATCTTCTCCAAACACATCCTTGATAATCAGTCTATGGCGATTTCCTTCCTCAATGATCTCAAACTTGTGGTCATCATAAATTTCTCTGGAACCCTTATACCTAAAACAAATGATTTTTGTTTATTTTTGCAGAAAAGCAGAAAAAATATGAATCTAATTTTGTATTTGGATATTACTTCAAAACATACATACTTTAAATAATCATATATTCCTATATTCAACGTTAACATAAGCTTCCCCTTCAAATGATGAGCATGACCTTAAGCACTAAGGGTATCTAACTGATAAATGAACCTACACTGTTCAAATCATATTTTAGGGTGTACTTGAATTAGAACACAAGAAACTGTCTATACCACGAATACGATCAATACTAAATCAAGTACATTTAAAAGGATAAAAAAAAATTCTGATTAAATCTCAATTATTTCATTCTTTCTTAAAAAAAATAAGATTACAAAGCAGCAAAATTGACTGAATACATTTTACACATTTCTGAGTGTGTTTGACCTACCATTGCACCTCTGGTTTGGGATTACCAGAGACCTCCAACTCAAAGGTGGCTGTCTTACCAGCCACTGACTGGATGTCTCGCAGTCCCTGGGTGATCTCGGGCGTTACAGCAGCTGCAAACGATGTTTTATGACATCACAACAAATACCCAAAATTGCAGCAA
This sequence comes from Magallana ariakensis, assembly GCA_020458035.1. Classification (NCBI taxonomy): domain Eukaryota; kingdom Metazoa; phylum Mollusca; class Bivalvia; order Ostreida; family Ostreidae; genus Magallana; species Magallana ariakensis. The sequence continues at coordinate 25,748,616 of CM035818.1, forward strand.
TATTAAACATCATTTAAATCATCAATGATGTACCATAAAATAAATTATAGGAATGTTTCACATTATTTAAATGATGTACTAAAAAATAAATTAGTTGGGACATGCCTATGACAATATATGAATCAACAAAACAGGGAACTAGAACTTTTCTTTCTTTTTTAGAAATATACATGTAGGAAATAGGTATTTAATTTATTTAATAGTACTATTGCCTACCATTTGGATCTTTGACCTTTACGCTGTTAGAAGCAAGAGATGGTTTGCTCATTCCAGCCTCGTTTCCAGCAAACACTCTGAATTCGTATCTGCGATCCTCGATAAGGTTGGGAATATTGATCATGTTTGTCAGGCAGGGTGTCAAGTTGACGCGGTGCCAGTTTTCTGTTCCATGCTCCCATTTGTCCACCCTGTAGGACTTGATCCTTCCGCCACCATCAGATTTGGGTTTGTCCCATTTCAGGCTGACAAAGTCGCCACCCACCTCTGTAACCTGGGGCAAGCCTGGAGAGTCGGGGGCATCTGAAAATATGATACATAACACAGGTCATTGAATTGAAAGATGACCTACATCTACATGTATACCTTAAAAACTGTTCTTTTTTCGGACCAAAAAAATTTAAATTTTGAGTTTTGTTGAACTCACCAAATGGCATTTTGGCTATAATTGGATTCTCAGCTTGCAGAGGTTCAGACTGTCCATGTTCATTCACAGCCATGACTCTGAACAAGTATTTCTGGTTCTCAAACAGGCCTTGAACATCTTGGTGAGTATCCTACAATGGAGTATAATACAGAATATTGAAGATCAATATCATGGTAAATTCATTCGTTTTTATGAGGCTAAGTTTTGAATGGTTTATATTGTTTGGGTTAGAATTTTTTTGCTATCCAATACGATAATAAAGATACAAGTTATATTTTAAATATTATACAGCAAAATATGCCATTAGTAGTTCATGAGAAATCAACCTTAAAAACAACCAAAATTAATTCCTGTAGAAATAACATGTAATAACTGGCCCCCTAATACTGTGGTTTCATTTTACCAGTTTAATGGAATCCATTGATGAGTTGATTCATGAAATTCAATGTTCAGTGAATTGCAATTTTTAATAAAATATTATATTCAAAGAATCATTGGCCACATTATGAAACCTCAATAACATAATAATCTACTTGGAATCATTTTTTATTCCAATGAAGTCAAAATATTTTTGGTACGTGGGGACGTTATTTCATTGGAAGTTCTATTTCGTAAAAAAATATTAAACATATGCTTGCAAATACGTTCGTGGAGATGTAAATTCGTGGGTAACCCTTGCCACGAACAATGATGATTCCACAGTAATGTTTTGGCTGACATTGACACTGACCTTGCAGTGAGAGGACAAAGTAACCCAGTAAGGCTTGCCGACTTTCTGGCGCTCGATGACATAGCTAGAGATCTTGGCACCGCCGGTCTCCTTAGGTGGTTTCCATGACAACCTACAGGAGTTCTTTGTGATGTCACTGATGCCCAGTGGGCCAGTGGGTGGTGAAGGTGCACCTGTTTAAAGAAAGTCAAATCAGTAAACATCTAGAAATCTGCAATAAAAAAAAGAATTACCCTCTTGAAGCACTAACACATGAATAACCTTTACAACCCCTACACCTCTAAGCAATCTCAGATAGCTTCAAGTATTTACTGACAAATTGACTCTAGAAACCTGCATTCTAAACAAAATGCCCAACAAAACTTGAATAACCTCCCCTCCCTTTACCCTTCCAAGAAATATTGAGATTCTAAATACTTACTGACAACATTAACTCTAAATCCTAGCTTGGCACTGCCGCAGGCATTACTGGCCTCCATCTGATATCTACCTGTGTCATCTTGGGTACAGTCTACAAAAGCAATGAAGAAAATTTTTTTAAAATGCCAATTTTTGCATGTGTCAACTACACATTAGAAATTGTGTGGGGCTGAATAAAGCATGATTCTGATATCTTTCATTCATCCACAAAATCCCATCTTCCTCATACATGAAAGGCTCTTACAGGAATATATAAATGTTGGTGTACAATTAACAACCCAAGAGAACTGCCAATGAATTCAAACCTTAATCAGAAAAGGGCACAATTAAAACCTCACATATATACATCTGTCTACATGTATTTACAGACCAAAGCTCATCTATACCTTTTCCTTGTAATATTACATTGCTTTATATACAAGAAATAATAATTACCTTTGATGACTAAAATCATGTAGTCATCAAAAGGCGTGATCTTGATGCGGCCGCTCTCTGGCACATCGTGGTTATCCTTCTTGAGTTTGACGTCAAACGGCCCGCTTCCTGAGTACGGGATCTTAATCTTCAGCTGCTCTCCCACCTCGACCTTCTGGTCCTTGATGTCTTTCTTGAATTTAGGTGGATCTGGAGGAAGAGAAAATGAACGATGAAAAGATAAATTTCTTTTGGCATTGTACAATAATACATAATTTAACCCTTACAAAATTAAAACAAATCCAATATACTGGGAGCTAGTCTATAGGATAGGTTGAGAATATCAAATCAGTGGCGCCTTAAGATTAATTCATTGAATATAAGTGGTAAATTAGTGATGCCACAAGTACCCAAAACGTTCTGAACTCGACAATATACTGGTAAGAAATGTCTAGACCATCAGCTGTTATTGCCTTGACACATACTGTAAATATATTATATTTGGCGTGTACAATATTTTGCGGATATTGGTTTTTGAACAAGTTGGTGTGGACTTGAATTAGCGTATTCCTGAATATGACTTTTCTTATACATATATGCATGGCATTTAGCGATTTACTTGATTTAGCAGAAGCCACACTGTGCCAAATGCGGTAAATAGAATACAAATGTACACAGCCAAATGTAGTACGTTTACAGTATTCTATCATGAACGAATGAATTTGTGTAGTTCCTATACAAACTCATTTACTGATGATCACTTACTCTGTAACAGCAAGCAACAAGTGGCTTTCTCGGTTCCCAGTGTATTAGAAATTTCACAGGTAAATTCTCCCTCGTCTTTATCATAAATTTCATTAATGACGGAAATAAAGACGTCATCCTCCCTGATCACTCTCATGCGGCCACCACTGCCAACTGGAACTCCATTCTTGTACCTGGATATTCAAAAATAAAAAGATAATGATCTTAAAATGTCTCTTCTGTTTTTATAAAACAAGAAATAACAAGAATTTGTCATGCTAAATATTACACAAAAATAATTTTTTGAAATATGATGTTTATTCAAATGTTAGATTTAGACAGTTTAGCTAGGTGACAATTCAGATGCTTTTCAATAACATTCAAATATAATATTAAAACAGGGAGTACTAAGACTTTCATTTGAATTCAACAGCTCCATAAACCTGTAAATGACCTCACCATTGACAAGTAGGGAAGGGAGTGCAGTGGACCTCAGCGGTGAACGAAACTTCTCCTCCCAGTGGTGCCTTCCCGTCTGCTGGCTTCTTGATGAACTCTGGGGCTGAGTCAACTATGGAAAGAAGAATAGAATTTTATTTATTAATAAATCAATTTTTAAAAATCTATGCAGAATAAAGAACAGTTATTATTTGTATGACCCTGTACCAATTTTCTCCTTGATCTTGTAGGATGGTGAGCACAAGCAGGGCTCGCTGTTTCCAGCAGCGTTGACAGCCATGACTCGGAACTCCCACTCGGAGTTCTCCAGAAGGTTGGTGATGGTGAAGAGGGGATCAGTGCAGGGGTAGTCATTGACCCTAGACCAGGTCTCTCCTCCCTTGGGTCTCTTCTCCACAATGTATCCTGCAAAGTAAAAAAAAAGTCATTATTTACACCACCATCACAATTATCACCTCCAACATTTATTTCATCACCATTGACATCATCAATTTCATAGACATCATCACTTTCATCATCATCATCATCATCATCATCAATATATATGGTCTCTGTTCCCTCTCATTACCTGTGATTTTAGCTCCTCCATCATGCTTGGGTGGCTCCCACTTCAGATCAGCATATGTCTTTCCAATGTTGTCCGCCTCTGGTACGCCAGGTGGACTTGACTTAGCCGAAACAGTAATTATTTATTTGTAAGCCTAGAAACTAACAATTTTAATCAAAGGCCAACATTTTTACTTTTTTTCAGAGAATGAAATCTTCATTTCCTACTTACTGTATTTTGGTTTCGGAGTAATAGGACCAACCACCTTGGTTCACTCAGACCTGCCATGTTTTTGGCTCTCTATCGGAAATCATATTCCTTGTCCTTCTTCAAGCCCTTCATTGTAGAACAATAGCAATTTGATCAAGCAACTTAACAGGAATGAAACTGAAAATATCACTCTCAGAGGATATATTAATTATCATTTGGACATCTTTTTTGATTTACCCTGATAAACACACTCGTCAATAGAGACTTACCCTGATAAACACACTTACCCTGATAAACACACTTGTCATTAGAGACTTACCCTGATAAACACACTTGTCATTAGAGACTTACCCTGATAAACACACTCCTCATTAGAGACTTACCCTGATAAACACACTCGTCAATAGAGACTTACCCTGATAAACACACTCGTCAATAGAGACTTATCCTGATAAACACATTCTTCATTAGAGACTTACCCTTATAAACACACTCGCCAATAGAGACTTATCCTGATAAACACACTCGTCATTAGAGACTTACCCTGATAAACACACTCGTCAATAGGGAAGTCGTTAGCCTCCTTCCACCACCCCGTGGTGGGATCCTTGTACTCCACCACCTACCCCATGATCTTCTTACTGCCGTCATTCAGTGGCTTAGACCAGGACAGGGTGACGGCCGAATTTTTACTTACTGTAAGGATGCTGTGCAACAATTGGAAGGTAGGTCTCCAGCAGTTCACTTCTTCCAAACTGGTTCTCTGCGGAGACTCTAAACTTGTACTCGTGGCCCTCGGCCAGGCCCACCACCTCGTAGTTGGTGCCCAGCACAAACTTGCTGACTGGTTCCCACGGACCTGTACGGGTGTCCATCTTCTCCACAACATAGGTGGTGATGGGGCTTCCACCATCCTCCTGTCACAAACATCACAAACTTTATACTTCAAATAACATGCTACTTTACGAAAATCAGAGTTAATGAACAGTACATCCAGTAAATTATTCTTAATAACGATCAAAGTTTTTTTTAGTGCATATTAAATGTGAATCAAAATTTTCTTCTGTCACAGTGGTTTTTTTTTCTCAGATAAATTTTTCCCAATTACAACAGTGTGAGACATATTCATTGCAAAATAAAGTATGTTTTTATGTAACTGACTTTGGGAGCATTCCAAGTAAGAACACAGGAGTCAGGGGTGATATTTCCTACTTCCAGAGGTCCCTCAGGCTTGTCAGGAGAGTCTGTGATTGAAATCAGATACAAATCAGTATCAAAGAGTAAAATGAAAAAAGTCTTTAAAATCTATGACAACCAGAATCTGATAAACACAAAACACTACATAGAAAGAGACTACTTACCAACAACATTGAGGTTGATGGTAGCAGTGTCGTTGGCCTTTTTATTGGACAAAACTACACTGTATTTGCCTGAATCGGACTTCTCTGCTGCCTTGTTGAACAGCTTGATTTCCGTGGGGGTGTTCTCAAAACTCAATCGACCGCCTTGTGACAGAGGTCTTCCACCCTATTGGAAAAATGTTGTGATGTTAATACATGTAATAGTTTCAGTCTCTCTCTTTAGTTGTTACCTTTTCAAAGGTACAGTTTCACTGGAAATCAATGTCTGAAACATTACTTACCACAGACCAGTCTGCTTTAGGTGTGGGATTGCCATCATAAGGAATAACAACCTTGAACTCTTCCCCTTTCTTGACAGTGATGTCTCTTGGAATGAAGTTGGGACTGACTTTAGGAGCAACTGCAAAAGTACAATACATGTACTATAGTTTGAAACAACAGAAATCCTCAGAACATATTGTTGATATCTTTGTTATAAAGCTGTCGGCCTAACTGTCAAATTAAAACTTATGTAGTCCGATGAACCTGAGATTTAACACGCAGTTAATAATGTTACTGTAAACCAACTATTATTCGCGACGACTTCATTTCGCGATTTCCCTGAGATTAACAGGTTCGCGGCGACTATTTTTCGCGACCAAGCCTTATCCGCATCTTTTTTCTTTATTACAACTATAGGGCAAATACTGGTCCGCGGCTAGAAATTTTCGTGACAATAAGGCTCTCGCGAACCTCGCGAAAATTTCTCGCACGCGAATAAAAGTTGGTTTACAGTATTTTAATTAACAATCATAGCAGATCGGTTACCCCTCCATTAACACTTACCTGGAGGTTGCTGTGCCTTAATGGCCTCTGAAGTTTCTGCAAATTCTCCCAACCCCGCGTTATTAATGGCTGCGACACGGAACTCGTATTCCTTGCCCTCAGTTAGACCTTTGTGAACTCATTGTCAAAAATATCAGCAAAGTTGGCCCTGCAAAAGAAATATTGCAAATCTTAAGATAAAATTTAAAGAATTCTGCAACCATAATCTCTATCCCAGCCTGTGTATGTTTTCCTGCAATTTTATTTTGTTGCAAACATTAAGCAATTTCAAACTGACAATCGCATTATCAATCATGAATCATAAGTGATAATTTCAAGAATTGATAAAGTGAATTACTTGGTCCATTTAGTCTCTCCTGCTTCTCTCTTCTCCACCTGGTAACCTTTGATGGGGGTTGCCTCCATCTTTTTTGGGTGGGGTCCACTTCAGGGTGATAGAATCGGGAGTGTAGGCTGAACACTTAGGGGTTCCAGGTGCACCAGGCGTGTCTGTTGAAAAAAACCCATTAGTATTATAGACCCCTTTGCTTGATGTTCAACATAACATTCAGTATCCCAAACAATTGATATCTATACTAATACATGAAGTCCATACCCATGTTTCTACTGATGTACATGTAAGTATTTTATCCACATATTTCAAATACTCTGGTATCTCAAAGTTTTTTTATCAGTGCCATGAATTTTAAGATCATAAAATTTGACTGTTTAAACATATAATTCATTTCTGATATATGTTTCAAAACTGTTAAATTTTCCACAACATTAATATTGTCTTAATTCATGAACAACTACCGTATTTTCCGGGGCATATGTCGACGTGGGACATAAGCCGAATTGCTCATTTTCAGACAAAATTCAGCAAAAATCCTTAGACTAGCCGATCTGGGGGATAAGCCAATTTTCAATCGATGATTAGTATGATCGTTGATCATTAGGAAGTCATCGTATTTAGTATATACTTTCAGAATATCGATGTAGAAAATCAAAAAAGTAATTAGAATTATTTAATTTGCTAAAAATTTATATATTAAGCAATTTTTAAAAATATATCTGTGTTTTGTGCATAATTGGTCTCTTCCGTATTCGTCAGAACTTTACGTATTCCAATTTACACTGTTACATATATGTTGTAAATTTGCAACACCAACCTTCGTGGTTCTGTTTGATAGACTAAGTATAATATTTTACTAAACATTTTATATTTTATCAATACCTTATTGCTAAATTTCATTTGATAAAGTTATACTCAGAAAGCTACTTGTAAATACAGGGTATGGCGTCCATTAGCTCAACACGTGGTTACATATTCAAATAGAGTTATCTCCCGTCATCGCAAAGTATGTTCTTTTCTATTAATTAATTAAGTAGCGACTTGTCGTTTTGCAAGAAAGTTGTATTGCTGACAAACACAGTTAATTCAATAAAGTTTAACGGTGTTTCTGATGTATACACTACGCTATCATTTATTGTGCCCGCAGGCTGTGTCTAAGTCACGGGTTTCACACCTTTGTATACACACGACACCAGAATACCGTTATTTTAACTAACAGGAGATTAATTGTACCGAATAAAGTATTTGATTTATTCTAAACCCAAGACCACCGATTCCTACAAACGCTGCCATGAAAGAATCACAAAAATCAAGTTGATGCAATTTATTAGTATGAATCAACGAGCATAAAAAAAACATTCTAAAAGCACTACATGTTCACATCATAACATTTCATAAAAAAAGTTCAACAGCACAATGTTCAAATTGCTTGTACAGCACTATTTCACTGAGTTCACAGACACTTTACACGTTCTTCAATCCTCATCGGCTGAAAATCCCTCAAAGTCGGATTCTTCGCTGTCACTATGGAACAGGGCTGCAAGTGCCAGGGGAAGATCGTCAGCTGACTTGGCAGGGGCTGGTGGTGGAACCTCCTCGTGGTGTGTCGACGATGAAGGGGGGGTGTCGACGATGCTAGCTTTGATAAAGCCGTTAATTATTGCCGTGTCGGGGACGGCGTTCCATGCTTCCAGGACCCACTGGCAGACGGTGCTATATGATGCTCTCCTCATCCGTCCTGTTGCGGTAAAGCTCTTCTCACCCGTCGTCATTCAGTTTTCCCAGATTACTCGAAGCTCTGCCTTGAAGCATCGGTTTACGGAGATGTCAAGGGGCTGCAGCAACTTGGTAAGACCGCCGGGGATAACTGCCGGGACACTGCCAGTAGCACGGATCCGTTGTTTTGTGACATCGCTTATGTGTGCTCTCATCGAATCTAGGACCAGGAGGCTCTTCGACTGCCTAAAGAATCCACCAGGACGCTTTACGAAACATCTGGACAGCCACAAGTCCATCATGTCATTGTCCATCCAGCCTTTCTCGTTTTGGTGGACAACTATGCTGGGAGGGAACTTCTCTATTATCGCCCATCTTCCACTTGAAGATGACCATGGGGGGTAGTTTTTTACCGCTGGCTGTGCAACCCAATACAACGGTAAAGCTGGCTTTCTCATGGCCCGTTGTTCGAATGGTGACGCTGCTGGCTCCTTGGGTGTTGATTGTTCTGTTCATGGGGATGTCAAATGTTAAAGGAACTTCATCCATGTTGTTGATGTGGTCGCTGCCAAAGTTGAACTTCTTAGTCTGGTCAGCGACGAAGGCTTGAAATGCGGCTATTTTCTCTTTGTGATCCTCTGGAAGGGCCTGGGACAGGGTGGTGCGTTGTCTGCTGGCGAGGTTCTTTCTTTTCATAAACCGGAAACACCAGGAGGTTGTGCCTTGGAAATTGTTAATCTTCATCTCTTCTGCCATCGCTACCGCTTTCAGTCGTAGTTGAACAGTGTTCAGGGCTCGGCAGGCTGCTCTCTGCTCCATGACGAAAGTTTCAAGCTTGTCTTCTAGATCTGGCCAGTGTGGTGCGTGTCTGTGGAAGGCTTTCTGGGACTTCTTTGTCTGTCGTAGGGCATCTTTCTGTTTTCTCCAGGATCGGACGTTTTTCTCGTTAACACCAAATTTTCTTTGGGCTGCCAGGTTCCCTCCGTTTTCTTCTGCATACTCTATAACTTGCAGCTTGAATCCAGCGGTGTAAGATCTTCTTGACTGTACTGGGGGCATGGTGACTGTGATACCCTGATGGCAGTGTGCCCCCCTTTTTAAACGATTCGGCGGATTGAAATTTCCTCCACTGTCCCCACTGTCAAAACACCGGACATGTAAGACGACTAATGATTGATTCCTTTGTTTTTTAATCCCCCTTGTTGATTGGTTAAAAGAAAACCATGTAAAATTGTATTTGATTGATTGTTTGTTTTATAAACGATAATTTAATTGGACTTTCATTGTTTAATACAAATAGTTGGAGAAAAAAAACGTATTAACACTACGGTAAATCATAAACATGTACATTTAAACATATATATGTACCTGTAATCTTAACAATTTGATATCAAGAATTTCAATTGTATAAAAGAGATACTACTATCTGCTCCATTGCAGCTCCAACTATAAGTACAAGCTCAATTTTTAAACAATTTATGATCATATCATTATATAAGTATTGTTTATTGTTCATTGTAAATGCACTGATTTTCTCTACGCAAATCAGTTTCACCTTAATGCCCGGTATTTGAATTATGATATACGGTGTCCCATCTTTCGATGTCTTTTTAAAATATCTATTCTTTATTTTCCTTTTCACTTAAAAACCAAACTGCTCACATTTATAATACCGGGAATTGCAATATTCGTTATCTATTACAGTCTTCCGTAATAGTACTTTCTACACGGTTTCGTTTTCTTTTTATAGTATGTAACAATAGTTTCCTGGTTTCATACACAAGCGCTTATTTGATGGATATGGAAAAAAAGACATTCTTTTGATTTGGATTGTAAAGAAAATATAGCGTATATTTTATTGGATCGTAAAGAAAACATCGCGTATATATTTTACTATTTATTATGTTACATGTTAAACAAAAATTATCAACGTGACAACTATCGAACAAAAGTTCAAACGGATGAAAAACTCCAACCTCTTATAATAAACAATGGATAAAAGCAGAGGATTTGAGATTTTACTGTCTGATTTTTTTAACTTTGGGCCTACGATAAGCCGATCTGGCGGATAGGCCGAGTTTCGACTATCGGTGAAAAAAAATATCGGCCTATGCCCCGGAAAATATGGTATTACGCACCATAAGGCAGTTTAGCCAGCACTTGTTCTGATGACTCCAGGGCATCACTGACTCCTTGTGAGTTTTCGGACATCACTCTAAACTCGTATTCTGTACCAGGCTCCAGATTTTTCACCAGACACTCTGGGGTGTTGACAAAGCTGGACACCTTCTGCCATTTCTTGGTTCCAGCCTTGCTCTTCTCCACAATGTAATTGTTGATCTTTTCTCCACCGTTGTCTTGGTGCTATCCACTTGAGAGTTAGTTCCTCTCCCATAATGTCTACAGCAGTCAGAGGTCTTTTTGGGGGATCCTGGCCGATCTGTTGGATTGTACAAAAAACAAGCATTAAAACAATGACATTTTCAAAATAATACAATCTTATTACTTATTAAGCTGATTACTGTGAAATCATTAATATTTTGGATTAACTACTGGATAATTGTTTTTGTAGATTAATTGTGTAAATTTTTTGGCAATTTCAGCTGAACCTGAGATTACACAAAAAAAATAAAGTCCAACACTTGCAAATATTACTCCATGTACATAAAAGATTATTAGAGCAATTTAGGGACAAGCAATTTTTTTTTTTTATTTCAGTTATGAATTTCAGCAAAAAATAGTTCTACAAATTAATGTAATTTACCCAACATATTGACATTGAGAGATACGGAGTCCTGTCTGGATGGGTTATTGAGGGTGAGTCTGTATTGGCCCGCATCTCCTCTCTCGGCCTTGTAATTGTAAGGAGCACATGATCGTCGGCCACTTTCAGATGGACACGTGTGTCATCCTCGATCTCTTTTATTCCGTTCATCCAGACAGCCGTTGGCTTGGGGAATCCACTGAATGGAACCTGGATCTGGAAGTTCTGTCCAACTTTGACATTGATGTCCTTCACATTGGACATGTTAAGGTTGGGACGTGCTAAAAAACAGTAAGATAAATTTTATAAGCAATACACATATTATTTTGTAAAATCAAAATACCAAGGTCTATTTTAAATCAAAATTAAAAGGAATTTTGAAAAAAGAAGGGAGATATACATGTATTTTGGAGACTGCTCCAGAAACTGAATATAAGACCCATGCATTACATATGTACTTATGAGATGCTATACAAGTGAGCTAATCCGGTCCTTTCCTTCTTCTTTAGAATCAAACAAAGTCTACAACAACTAGTCAACAAGACATTCTTCAAAACAACTAGACGTTCTTTAACAGAGTCTACCTGGTTGTTCCTCCACAGTGATCATGCTGGTGAGTCTGCTTGGTTCACCGGGACCAGCATCATTGACTGCGATCACACGGAACTGCACCTCATCCTTCTCCTTCAGGTTAGGAATGGTGCACATTAGCTCATTGCCAGGAACCTCTTTACACTGCTCCCAGTCACCTCCCTTGGATTTCTTTTGGATGATGTAAGCAGACGGTTTCTTGCCGCCATCTTTGGTTGGTTTCTGCCAGGAAAGGTCCACAGAATCCTTGGTGATCTTGTCCACATTCGGCTGTCCTGGGGCTCCAGCAGGGACTATAAATAATCATACATAAAATATAGAAACTTAACCATATATCTAAATAATGGCTAATATTTAATGCAAGTTACATGCATTATGCCAAAGAAAAAACCCACTCCTTATTCAATTTTAAATTGAGATATAAATTTATTCATTTGTAGCATCAAAAGATTGATTTATACAATTTTATTTTTCAAAATGTTTAATTTATACAAATATTAAGAAAAATCAAATTTGAGTGAATTGCATCAGCTACAATGTCAACATTTAGACTATCAGATTTGAGTGAACTGTATCAGTTATGTACTTACAGACTTGGTCCCTGACTTGGTGTGGGGGCGTTGCCTTGCTGAATTTGCCTAGTCCTCCGTCGTTGACTGCTGCCACTCTGAACTCTACAACTGTCCCCTCCTGAAGACCCATTACAGTGAAGTTGGTGTCCTTGACTGGGAAGCGGTTCACAGGAACCCAGTCACCTCCCCTGCTTCTCTTCTCCACAACGTATCCTGCGAGATAAAAGACGACAAATAAGTTTGAAAGAGAGAGAAGAAAATTGTCACAGAATCCTGGAAATATATCTTTGAATTATTTGTCTTGTTTTGATCAGACTTAGATTTAATGAATGTCAGAGGGGAACCAGAATACAATGTTCTGGAGTTTTTCAGGCTGAAATACATTGTTTTGATAAAGCTTTCCTTACCTGAGATGGGATTTCCTCCATCGAAGTCTGGCTTGTCCCATGTCAAGTCACAAGATCTCTTGTCATATTTTGGAATGTGAAGGTTCTTAGGATCATCAGGAGAGTCTGTGTACAAAATAACATACATTAAAGGCCTAAACAAATGTCAATTCCTTCTATAAATGATTTCTTAATACATGTAATCATTTAAAAAGCATCTCCAAAACTTGCACTGAAACTCATAAGGTGCATAAAATTATGAAAATAAATGTTTTGCCCATCAGCCAGACCATGGGTATTCAATGAAATTAAGAACAGAAATATCTTAACAAATGGATTCTTAGCCAGAGTAGATTTGGATGTTTCCAGAGGTTCTCCGGCTCCGTAAATGTTTTCGGCCTTGACCCTTAACTTGTATTTCTTGCCCTCATTCAGGCCCTTCACTGGCATGGTGGTTCCTGATCCAATTCCGGTCACCTTCTCCCATGTGGAGGATCCTTCTTCTTGTTTCTCGACCACAAATCCTGTACAAAGACAAGAGGCCCATGGGCCACATCGCTCACCTGAGGAACAATAGGTATGATAAAATCAGTTTAATGGAGACATAATACAAACTATCTGGACAATGTAGTATAATACATGTAGATCCTGTATAAATAAAAAACAAATTTTTTCCACTGGACATTCTTATGTTTATTATCATTAGTCCCTTTTCCAACAGGATGATGTTATAGTAATATCACATGTTGAGCATTGCAGCTCTCAAAAAGGTCCTAAACAATTGTTTATAAATGGGATATAAACCTACATCAAACTCTGAGCCACTTGTGAGACCCAATCGTCCAGGAATCATCCAGAAGCCAAAATCTAAACAATATTAAATAATCACCTGGCTGATTAGTTTCTTCGAAGAAGATTTTTAAAGATTTACTCTAAATATTCCTATGTAAAAATTCCACCCCCATTGTGGCCCAACTCTACGCCCAGGAAACTTTGAATCTACACTACCTGAGGATGCTTCCAAGCAAGTTTCAGCTTTCCTGGCTTATTAGTTTCTGAGAAGACGATTTTTAAAGATTTACTCTTAATATTCCTATGTAGAAATTCAATCCCCAATTGTGGCCCCACTCTACCCCTGGGGGTTGTGATTTTCACAACTTTAAATATACACTACCTGAGAATGCTTCCACACAAGTTTCAGCTTTCCTGGCTGACTAGTTTCTGAGAAGAAGATTTTTAAAGATTTACTCTATATATTCCTATGTAAAAAGTTGACCCCCCCCCATTGTGACCCCACCCTACCCCCCGGGGTCATGATTTTTAAAACTTTAAATCTTCACTACCTTAGGATGCTTCCACACAAGTTTCAGCTTTCCTGGCTGATTAGTTTCTGAGAAGAAGATTTTTAAAGATTTACCCTATATATTCCTATGTTAAAAATTGACCCTCCTTTGTAGCCCCACCCTACCCCCCGAGGGTCATGATTTTCACAAATTGAATTTACACTACCTGAGGATGCTTCCATATAAGTTTAAGCTTTCCTGGCCAAATGGTTCTTGAGAAGAAGATTTTTAATGATTTACTCTATATATTCCTATGTTAAATATCGACCCTCCCCATCGTGGCCCCACCCTACCCCCCAACGGTCATGATTTTCACAACTTTGAATTTACACTACCTGAGGATGCTTCCACATAAGTTTCAGCTTTTCTGGCCAAATGGTTCTTTAGAAGAAGATTTTTTAAGATTTACTCTATATATTCCTATGTATAAATTTGACCCCCCATTATGGCCCCAGCCTACCCCCGGGGGTCATGATTTTCACAACTTTGAATTTACACTACCTGAGGATGCTTCCACATACATGTAAGTTTCAGCTTTTCTGGCCAAATGGTTCTTGAGAAGAAGATTTTTAAAGATTACTCTATTTATTCCTATGTAAAAAGTCGACCCCCCATTGTGGCCCCACCCTACCCCCGGGGGTCATGATTTTTACAACTTTGAATCTACACTACCTGAGGATGCTTCCACATAAGTTTCAGCTTTCCTGGCCTAACGGTTTTTAAGAAGAAGATTTTTAAAGATTACTCTATTTATTCCTATGAAAAAGTCGACCCCCCATTGTGGCCCCACCCTACCCCCGGGGGTCATGATTTTCACAACTTTGAATCTACACTACCTGAGGATGCTTCCACACAAGTTTCAGCTTTCCTGGCTAAATGGTTCTTGAGAAGATTTTTGAAAATTTCTCGAAAATTTTCATTAATTCCTAATTATCTCCCCTTGTAAGAGGGCTTGGTCCTTAATTTTCACAACTTTGAATCCCCTTAGGCTAAGGATGCTTTGTGCTAAGTTTGGGGGAAATTGGCCCAGTGGTTCTTGAGAAGATGTTGAAAATGTGAAAAGTTTACAGACAGACAGACGGACAGACGGACGACAGACAAAATGTGATCAGAATAGCTCACTTGAGCTTTCAGCTCAGGTGAGCTAAAAATGATACTATCATAAGTTCAAATGAATCAATCAGCTAGCATAGATTTTTCAGTGCTTTTATAAATTTCATGTTCTTACAATAATGTGAATAATAAAATCATCATGATTTGTAAGAGCCATTAACTAAACAATGTACCTCTTCAGTATAACGAACATAATTTATTAAAGAAAATTGTCTACGGAAAATTATGTTCTAAAAAACTTGTAAATCTTGGAATATCCATCCAAAATTTGCCCCAAGCATTTAAATGGTAAAATAACCACAGATTTAACAGAAGCACACAATAAAAAGAACTATTTTTGTCCACCTGTAACTTCAGCTCCACCATTGTCCACAGGTGGCTTCCAGGAGAGTTTGCAGGAAACTCCCATCATATCGGACACCTCAAGGGGTCCCTCTGGGGCGCCAGGCTTATCTGTATGGTAACAAAAGTATCAGTAGTTATAGTTGGACCAAAAACAGTAGACTGAAATCAACCAGTAGTGGCTCAACAAAGCCATTTATCTCTTTGAATTATCTTACCCAGAACAACCACTGGGATGTCGGCGGTCTCAGTGCCGTAAGCATTGGACACAGTGATGGTGTAATTGCCTGTGTCCTTCCTCTCACATTTTGGAATGAAGAGTTTAGCATCTTCTTCTGTGCTGGTACATTGTGCCTATTTAAAATCAAAGGAAGAGTTGATCTATGGTCGTACTACAACCAAGCTCTATCTCTCTCTACTCTCTCTCTCTCTCTCTCTCCTCACCAAATTTTTTTTAAATCAAATATATTAAAGTTTGAATTTTTGTCAAATTCATAAAGCAATAGACTTGCGAAAGATGTATAAAGAATCCGAATTTGCCAAATATTCCTGAAAATTTTTTAAATTCAATCTTAAATTTGGTCTAGAGAGTAACTGACCCTGCTGTCCACAGGGGATCCATTCTTGTTCCAGGTACAGGTGGGAGTTGGAGCTCCAGATATCCCAATGGGAATAGTCAGAGGTTCTCCAGCCTTCACCCAGATCTCCTTGGCTTCAAACAAAGCATCCAGATTGACCTTAGGTGGTTCTGTATAATTAGAGAATAATGTACTAATCAAAGATTGTTTACAATATTCTTTTATATCACTCATCCTCCATTCTAAATTTTATTTTAGTAAGTTAAATTTATGAGCACATGTGCATGTATCATTCAAAGATTCCCTGATTACAGGTATACAAGTGTTACCTTTGGTAGGCTTGGCAGTGATTGGCTTACAGGGAACACTGGGTTCGGAACTTCCGGCCGCGTTGACAGCCAGGACACGGAATTCATACTCCTTTCCTTCTGTAACCTTCTCATCCTCAAACTCACAATCCTGTGAAAAAGATTTTGCAATACTTGAACTTGAGACTAACATTGGATAAATCTTTTTTGATACATCAACACATTTCCTTTTTCTGTTGCCTTGTTTCATGCAGCATACTCTATCTTAGTGAAGTGTGAATAATTGTTAAAAAAGTGATATCAAGCGAACATGTGACACAGGTATGTACGCTGATATCGGACATATATATACATTGTATATACTGATATCAGAGAATTTTATACGAAGATCACACCTTTACAAGTCCCCTGTTGATTGGAGTCCATCTGTTGGATTTGGGCTCCTTCCTCTCTACGATATAGCCCTGGACAGGATTTCCTCCGTCATTCTCTGGAGGTTCCCAGCCAATAACAATGTGATCCCTGTCTTGCTCAATACACTTGGGCATACTGGGTGGGAAAGGCTCATCTGTGGAAGGAAGATAAAACTTACTAGAAATTTCTTCAAACAGTAGCATTTGCTTGTTAAAACCCTATATTGCAAAGCATAAAAATTTGATAAACGGAGAATACTTTAAAGAATTACCGAATGGATTCTTGGCAGTGACAGGTAAGTCAGTTTCCAGGAAGTCAGATTCTCCGTTGTCGTTGACGGCAGCCACTCTGAAGTGATAGTCACGCCCCTCGGTGTGTTTGGGGACTGTAAACTCACTTCCCTTGATGTTATCCTTACATGTAACTGGTTCCCATCTTCCTTTCTGTGTGTCTTTCTTCTCCACTCGGTATCCACTGAAATTTTTTAATTGTTTCAAATACTTCAAAACTACATGTATTTAAAAGAGAAATCATGTTTAGTAATATTAGTGTTGAGATTGAAAATAGCAACATGACTTCAAAACTAGACCAACAAGATATCTGTGATCCAATGCTCACTAGTGATACCCCCGCTCTGATGTGAATATGCAAAATAAGCATAGCCAACATTTAACAGGAAGTTGAAGTCCGATTGGTACAAAAATATATCCCACGATATGGCATGCCTAAACAAAGAGTGTGTTAAAAATTTCAAACACCTGCAATAAATAGTTGCCGAGAAATCTTTGATGAAAATTTGTTTAAAAATCTTGGCCAAAAATAAACAAAGTCGTCATTTAACAGGAAGTTGACGTCTGATTGGTACAAAAATATATCCCACGATATGGCATGCCTAAACAAAGAGTGTGTTAAAATTTCAAACATCTGCAATAAATAGTTCCTGAGAAATCTTTGACGAAAATTTGTTTGAAAATTTTAGCTAAAATTAAACTTCATACTCTGGCCAGTACGAAAGATGTGACAAAATTACGACTAACAGTACACTCTCCAGAATGGGACTAAGTGACTACACTCTCCAGTATGGGACTAAGTGACTACACTATCCAGTATCCAGTGTGTGACTAAATGATGACTACACTCTCCAGTATGTGACTAAACAAGAGGCCAATATAGGCCTTAACGGTCACCTGAGTAGCATAACCCATACACAAACTTGTCAAGGAGTCTCATATATGCATTTAATTAAGTTTTATTCTGGAATAGAAAATTTTTAATTTGTAATGACGACCACCTCCCTAACTGAAATCTTTCAAAAAGGACTATTAAACCTATAATTTTAGCGAAAAACTTAAAAGAGTGCAGGACCTGATATTGAAAATGAAGACTTGTAGACTCTGATAGAAAATAATTTAATAATAATAACAAGGTGACTATTATTCATGTTTTATCTAAAACAACCTCCCATCCCCCATCACCCTGGGGCAGACAGAAACTCTCCCTGTGGGCATTTAAACAAACGGAAAAAACCCCCAGCTTTATTGATAAAAGCCATCATGAGTTACTCACTTCTCCTGTTCCAGTTTTTGAATATTCAACAATCGTTGAGAATCACCATCTGGCATATATACCAAAATCATTTTACCTTTATATCAGTGATTTTAGTTAGCCAATTATTACTTTACTATTAACAAGTCTATTTGTTTATTTTGAAAGTTCAAAAACTGTTTTTGTTTCAAATGATAAAAAGCCTTGCATAACTCTTTTGATCATACAACTTCTTTATAATTACATTATATTCAATGATTATTATATAATTACTAAATATGAACAAGCAAAGGAAGATAACTCCATTCGAAGAAGCAAGGGAAAACAAGATGTAATTATAGATTATAAAGTCTCCCAAACGAACGAGGCTATCATATAGAGTAGGGATGACCCACAAAGTTTCATGATGTTCCCAGGGGTCCTTTACTATATATCAGGTGAACTAACATGACCCAAGGAACAAGAATATATATGGTTTAGGGGTAAGGATCTCCACCGTTTTCAAGTTATTTGTGCACTTCCTGTTTGAGGGGGGTCAGGACCATCCCCGGGGCCCATGACCTACATACCATTTGATGCCACTTAACACAAGGAACAAGAATATATATGGTTTAGGGGTGGGGTTCTTAACCGTTTTCAAGATATTTGGGCCCTTCCTGTTTGAGGAAGTCAGGACCACCCCCAGGGCCCATTACCTACATACCATATGATGCCCCTTGACACAAGGAACAAGAATATATATGGTTTAGGGGTGGGGATCTCAACCGTTTTCAAGTTATTTGTGCACTTCCTGTTTGAGGGGGGTCAGGACCATCCCCGGGGCCCATGACCTACATACCATTTGATGCCCCTTGACACAAGGAACAAGAATATATATGGTTTAGGGATAGGGTTCTTAACCGTTTTCAAGATATTCTGGCACTTCCTGTTTGAGGTGGGAGAGGACCACCCCGGGGCCCATGACCTACATACTATTTGATGCCACTTAACACAAGGACATCATATCCATGCCTTTAGTTTTTCACAAATATATACAGGAGTAGAGAAGAAGATTTTCTAAGATTTAATACATTTTTACTTATGGCCATATTGGCCCCACCCTAGAGCCTGAACCCCTGACCTAGAGACCATAAATTTCACAATTTTGGTAAAGGGCTTCATGGACATCATAACCATGTATTTAGTTTTTAGCAAATATCTATGGGAGTAGAGAAGAAGATTTTCTAAGATTTAATACATTTTTACTATATGGCCATATTGGCCCCACCCTTGGGCCTGAACACCTGTCCCAGGGGTCATAAATTTCACAATTTAGGTAAAGGGCTTCATGGACATCATATCCATGCATTTAGTTTTTAACAAATATCGATGGGAGTAGAGAAGAAGATTTTCTAAGATTTAATACATTTTTACTATATGGCCATATTGGCCCCACCCTAGAGCCTGAACCCCTGACCCAGGGGCCATAAATTTCACAATTTTGGTAGAGGGCTTCATGGACAATATAACCATGTATTTATTTTTTAACAAATATCTATGGGAGTAGAGAAGAAGATTTTCTAAGATTTAATACCTTTTTACTATATGACCATATTGGCCCCACCCTAGAGCCTGAACCCCTGACCCAGGGGCCATGAATTTCACAATTTTGACAGAGGGCTTCATGGACATCATAACCATGCAATCAGTTTTTTCCTCACATGTGTGGGAGTAGAGAAGAAGATTTTTGAAAATTTGGCTGTTTTTTGCATATTTGGCCCCACCTGTGGCACCCTGGGGGTGGTAGAGCCACCAATTTCACAATTTACATTCCTCTTACCATAGAGATGCTTCACCCCAAAAATGGGAACAATTGGTCTTGTAGTTTTTAAGAAGAAGTCAAAAATGTAAATTGTTAACGCACGACGCACAACGACAGACGAAAACAGATAGCAATAGGTCACCTGAGTTTACTCAGGTGACCTAAAAATGACTACACCGAGTTATAAGCCTACCAGTGTCTTCCTCTTCCATGTCACAGTTGGGGCTGGCTCTCCAACAAAGCTGATATCTATGTTGAATGGCTGACCCCTCTTGATTCGGATTGGTAGCAATTTGTTTTTGTCCATAATTCTTGGTTTAACTATTCACACATAATAAAAAAACAAAAATTAGAATTTTGTTTTACAAAATGTAGACCCCCAGAAAGTTGCTGATTACACAGAAATCAACACTGTTGTGCAATCTGATCTTGATAAAATCTATATTTTGGTTTGGACATAAAAAATTGGTTCCTTAGGATGTTATTTCATGAAGAAACAATTTATTCTTGATAAATACATCATCCAAGTGTAAACTGAATGTAAATACTTGTTGGGATGTAAATGTATCCATATATCAAATAAATTCCAGTGCCTCAACAGTGAATTAATTGTAATATCTCTCTACGGCCTACAGTTGATTTGTGTACAAGTTTGAGGGCTCACCTCTGCAAGCCTTGGTCGTCACAGGTGGTGACATTGTGTTGGGCTGGGATAGACCCGCCTGGTTCTTGGCGAGGACTCGGAACTCGTACCCTTTGCCCTCGGTCAACCCCTCCACTGTTCCTGTGGTCTCACTGCTGTCAACCTCCACACCCTGCAATCATCACAAGGATATACAGTTGATCTTCAATATCTCGAACACCAATATATTGAATACAATGGATATGTCGAAGTGATTTGTAAGTCCCAACTACTTATTTTTGAAGTACCGGTATTTACCCTCGATATCTCAAATACTTGGATATCTCCAAGGTTTTAAACAGTCCCATCTATACTCAGTCCCAAGATATCCTGGATTCACATTTTGCTTAACTACTCAATATTTATAAATACCTCAGGGTTAAAACGATGTTCATTCAAAAGTATGAAAAGAACTATGTATGATAAGGGCCTAAAATTGCCCCCTAAAATGAACATCATCATATTACTGTAATTCTTTGTTTTCTTTGTACATATATATATGTGACGTTTTTACATAATGTTCATTTTGATTCAAGTGCCCACAATTTAGAAATATGACATCGTAAAGACAACTTTTTCCCGCCATTTTTGCATTTTTAGCATAAAACAGCTTGTTTTCAAGCAGTTTTTCTTTCAGAAAACATACAGCGCATGCTTGAACAAACAAAATATTTTAATTAGAGATATATCTAGCCAAGACTAATAAGTGACAAAAAAATTTACCTTGTTCAAGCATGCGCTCTATATTTCCCATTCGTAAAAATATAAGAAAAATGTCAATTTTGGACTGATTTTGAATGGATTATAGAAATAGCGTCACTTCTGACGTCATATACTGCCAGTGAGTGCAAATAAATCAAATAAACAGGTTAAAAATATATTTTATATTAACTCTTTTAAAAAATAACATAACATTTTATTGTGCCAGAAATACTCTAAAAAGTGGCTAATTATGGGGGCAAAATTTAACTCTTATCATATATAGTTCTTTCCAAGATTTCTCAGTTGAAATGCCCCCGTTAGCTTATCAGGTTTCAATTCAAGGCTAAAAAATGTGATGTCTACGGGGATTTTGTATAGCAGTAAGCCCGGATGATAACGTTAAAAAATTGCACGAGGTATTCCGAGTGATTCCGAATGGAGAAAAGATGTAAGCATTCCCCATTATAAATCTCCGTAAGAAATCTATTTTCGATCCTGCGATTGTTTTCGAGTGAAAAATGATAATGTGTCAATGAAGATATCTTCGAAAATTTCCCTTTCATCGAATTTAATTGCACTTCTTTCACAGGTATGTATATTTTTATTAAAAATCGATCAAATGTGCTGCATAAATATCTTGGGACAGACTATAGTTCGAGATAACGAAGTTTGACTGTATAGCAGCAAAATGTTTTTTCAAATTTTCATTTAACTCCCCCTAGTTATTTAAATTCTAATAGCTATGTGAAAAGGAAATTTTTGTCATATCTAAGAAATGATTAAACAAATGTGAATGTACTTCTCAATAGGAGCTCCTCCATCGTATTTTGGAGGTTTCCAAGAGATCTCCACAGAGTCTTTATCATAGTCAATAATCTCCGGTTTCTACGGGGGATCAGATGGTCGATCTAGCCAACACAAACTTAATTCCCACGTTAAATCATCAAAGAACCAAATATTTCTTAATCCAATAGCTGTTCTATTGCAAATTTAGTTCAAGTTCATTGCTAAGCTTGAAATTAAACAAAACTTTGCATCATTCTGCTGGCATTGATAATTGATGCTAGTTCTTACTAAACAGGTCCAGTACAATCTCCAGATGTAGCTATATAGCTTGAATAAGTTAAATAGCTTTATTAAGCTATGCAGAGTAGCTTTATTTAGCTATTTTGTCATACATTTTTCTTAAATGTGTAATTTTTTCAGTATGTATAAAAAATCGCACTTTTGTGCAGTGATAGTTTTCAACTTTGAACTGTTCTGTAAACAATGCATCTAAAGATTACTCATGACTTTGTGTCTCCTTAAGAGACTTTGTGCTTAAAGTTCTAAAAGTTTTGGGGCAAATGATTCATGACCACACAGTTACTTCTTAAATGAAATATAAAGGAGGTCAGTTATGGTAAACAAGATAATTGATTGGTAATAATTCAGCACAATGAGAAGAAATCATACTTATCCATGCCTCGTTGCACACAAAGTAGTGGACAGTTACCCAAACAATGGAAATATATTGTTTGCTTAAAAGTGTTCAAAAGCTGCAATGTTAAAACTATCTTTAATTAGGGTTAAGTTTTTAATGGTCAATGTTGCAAATATGATAAGCAAGTTAATTGCGATTTTTTGTCTATTTCTTATAATAATTATTTTCTTCAAAAACTGAATATAAATAGCTTTATCAAGCTATTTTGAATAGCTTAATAAAGCTATATAGCTTTTTCAAGCTATATAGCTAAATCAAGAGATTGTACTGGACCTGCTAAACAAACTGAAGACATTCATCTTCCTTAATTCAGTATTATGAATTCAAAGTGATGAATACAATGTATACTATAGGTGAGCACAAACTTACCCCAGGGATCTTTGGCAATGATTTCACCATCTGCCAAATCCAGGATACACACACACTGACTTCACATTTTATTCCAATGCCATGTGCACATCAACTTATAACACACCACAACTCCCCTCCTTTATAGAAGAGCTCTTATTATATTTACACTTTACAGAGTTATCTCTCTTAGAGAATTACATGTAAAACAAAATATTAACATTAATCAAAATTTCTTTTTTTTCTGTTTGTGATATCTGACTATAAAGGTTAACTAGAGGTACTGTGAGCAAGCTCACGATTGATACCCCCGCTAAGAAAAAAAATCATTACTCAAATATTTTCCAATTATAGAAAATGATGGATGCTATCTCATTAACCGTCCATGTTCTATCAATAACAACTGCATTATTTTTTAAATTTGTTAATGCTAATATGAATACACAAACCAATTTCTATTATTTAAATTCCATTTTATTTCAACTTAACTGTTAATTCATGAAGACATTTGCATCCTTAATCCTTATGATAACAAACATGACTGAAATCAAACGATAATCCACATGTCAAGCAGCCATTAAATGTTTTGAATATTTGGTATCCCGAGCCCGATTTTTTCCGAAATTTTTTTTCCACAAAAAAAGATTTAATACATCAGGGCGGGCCATTTCCAGATGGGCAGGTGGGGATGGTAATCTAACAATTAATGTTATATGACCTGACACATGCAAGCTTTGTGTCAAATTTTACCTTCTAATCATTTTCATTAATACAAGACATGACACAGACAGGAATAAAGCATTTTTTTTAACAAAAACATTGACCTTGCCCAAATGACCTTGGGTCAAGGTCATGATACACCCTCATGTCATAAGCAATCTTTGTGTGAAGTAAGAACTTCCAATGTTTCTCCATAAGAAAGATATGGACCGGACATGAATTGCATTCTTTCTGGTACTGATCATGACCTTGCCCAAATGACCTTGGGTCAAGGTCATGATACACCCTCATGTCATAAGCAATCTTTGTGTGAAGTAAGAACTTCCAATGTTTTCAATAAGAAAGATATGGACCGGACACAGATTTTGTTCTTTTCATGTCAGTTACCTTGACCTTGCCCAAATGACCTTGGGTCAAGGTCATGACACATGCACAGGTCATAAGCAATCTTTGTGTGAAGTAGGAACTTCCAATGTTTCTCCATAAGAAAGATATGGACCGGACACGAATTTTGCACAGACGGACGGACAGACAGACAGACAGATGAACGACAGACAAAATGTGATCAGAAAAGCTTACTTGAGCTTTCAGCTCAGGTGAGCTAAAAAGCTGCAGATACCTACAAAATCCCAACAGCAATGAATATGAAGGGGGACAATGTGTAGTGAGTGAGGAGAAAATGATTGATATGATGACCAGCACAGCCCATCTTCATCATGTTACTTCAAGCACCTGCCCCATGCCAAATTTTACTGTACTTAAGGCAACAAAATTAGGCATCTCTTGGAAGTACAAGATAAAAGATGTAAATTGTTCATTTACTCTCCGACATTAACCTGGAAAATGAAAAGGTTTTAAATTTACATAGTAAAATTATCGCAAATAAGCCTCGGACCCCCCACCCCCACCCCGGGCAAAGGCCCCCCCCCCAAATCACGGATTAGGAATTTCATGATTTTGAGAGTAATTTTTTTTCTTAGGTATTTTTTTTTATCCTGTTCCCCCCCCTTCCTTTTTTTTTAGTTATAGGTATACTACGTTCCTCCCCCACCCCCCTTTTTTTTTTGCTTGTCAAGATTTCTGATGATTAGTGAAGCCCCCCCCCCCACTTTTAATTCGGACCCCCCCCTCCTTGAAAAATTTTATGGATCCGCACATGCCTATGGCTCAGATTCAATATTCAAGCCTGTCAAGTGCATCAGTATCATAAGATGTACCATCCATGCTAGTTTGGTGAAGTAAGGACCAGTAAAAACTATGAAATAGTCATCAAAGGCCACCTGCTCCAAAAATATTAACCGGCTCCTAAAACCTTAACCTTATCCATCATCCGAAACCTATGGCTAAGATTCAGCATTCAAGCCAGTCAAGTACATAAGTATCATAAGACGCAGCATCCATGCAAGTTTGTTGAAGATGGGACCAGTAGTAACTTAGATATGGCTATCAAAGGGCACCTGCTCCAAAAACCGTAACCTCACTCAGCATCTGAAATTCATGACCCAGATTCAGCATCCAAGTCTGTTAAGTTCATAAGTAGGTCTCGATGCACCATGATCCATGCAAGTTTGGTGGAAGTAGGACAAGTATATGACTTTGATACAAGACCTGTTCCAAAAACTTTAACCAGGTCCGGATGCTGATGCTGAGGGTATAGCATAGCATTATTTAATTATAATTTAAATCACCAAGAAACTTTAATTAAGGTATTTAATGTATAATGAAGGGGTATTGAACAACATTGAAACATTTTGAACTATAGTTAACAAGAGGCCCATGGGCCACATCGCTCACCTGAGGAACAATAGGTATGATAAAATCAGCTTAATGGAGTCATAATAAAAACTATCTGGACAATGTAGTATAATACATGTAGATCCTGTATAAATAAAAATCAATTTTTTCCACTGGTTTTTGAGAAGAAGATTTTTAAAGATTTACTCAATATATTCCTAAGTAAAAGGTCGACCCCCCCATTTTGGCCCCACCCTACCCCAGGGGGTCATGATTTTCACAACTTTGAATCTACACTACCTGAGGATGCTTCCACATAAGTTTCAGCTTTCCTGGCCAAATGGTTTTTGAGAAGAAGATTTTTAAAGATTTACTCTATATATTCCTATGTAAAAAGTCGACCCCCCATTGTGGCCCCACCCTACCCCCGGGGGTCATGATTTTCACAACTTTGAATCTACACTACCTGAGGATGCTTCCACACAAGTTTCAGCTTTTCTGGCCACATGGTTTTTTAGAAGAAGATTTTTAAAGATTTACTCTATATTTCCTATGTAAAAAGACGACCCCCCCCCCCATTGTGGCCCCACTCTACCCCCGGGGGTCATGATTTTCACAACTTTGAATCTACACTAAATGAGTTTGCTTCCACATAAGTTTCAGCTTTTCTGGCCAAATGGTTTTTGAGAAGAAGATTTTTAAAGATTAACTCTATATATTCCTATGTAAAAAGTCGACCACCCATTGTGGCCCCATCCTACCCCCGGGGGTCATGATTTTCACAACTTTGAATCTACACTACCTGAGTATGCTTCCACATAAGTTTCAGCTTTCCTGGCCAAATGGTTTTTTAGAAGAAGATTTTTAAAGATTTACTCTATATATTCCTATGTAAAAAGTCGACCCCCCATTGTGGCCCCATCCTACCCCCGGGGGTCATGATTTTCACAACTTTGAATCTACACTACCTGAGGATGCTTCCACATAAGTTTCAGCTTTCCTGGCCAAATGGTTTTTTAGAAGAAGATTTTTAAAGATTTACTCTATATATTCCTATGTAAAAAGTCGACCCCCCATTGTGGCCCCACCCTACCCCAGGGGGTCATGATTTTCACAACTTTGAATCTACACTACCTGAGGATGCGTCCACATAAGTTTCAGCTTTTCTGGCCAAATGGTTTTTGAGAAGAAGATTTTTAAAGATTAACTCTATTTATTCCTATGTAAAAAGGCGACCCCCCATTGTGGCCCCATCCTACCCCAGGGGGTCATGATTTTCACAACTTTGAATCTACACTACCTGAGGATGCTTCCACATAAGTTTCAGCTTTTCTGGCCTAACGCTTTTTGAGAAGAAGATTTTTAAAGATTTACTCTATATATTCCTATGTAAAAAGTCGACCCCCCATTGTGGCCCCACCCTACCCCCGGGGGTCATGATTTTCACAACTTTGAATCTACACTACCTGAGGATGCTTCCACATAAGTTTCAGCTTTCCTGGCTAAATGATTCTTGAGAAGAAGATTTTTAAAGATTTACTCTATATATTCCTATGTAAAAAGTTGACCCCCCCATTTTGGCCCCACCCTACCCCAGGGGGTCATGATTTTCACAACTTTGAATCTACACTACCTGAGTATGCTTCCACATAAGTTTCAGCTTTCCTGGCCTAACGCTTTTTGAGAAGAAGATTTTTAAAGATTAACTCTATATATTCCTATGTAAAAAGTCGACCACCCATTGTGGCCCCATCCTACCCCCAGGGGTCATGATTTTCACAACTTTGAATCTACACTACCTGAGGATGCTTCCACATAAGTTTCAGCTTTCCTGGCCAAATGATTCTTGAGAAGATTTTTAAAGATTTAATCTATATATTCCTATGTAAAAAGTCGACCCCCATTGTGGCCCCACCCTACCCCAGGGGGTCATGATTTTCACAACTTTGAATCTACACTACCTGAGGATGCTTCCACATAAGTTTCAGCTTTTCTGGCCAAATGGTTTTTGAGAAGAAGATTTTTAAAGATTAACTCTATTTATTCCTATGTAAAAAGGCGACCCCCCATTGTGGCCCCATCCTACCCCAGGGGGTCATGATTTTCACAACTTTGAATCTACACTACCTGAGGATGCTTCCACATAAGTTTCAGCTTTTCTGGCCTAACGCTTTTTGAGAAGAAGATTTTTAAAGATTTACTCTATATATTCCTATGTAAAAAGTTGACCCCCCCATTTTGGCCCCACCCTACCCCCGGGGGTCATGATTTTCACAACTTTGAATCTACACTACCTGAGTATGCTTCCACATAAGTTTCAGCTTTCCTGGCCAAATGATTCTTGAGAAGAAGATTTTTAAAGATTTACTCTATATATTCCTATGTAAAAAGTTGACCCCCACATTTTGGCCCCACCCTACCCCAGGGGGTCATGATTTTCACAACTTTGAATCTACACTACCTGAGTATGCTTCCACATAAGTTTCAGCTTTCCTGGCCTAACGCTTTTTGAGAAGAAGATTTTTAAAGATTAACTCTATATATTCCTATGTAAAAAGTCGACCCCCCCTTGTGGCCCCATCCTACCCCCAGGAGTCATGATTTTCACAACTTTGAATCTACACTACCTGAGGATGCTTCCACATAAGTTTCAGCTTTCCTGGCCAAATGATTCTTGAGAAGATTTTTAAAGATTTACTCTATATATTCCAATGTAAAAAGTTGACCCCCCCATTTTGGCCCCACCCTATCCCAGGGGGTCATGATTTTCACAACTTTGAATCTACACTACCTGAGTATGCTTCCACATAAGTTTCAGCTTTCCTGGCCTAACGCTTTTTGAGAAGAAGATTTTTAAAGATTAACTCTATATATTCCTATGTAAAAAGTCGACCCCCCATTGTGGCCCCATCCTACCCCCGGGGGTCATGATTTTCACAACTTTGAATCTACACTACCTGAGGATGCTTCCACATAAGTTTCAGCTTTCCTGGCTAAATGGTTCTTGAGGAGAAGATTTTTGAAAATTTCTTGAAAATTTTCATTAATTCCTAATTATCTCCCCTTGTAAGAGGGCTTGGTCCTTAATTTTCACAACTTTGAATCCCCTTGGGCTAAGGATGCTATGTGCCAAGTTTGGTTGAAATTGGCCTAGTGGTTCTTGAGAAGATGTTGAAAATGTGAAAAGTTTACAGACAGACGGACAGACGGACGACAGACAAAATGTGATCAGAATAGCTCACTTGAGCTTACAGCTCAGGTGAGCTAAAAATGTATTGCTAGATAACAATGAAAGTGAAAGGAACAAATTAGTGTATGGTAACTGGACAACATATAAGAATTAAGGCTGAGCCATTTTGCACTTAAGGTGGCTCACTACACCTTGAAATATTTTCTCAAATCAGCAGAAAACTACTTGATTATGATAGATATCATAATGGATAAGAAGTATTTAAGTCAAATAGGCAAAAAAATGTGCAATTTTGGATGAAAAATTACATTTTCAAAAATTTATTTCAGTTAACATGAACAAAAGCTCCAGGCGGATTCGAACTAATGATCTGTGGTTCAGCAGCCCAATACTTTAACCACTGAGCTACGACGATATACAACCCAATCGAACGCTATAAACAGTTTAACAAAACATTTAAATCGCCATCTTGTGACATAGTGTATTAAAAAGTATAAGTCTGGGTGTAGTGAGGTACCTTAAGTCAAACCAGCGAAAAAATGTGCAATTTTGGGTGAAAAATTACATTTTCAAAATTTTAATTCAGTAAACATTAACAAAAGCTCCAGGCAGATTAGCTACTCAAGATCTGCAGTTCAGAAGCCCATGCAATACTTTAACTACTGATCAAGCTATGAAGATATACAACCCAATTGAACAATATAAACAGTTTACTAAAACATTTAAATCGCCATCTTGTGACGTAGTATCTTAAAAAGTATAAGTCTAGCTGTAGTGAGGTACCTATCCACTGATGCAGAATTCATGCAATCATGTTTTGTGAAGTATATTAGGACCTAAGTAATATCTTAAAGACTTCATTTTTAAACGATGGTTTTTCTACACCTTATGATGACAATGATTTTGCAATAATATTCAGTTTCAAGTAGATTAAATAGGTTACTCACCCTGGCCAACTCGTGTAGTCTCATTAGAAGAAATAACAACCTCCACAAGAATTTGAATGCAAAAAGAATTTGTAAAAACAATTTGTCAAACCAATGCTTGTGGGGGCAACCTACAACCAAAACAAAGCATGCAAAAATTTATAAATTAATTAAATTAAATTTTAAATTTACAATTACTTTGATATCATATATCTGATTATTTCACAATATAACTGTCACATTTTTTTTAATAATCACAGAATGAAATACTGTGTATGCAGAAATCAATTGATATTAGAATCTTTTTAAATCATAAAAAATTACTGGTAGAACAATTCTTTTTTTTCCCTCCAGATATATGGTATCATCAATTCATTTTATTAATTGTAAACAATGAAGTACATGTACACTCATAATCAAGTAATGTTTACACATCCAGTTTTCACACAAATCTTTTAATGTTTTATATTCCCACTGCAAGTTAACTTTCATCTTGGATGCTCTCCAACTCTTGAGTTACATCATTTGGATGCAGTAGTCCATCGTTGGCCCCCCTTTATGTTGCCCTCCTCCAACTCTTTGATTTACATCATTTGGATGCAGTAGTCCATCATTGGCCCCGCTTTATGTTG
The DNA here is from genome assembly GCA_020458035.1 of Magallana ariakensis. Taxonomy (NCBI): domain Eukaryota; kingdom Metazoa; phylum Mollusca; class Bivalvia; order Ostreida; family Ostreidae; genus Magallana; species Magallana ariakensis. The sequence continues at coordinate 25,779,193 of CM035818.1, forward strand.
CCTTCCTCCAACTCTTTGAATTACATCATTTGGATGCAGTAGTCCATCGTTGGCCCCCCTTTATGTTGCCCTCTTCCTACTCTTTGAGTTACATCATTTGGATGCAGTAGTCCATCGTTGCCCCCCCCCCACCCCCATTCTATGTTGCTCTCCACCAATTCTTTCTGTTGCAGTAGTCCATCATTGGCCCCCCTTTATGATTATAATCCTCCTTTAACTCTTTGTGTTGACATCCTTTGGATGCTGTAGTCCATCATTGGCCCCCCTTTATGTTTGCCCTCCTCCAGCTCTTTGTGTGGATGCTGTAGAACATTATTTGACCCCCCTTGAGTTTGTCCTCCTCCAACTCATAGTGTAAATAATAGTTGTCCTCCACCAACTGTTCTTGCTAACATCATCAGTGAGTATCTCCTTACTTAAGACAGAAATGACTTTCAATGAAATCCTTTGGTTATTATGTTTTATTCCTCTTTGTTATTAATAAATCCATATTTTTGGAAATGTTAATAATGAGTGCCATTGATAATTCACCATTGCTCTCTTGGCATTAATGCTGCCGTCATCTAAATCAGATGCCTGAATCACTGCCATTGGGAACACTCTCAAAAAGAAGCTGGAATCAGGCTGATGATGATCACCAATCATTTCACATTCAAATTTCACACATTTCAATTCAATCGCAATGTCCACCGACACAGGACAGCATTGAATATTTACCGGAAAGTAGAAATTGAAAACAAATATTAAAAAAACCACAACTCAAGACAAGAATTATGGGGTTATTACTACTAGCCCTAACCTAAATTCTATTTCACTTACCAGAGGCCCGTGAATAGAATTCCCTAACCAAGATGGGAGGAGGGTGGGGAGGGGAGGGGGGAGGGGAGGGGAAAAGGAAACAATGTAAAGAAAAACATACTGACCAAAATTGCTGGAATCCAACGTTGAGGATTGCAATGTTGATGAGCGTCGACTTCAACCCATGGCTGCTGCTCTTCTAGGACTTCATCCTGTCGGATTCGTATTCAGATGATTGCTGGGATCCAACGTTGAGGGTGGCGATGTTGATGAGCGTCGACTTCAACCCATGGCTGCTGCTCCTCTTAGACTACATCCTGACGGCTTCATATTCAAATGCTGCGCAACTGCTTCTGCAGTTGCACAGCATCAAATATTTACCATTAAGTAGAAATTCAGAATAGGTTAGAACATGAAATTTAAACCAAGTGCACAGGGGGTTATTACTACTAGCCCTAACCTAAATTCTATTTCACATACCAGAGGCCCGTGAATAGAATTCCCTAACCAATATGGGAGGAGGGTGGGGAGGGGGAGGGGAGGGTAGGGGAAAAGGAAACAATGTAAAGAAAAACATACTGACCAAAATTGCTGGAATCCAACGTTGAGGATTGCAATGTTGATGAGCGACTTCAACCCATGGCTCTTCTAGGACTTCATCCTGTTGGGTTCGATGATTGCTGGGATCCAACGTTGAGGGTGGCGATGTTGATGAGCGTCGACTTCAACCCATGGCTGCTGCTCCTCTTAGACTACATCCTGACGGCTTCATATTCAAATGCTGCGCAACTGCTACTGCAGTTGCACAGCATCAAATATTTACCGTTAAGTAGAAATTCAGAATAGGTTAGAACATGAAATTTAAACCAAGTGCACAGGGGGTTATTACTACTAGCCCTAACCTAAATTCTATTTCACTTACCAGAGGCCCGTGAATAGAATTCCCTAACCAAGATGGGAGGAGGGTGGGGAGGGGAGGGGAGGGGGGAGGGGAGGGGAAAAGGAAACAATGTAAAGAAAAACATACTGACCAAAATTGCTGGAATCCAACGTTGAGGATTGCAATGTTGATGAGCGTCGACTTCAACCCATGGCTGCTGCTCTTCTAGGACTTCATCCTGTCGGGTTCGTATTCAGATGATTGCTGGGATCCAACGTTGAGGGTGGCGATGTTGATGAGCGTCGACTTCAACCCATGGCTGCTGCTCCTCTTAGACTACATCCTGACGGCTTCATATTCAAATGCTGCGCAACTGCTTCTGCAGTTGCACAGCATCAAATATTTACCATTAAGTAGAAATTCAGAATAGGTTAGAACATGAAATTTAAACCAAGTGCACAGGGGGTTATTACTACTAGCCCTAACCTAAATTCTATTTCACATACCAGAGGCCCGTGAATAGAATTCCCTAACCAATATGGGAGGAGGGTGGGGAGGGGGAGGGGAGGGTAGGGGAAAAGGAAACAATGTAAAGAAAAACATACTGACCAAAATTGCTGGAATCCAACGTTGAGGATTGCAATGTTGATGAGCGACTTCAACCCATGGCTCTTCTAGGACTTCATCCTGTTGGGTTCGATGATTGCTGGGATCCAACGTTGAGGGTGGCGATGTTGATGAGCGTCGACTTCAACCCATGGCTGCTGCTCCTCTTAGACTACATCCTGACGGCTTCATATTCAAATGCTGCGCAACTGCTACTGCAGTTGCACAGCATCAAATATTTACCGTTAAGTAGAAATTCAGAATAGGTTAGAACATGAAATTTAAACCAAGTGCACAGGGGGTTATTACTACTAGCCCTAACCTAAATTCTATTTCACTTACCAGAGGCCCGTGAATAGAATTCCCTAACCAAGATGGGAGGAGGGTGGGGAGGGGAGGGGAGGGGGGAGGGGAGGGGAAAAGGAAACAATGTAAAGAAAAACATACTGACCAAAATTGCTGGAATCCAACGTTGAGGATTGCAATGTTGATGAGCGTCGACTTCAACCCATGGCTGCTGCTCTTCTAGGACTTCATCCTGTCGGGTTCGTATTCAGATGATTGCTGGGATCCAACGTTGAGGGTGGCGATGTTGATGAGCGTCGACTTCAACCCATGGCTGCTGCTCCTCTTAGACTACATCCTGACGGCTTCATATTCAAATGCTGCGCAACTGCTACTGCAGTTGCACAGCATCAAATATTTACCGTTAAGTAGAAATTCAGAATAGGTTAGAACATGAAATTTAAACCAAGTGCACAGGGGGTTATTACTACTAGCCCTAACCTAAATTCTATTTCACATACCAGAGGCCCGTGAATAGAATTCCCTAACCAATATGGGAGGAGGGTGGGGAGGGGGAGGGGAGGGTAGGGGAAAAGGAAACAATGTAAAGAAAAACATACTGACCAAAATTGCTGGAATCCAACGTTGAGGATTGCAATGTTGATGAGCGACTTCAACCCATGGCTCTTCTAGGACTTCATCCTGTCGGGTTCGATGATTGCTGGGATCCAACGTTGAGGGTGGCGATGTTGATGAGCGTCGACTTCAACCCATGGCTGCTGCTCCTCTTAGACTACATCCTGACGGCTTCATATTCAAATGCTGCGCAACTGCTACTGCAGTTGCACAGCATCAAATATTTACCGTTAAGTAGAAATTCAGAATAGGTTAGAACATGAAATTTAAACCAAGTGCACAGGGGGTTATTACTACTAGCCCTAACCTAAATTCTATTTCACTTACCAGAGGCCCGTGAATAGAATTCCCTAACCAAGATGGGAGGAGGGTGGGGAGGGGAGGGGAGGGGAGGGGAGGGGAGGGGAAAAGGAAACAATGTAAAGAAAAACATACTGACCAAAATTGCTGGAATCCAACGTTGAGGATTGCAATGTTGATGAGCGTCGACTTCAACCCATGGCTGCTGCTCTTCTAGGACTTCATCCTGTCGGGTTCGTATTCAGATGATTGCTGGGATCCAACGTTGAGGGTGGCGATGTTGATGAGCGTCGACTTCAACCCATGGCTGCTGCTCCTCTTAGACTACATCCTGACGGCTTCATATTCAAATGCTGCGCAACTGCTACTGCAGTTGCACAGCATCAAATATTTACCGTTAAGTAGAAATTCAGAATAGGTTAGAACATGAAATTTAAACCAAGTGCACAGGGGGTTATTACTACTAGCCCTAACCTAAATTCTATTTCACATACCAGAGGCCCGTGAATAGAATTCCCTAACCAATATGGGAGGAGGGTGGGGAGGGGGAGGGGAGGGTAGGGGAAAAGGAAACAATGTAAAGAAAAACATACTGACCAAAATTGCTGGAATCCAACGTTGAGGATTGCAATGTTGATGAGCGTCGACTTCAACCCATGGCTGCTGCTCTTCTAGGACTTCATCCTGTCGGGTTCGTATTCAGATGATTGCTGGGATCCAACGTTGAGGGTGGCGATGTTGATGAGCGTCGACTTCAACCCATGGCTGCTGCTCCTCTTAGACTACATCCTGACGGCTTCATATTCAAATGCTGCGCAACTGCTACTGCAGTTGCACAGCATCAAATATTTACCGTTAAGTAGAAATTCAGAATAGGTTAGAACATGAAATTTAAACCAAGTGCACAGGGGGTTATTACTACTAGCCCTAACCTAAATTCTATTTCACTTACCAGAGGCCCGTGAATAGAATTCCCTAACCAAGATGGGAGGAGGGTGGGGAGGGGAGGGGAGGGGGGAGGGGAGGGGAAAAGGAAACAATGTAAAGAAAAACATACTGACCAAAATTGCTGGAATCCAACGTTGAGGATTGCAATGTTGATGAGCGTCGACTTCAACCCATGGCTGCTGCTCTTCTAGGACTTCATCCTGTCGGGTTCGTATTCAGATGATTGCTGGGATCCAACGTTGAGGGTGGCGATGTTGATGAGCGTCGACTTCAACCCATGGCTGCTGCTCCTCTTAGACTACATCCTGACGGCTTCATATTCAAATGCTGCGCAACTGCTACTGCAGTTGCACAGCATCAAATATTTACCGTTAAGTAGAAATTCAGAATAGGTTAGAACATGAAATTTAAACCAAGTGCACAGGGGGTTATTACTACTAGCCCTAACCTAAATTCTATTTCACTAACCAGAGGCCCGTGAATAGAATTCCCTAACTATAATGGGAGGAGGGGGGACGGGGAGGAGGGGAGGGGTGGGGGTGGGGGGGGGAAGGAAATAATATAAAGAAAAACATACTGACCAAAAATAGCTGTAATTCAACGTCGATTGGTGTCGATTTCAACCCATGTCTGCTGCTCTTCTTGGACTTCATCCTGTCGGCTTCATATTCAGATGCTCCAGCTTCCGGGATGGCATCTGATATTAAAGCGGTAAATAGAAATTGAGAATAGATTAGAACACAAATACAATTTAGGACATGTTTAAGACACAAAATTCAAAACACCATGCTCCCCATTTAGTCACCTCTTACGACAAGCAAGGGGTACTGAGGACCTATTCTTTGATACCCACCCAAATCTACAGGGCTTGTTATCCAACGTTTAGGGTGGCGATGTTGATCCGCGTCCACTTCAACCCATGTCTGCTGCTCTTCTTGGACTTCATCCTGTCGGCTTCATATTCAGATGCTCCAGCCGCTGCTACCGGGATGGGATCTGATATTAAAGCGGTAAATAGAAATTGAGAATAGATTAGAACACAAATACAATTTAGGACATGTTTAAGAGACAAAATTCAAAACACCATGTTCCCCATTTAGTCGCCTCTTACGACAAGCAAGGGATACTGAGGACCTATTCTTTGATACCCACCCAAATTTGCAGGGCTGGTATTCCAAAATTGAGGGTGGCGATGTTGATCCGTGTCCACTTCAACCCATGGCTGCTTCTCTTCTTGGACTTCATCCTGTCGGCTTCATATTCAGATGCTCCAGGCGCTGCCACCGGGGTGGCATCCAAATTAAAGCGGTAAATAGAAATTGAGAATAGATTAGAACACGAATACAATAAAGGACATGTTTAAGAGACAAAATTCAAAACGCGATGCTCCCCATTTAGTCGCCTCTTACGACAAGCAAGGGGTACTGAGGACCTATTCTTTGATACCCACCCCAGTCCCCAGGGGTGGGAATCAACAACGTTGAGGGTGGCGATGTTGATCCGCGTCCACTTCAACCCATGGGTGCTGCTCTTCTTGGACTTCATCCTGTCGGTAAATAGAAATTGAGAATAGATTAGAACACAAATACAATTTAGGACATGATTTAGAGACAAAATTCAAAACACCATGCTCCCCATTTAGTCGCCTCTTATGACAAGCGAGGGATACTGAGGACCTATTCTTTGATACCCACCCAAATCTGCAGGGCTGCGAATCCAACATTGAGGTTGGCGATGTTGATCCGCGTCCACTTCAACCCGTGTCTGCTTCTCTTCTTGGACTTCATCCTGTCGGTTTCATATTCAGATGCTCCAGCCGCTGCTACCGGGACGACATCTGATATTAAAGCGGTAAACAGAAATTGAGAATAGATTAGAACACAAATACAATTTAGGACATGATTTAGAGACAAAATTCAAAACACCATGCTCCCCATTTAGTCGCCTCTTATGACAAGCAAGGGGTACTGAGGACCTATTCTTTGATACCCACCCAAATCTGCAGGGCTTGTTATCCAACATTTAGGGTGGCGATGTTGATCCGCGTCCACTTCAACCCATGGCTGCTGCTCTTCTTGGACTTCATCCTGTCGGCTTTATATTCAGATGCTCTAGGCGTTGCCACCGGGGTGGCATCTGATATTAAAGCGGTAAATATAAATTGAGAATAGATTAGAACACGAATACAATAAAGGACATGTTTAAGAGACAAAATTCAAAACGCGATGCTCCCCATTTAGTCGCCTCTTACGACAAGCAAGGGGTACTGAGGACCTATTCTTTGATACCCACCCCAGTCCCCAGGGGTGGGAATCAACAACGTTGAGGGTGACGATGTTGATCCGCGTCCACTTCAACCCATGGGTGCTGCTCTTCTTGGACTTCATCCTGTCGGTAAATAGAAATTGAGAATAGATTAGAACACAAATACAATTTAGGACATGATTTAGAGACAAAATTCAAAACACCATGCTCCCCATTTAGTCGCCTCTTATGACAAGCGAGGGATACTGAGGACCTATTCTTTGATACCCACCCAAATCTGCAGGGCTGCGAATCCAACATTGAGGTTGGCGATGTTGATCCGCGTCCACTTCAACCCGTGTCTGCTTCTCTTCTTGGACTTCATCCTGTCGGCTTCATATTCAGATGCTCCAGCCGCTGCTACCGGGACGACATCTGATATTAAAGCGGTAAACAGAAATTGAGAATAGATTAGAACACAAATACAATTTAGGACATGATTTAGAGACAAAATTCAAAACACCATGCTCCCCATTTAGTCGCCTCTTATGACAAGCAAGGGGTACTGAGGACCTATTCTTTGATACCCACCCAAATCTGCAGGGCTTGTTATCCAACATTTAGGGTGGCGATGTTGATCCGCGTCCACTTCAACCCATGGCTGCTGCTCTTCTTGGACTTCATCCTGTCGGCTTTATATTCAGATGCTCTAGGCGTTGCCACCGGGGTGGCATCTGATATTAAAGCGGTAAATATAAATTGAGAATAGATTAGAACACGAATACAATAAAGGACATGTTTAAAAGACAAAATTCAAAACGCGATGCTCCCCATTTAGTCGCCTCTTACGACAAGCAAGGGGTACTGAGGACCTATTCTTTGATACCCACCCCAGTCCCCAGGGGTGGGAATCAACAACGTTGAGGGTGGCGATGTTGATCCGCGTCCACTTCAACCCATGGGTGCTGCTCTTCTTGGACTTCATCCTGTCGGTAAATAGAAATTGAGAATAGATTAGAACACAAATACAATTAAGGACATGATTTAGAGACAAAATTCAAAACACCATGCTCCCCATTTAGTCGCCTCTTATGACAAGCGAGGGGTACTGAGGACCTATTCTTTGATACCCACCCAAATCTGCAGGGCTTGTTATCCAATGTTTAGGGTGACGATGTTGATCCGCGTCCACTTCAACCCATGTCGGCTGCTCTTCTTGGACTTCATCCTGTCGGCTTCATATTCAGATGCTCCAGCCGCTGCTACTGGGATGGGATCTGATATTTAAGCGGTAAATAGAAATTGAGAATAGATTAGAACACAAATACAATTTAGGACATGTTTAAGAGACAAAATTCAAAACACCATGTTCCCCATTTAGTCGCCTCTTACAACAAGCAAGGGATACTGAGGACCTATTCTTTGATACCCACCCAAATCTGCAGGGCTGGTATTCCAAAATTGAGAATGGCGATGTTGATCCGTGTCCACTTCAACCCATGGCTGCTGCTCTTCTTGGACTTCATCCTGTCGGCTTCATATTCAGATGCTCCAGGAGTTGCCACCGGGGTGGCATCCGATATTAAAGCGGGAAATATAAATTGAGAATAGATTAGAACACGAATCAATAAAGGACATGTTTAAGAGACAAAATTCAAAACGCGATGCTCCCCATTTAGTCGCCTCTTACGACAAGCAAGGGGTACTGAGGACCTATTCTTTGATACCCACCCCAGTCCCCAGGGGTGGGAATCAACAACGTTGAGGGTGGCGATGTTGATCCGCGTCCACTTCAACCCATGGGTACTGCTCTTCTTGGACTTCATCCTGTCGGTAAATAGAAATTGAGAATAGATTAGAACACAAATACAATTTAGGACATGATTTAGAGACAAAATTTAAAACACCATGCTCCCCATTTAGTCGCCTCTTATGACAAGCGAGGGGTACTGAGGACCTATTCTTTGATACCCACCCAAATCTGCAGGGCTTGTTATCCAACGTTTAGGGTGGCGATGTTGATCCGCGTCCACTTCAACCCATGTCTGCTTCTCTTCTTGGACTTCATCCTGTCGGCTTCATATTCAGATGCTCCAGCCGCTGCTACGGGGATGGGATCTGATATTTAAGCGGTAAATAGAAATTGAGAATAGATTAGAACACAAATACAATTTAGGACATATTTAAGAGACAAAATTCAAAACACCATGTTCCCCATTTAGTCGCCTCTTACGACAAGCAAGGGATACTGAGGACCTATTCTTTGATACCCACCCAAATCTGCAGGGCTGGTATTCCAAAATTGAGGGTGGCGATGTTGATCCGTGTCCACTTCAACCCATGGCTGCTGCTCTTCTTGGACTTCATCCTGTCGGCTTCATATTCAGATGCTCCAGGCGTTGCCACCGGGGTGGCATCCGATATTAAAGCGGTAAATATAAATTGAGAATAGATTAGAACACGAATACAATAAAGGACATGTTTAAGAGACAAAATTCAAAACGCGATGCTCCCCATTTAGTCGCCTCTTACGACAAGCAAGGGGTACTGAGGACCTATTCTTTGATACCCACCCCAGTCCCCAGGGGTGGGAATCAACAACGTTGAGGGTGGCGATGTTGATCCGCTTCCACTTCAACCCATGGGTGCTGCTCTTCTTGGACTTCATCCTGTCGGTAAATAGAAATTGAGAATAGATTAGAACACAAATACAATTTAGGACATGATTTAGAGACAAAATTCAAAACACCATGCTCCCCATTTAGTCGCCTCTTATGTCAAGCGAGGGATACTGAGGACCTATTCTTTGATACCCACCCAAATCTGCAGGGCTGCGAATCCAACATTGAGGGTGGCGATGTTGATCCGCGTCCACTTCAACCCGTGTCTGCTGCTCTTCTTGGACTTCATCCTGTCGGCTTCATATTCAGATGCTCCAGCCGCTGCTACCGGGACGACATCTGATATTAAAGCGGTAAACAGAAATTGAGAATAGATTAGAACACAAATACATTATAGGACATGTTTAAGAGACAAAATTCTAAACACCATGCTCCCCTTTTAGTCGCCTCTTATGACAAGCAAGGGGTACTGAGGACCTTTTCTTTGATACCCACCAAAATCTGCAGGGCTGGGAATCCAACATTGAGGGTGGCGATGTTGATCCGCGTCCACTTCAACCCATGGCTGCTTCTCTTCTTGGACTTCATCCTGTCGGCTTCATATTCAGATGCTCCAGCCGCTGCTACCGGTATGGCATCTGATATTTAAGCGGTAAATAGAAATTGAGAATAGATTAGAACACAAATACAATTTAGGACATGATTTAGAGACAAAATTTAAAACACCATGCTCCCCAATCAGTTGCCTCTTATGACAAGTAAGGGATACTGAGGACCTATTTTTTGATACCCACCCAAATCTGCAAGGCTGGGAATCCAACATTGAGGGTGGCGATGTTGATCCGTGTCCACTTCAACCCATGGCTGCTGCTCTTCTTGGACTTCATCCTGTCGGCTTCATATTCAGATGCTCCAGGCGCTGCCACCGGGGTGGCATCCAAATTAAAGCGGTAAATAGAAATTGAGAATAGATTAGAACACGAATACAATAAAGGACATGTTTAAGAGACAAAATTCAAAACGCGATGCTCCCCATTTAGTCGCCTCTTACGACAAGCAAGGGGTACTGAGGACCTATTCTTTGATACCCACCCCAGTCCCCAGGGGTGGGAATCAACAACGTTGAGGGTGGCGATGTTGATCCGCGTCCACTTCAACCCATGGGTGCTGCTCTTCTTGGACTTCATCCTGTCGGTAAATAGAAATCGAGAATAGATTAGAACACAAATACAATTTAGGACATGATTTAGAGACAAAATTCAAAACACCATGCTTCCCATTTAGTCGCCTCTTATGACAAGCGAGGGATACTGAGGACCTATTCTTTGATACCCACCCAAATCTGCAGGGCTGGGGATCCAACATTGAGGGTGGCGAGGTTGATCCGTGTCCACATCAACCCGTGTCTGCTTCTCTTCTTGGACTTCATCCTGTCGGCTTCATATTCAGATGCTCCAGCCGCTGCTGCCGGGACGACATCTGATATTAAAGCGGTAAACAGAAATTGAGAATAGATTAGAACACGAATACAATATAGGACATGTTTAAGAGACAAAATTCAAAACACCATGCTCCCCTTTTAGTCACCTCTTATGACAAGCAAGGGGTACTGAGGACCTATTCTTTGATACCCACCCCAGTCCCCAGGGGTGGGAATCAACAACGTTAAGGGTGGCGATGTTGATCCGCGTCCACTTCAACCCATGGGTGCTGCTCTTCTTGGACTTCATCCTGTCGGTAAATAGAAATTGAGAATAGATTAGAACACAAATACAATTTAGGACATGATTTAGAGACAAAATTTAAAACACCATGTTTCCCATTTAGTCGCTTCTTACAACAAGCAAAAGATACTGAGGACCTATTCTTTGATACATACCCAAATCTTCAGGGCTTGTTATCCAACGTTTAGGGTGGCGATGTTGATCCACATCCACTTCAACCCATGTCTGCTGCTCTTCTCTTCATATTCAGATGTTCCAGACGCTGCTACGGGGATGGCATCTGATATTAAAGCGGTAATTTAAAATAGAAATTGAGAATAGATTAGAACACAATAACAATTTAGGACATGTATAAGAGACAAAACTCAAAACACCATGCTCCCAATTTAGTTGTCTCTAACGACAAGCAAGAGATACTGAGGACCTATTCTTTGATACCCACCAAAATCTGCAGGGCTTGTTATCCAACGTTTAGGGTGGCGATGTTGATCCGCGTCCACTTCAACCCATGTCTACTGCTCTTCTTGGACTTCATCCTGTCGGCTTCATATTCAGATGCTCCAGACGCTGCTCCTGGCATGGCATCTGTTAAAAAGGGGTAAATAGAAATTGAGAATAGATAACAACACAAATACAATTTAGGACATGTTTAAGGGACAAAATTCAAAACACCATGCTCCCCATTTAGTCACCTCTTACGACAAGCAAGGGGTACTGAGGACCTATTCTTTGATACCCACCCAAATCTGCAGGGCTGGGAACCCAAAGTTCAAGATGGCGATGTTGATCCACATTCATTTCAACCCATGTCGCTCTTCTTGGACTTCATCCTGTCGGCTTCATATTCAGATGCTCCAACCGCTGCTACCGGGATGACATCTGATATTAAAGCGGTAAATAGAAATTGAGAATAGATTAGAACAGGAATACAATTTAAGACATGTTTAAGAGAAAAAATTCAGAACACCATGCTCCCCATTTACAGTACCCTCAACATTATTTTTTACAAGATTAACGATAGGATAGGATTCACGCACGATAGAATAGTATACATGCATGATAGGATTGATACACGATACCATATGATAGGATTGTAAAAAACAACATAAAAATAATCCTGTCGGCTAAATATTCAGATGCTACACAACAGCTCCCACGGGGTAGCATTGAATATTCAACAGAAGTAGAAATTTAGAATAGGTTAGAACATGAAATTTAAATCAAGTCCACAGGGGGTTATTACTACTAGCCCTAACCTAAATTCTATTTCACTAACCAGAGGCCTCACGGGTAGGTTAAGGCAACTCAAAGTTTAATGATCGTCGATATCATGGTCATTTTAAAAATTGTTTATTTTTATGAAAACAGTGCTGAATATTCTCGATAATACCAAATCAATGTATTTAACAAGATATTATATTTTTACTTCGGAATCGAGTCGATCTTTGAAGCTGCAGTGCCATGGTATCACGTGACAGTTAAAAATAGATCATTTTTGTACCTTAACAAAAAATCAAAAAGTGTAACACTACCCTGAAGTTTATTTGTTTGTATGATACAATAATTCGATCGGCAATATGTTCATGTTTATTAATATTGCTGATAGAATCCTATTGTTAATGGTAGAAAATAAATATTGTCATTATTTATCGAAAACCCCCTCAAATTTTTCAATTTCATTGAAAATACTACGTATTTTTCATTTACAACATGAAACCAAAGGATTCTAGCAGTACTTTTCAAGTATTTAAGGTCATGTGCTTTTGATATTTGCCAAATTCATCTTAATATTCAGGGTAGTGTTACACTTTTCTTTTTGTACACACTGACAGAGGAAAGGCAGGTCAATAAGCCACATAAATGTCTATTGCTTACCTTATAACACTCGCTGATAAAACAAAATATCTATGCCTGTATTATCCTGGTTATATCCTAACTCACATTCATTTAAATATTGGGTATCTGTATTAAATAAGTCTTATTTCGGCATTGTTTACACTGCATTCCGATGATTTGTCTCCCGACATTGATCTTCTCTATTAAACATGCTTGTGACGTCATCAATGTTAATGATACGTAATACAGAGTAATCAAAGATATATTCAGTTAAAAGAGCTTCTAGTGACAATTTACACCTGTAGTTTTTATAATTTGGACCAGAGATAAAGTTAAAATTGATAGGTTTCTTGAGTAAAATATGTCATCATGTTGCTTATTGTGACGTCACATCGATCAGAGGAATTTTTACTCGATCGATCGCTGAGAGTTGCCTTATCATACCCGCGCTGTTAATAGAATTCCCTAACCAAGATGGGAGGAGGGTGGGGTGGGGGGCGGGGGGAAAGAAATAATATAAAGAAAAACATACTGACCAAAAAATAGCTGGAATCTAACATTGATTAGCGTCGACTTCAACCCATGGCTGCTGCTCTTCTTAGCTCTTGTTAGACTTCATCCTGTCGGCTAAATATTCAAATGCTACACAACCGCTTGCACGGGGTAGCAATGAATATTCAACGGAAGTAGAAATTAAGAATAGATTAGAACATGAAATTTAAACCAAATCCACAGGGGGTTATTACTACTAGCCCTAACCTAAATTCTATTTCACCTTCCAGAGGCCCGTGAATAGAATTCCCTAACCAAGATGGGAGGAGGGTGGGGGTGGGGGCGGGGGTGGGGGGGACGGGAAAAAGAAATAATATAAAGAAAAACATACTGACCAAAAATAGCTGGAATCTAATGTTGATTAGCGTCGACTTCAACCCAAGGCTGCTGCTCTTCTTAGTTCTTCTTAGACTTCATCCTGTCGGCTAAATATTCAAATGCCACACAACCGCTCGCACGGGGTAGCAATGAATATTCAACGGAAGTAGAAATTAAGAATAGATTAGAACATGAAATTTAAACCAAGTCCACAGGGGGTTATTACTACTAGCCCTAACCTAAATTCTATTACACCTACCAGAGGCCCGTGAATAGAATTCCCTAACCAAGATGGGAGGAGGGTGGGGTGGGGTGGGGCGGGGGTGGGGGGGACGGGAAAATGAATTAATATAAAGAAAAACATACTGACCAAAAATAGCTGGAATCCAATGTTGATTAGCGTTGACTTCAACCCATGGGTGCTGCTCTTCTTAGATCTTCTTAGACTTCATCCTGTCGGCTAAATATTCAAATGCTACACAACCGCTCGCACGGGGTAGCATTGAATATTCAACGGAAGTAGAAATTGAGAATAGGTTAGAACATGAAATTTAAACCAAGTCCTCAGGGGGTTATTACTACTAGCCCTAACCTAAATTCTATTTCACCTACCAGAGGCCTGTGAATAGAATTCCCTAACCAAGATGGGAGGAGGGTGGGGTGGGGGCGGGGGGGGGGGGGGACGGGAAAAAGAAATAACATAAAGAAAAACATACTGACCAAAAATAGCTGGAATCTAAAGTTGTGGATAGCGATATTGATCATGCTACTACATGTACATCCTGTAATGAATGATGTTGAATCATAACCGCAGCTATTCCTAAAAGTTTTTTCTCACTTCCAGTAGGTAGATATTCATTGTTACGACACTCCCTGTAATAAAGGAAGACCTGAGCATAATACATCTGATATGTTCCAATGGTTTTTTGCACTTGAGCAGTTTATGTAAAATGACATACAATTAACTGCATCTTGCGAGAGGTTTCCATTAAGTATTGAATATTTTAACCATGAAATTATAAACGAGAACATTTGAATTGCAATACAATATCTTTTCAATAAGTAGAATTTCACTTAACAGTTGTGCAAGTTAAATATAAGTATTATTGTTAGATATTTTATGACTCGAGCTAAACCCCCCCCCCCCATGATGGCGCAAACCCAAAGTTTACATATGTAAACCATGCGGGCACGTAGCATCGGGGGGGGGGGGGGGCCTGCCCCCCCCCCCCACTTTTTAGTGCAGCAAAGATTTTTCTTAAATTTAGTTACAGAGATTTTACACAGAAGCATTATTTGAATTTTGTGCATTTGATTGTGAATTAATGAAAATGTACCCTCTACCTAAAATAATTTAAAAAAATTAAGTTTTGAAACAAAATTTGATTAAAATAAGTCTTAGAAATTTGAATAATTAATGTCAAGGTCATTTTTGTCCCAAAATATATTCATTTCCCCATGAATCGGACACAAATTAACCATGCATTGGACAGTTTTCAATGCATGATTTTTTCTAATAATTAACATGTTATTATTCCTTGTGATATACTTTAAATATATAATAAAATAAAAATCTAAGGCCACACCAATAAGATTTCTTGTTCGTCGGACCCGCGCGCTCGTATTTTAACAAAAGTGCAAAAATAATATTATTTTAAATTTCCCGCGTCCGGAAAATTTCGTTCCGTTTCCCGCTCCAATTTATTTTTTACTTTATATTCTCGATCTCATTTGCGTTTAGAATTCACCGGAAGTTTACTAATCCTTGGTAGTAAGAGAATAAACGTTGATTAACTTGAATAAAATACCCTGTTTTCGAATCTCAAAGTTGAAAAACAACAGAAAACGATGTGTTCTACTACAAGCACTGCCATAAAGACGACTTATTTAAACTCTTCGAGAGACTTGGTAATTGAAATGAGGATGACAGCATGGATTGGTCGATATACCAGCTCAGTTATAATTTATAGAAGCAAAACATTCGGACATTGGAGTTTATAAGATTTTGGATACGCTTGGATGTAAGTATATACAAAATCATAACACTTTTCGAGATTCCTTTGGCTTTAACCCCCTCTATTACATACTGTTGCATTGCGTGCGGGGAAGACACACACACACACCATCTAAAATATAATGCAGGGGTTGAGTCAGAGGAATATAGAAATAATTTCATAGAGGCGACTAGTACGTTATTTTTATTGCGATTTTTGGTCTTAGAATTGACAATACACATGTACATTTACTATATCTTATCTAAATTTCAATACAGGTTTACAGAGACATAAATAACATTATTTATGTCTCTGAGGTTTATTGGTCGTCAAAATATAGACTTATGCAATAATCAAAAGGGTTGGAACATTGTCTTGTGCGAAGAAAGTGGCAATTACATTTACAACAACAAAAATTGACAATAGACTAAGTAAGCGATATTGTGAACTATCATTATTAGATGAAATAATGAACAATGTCAACTTGATTATATCGTTGTTGTGTAACGATATTTTTAACTACTGTGTATATGGTATATTTCATTTAGAAGGAGCTTCTTCAACAAATAAAGATGGAAGATTAACTTCACTTCTGGTGTTTCCCTTGTTCCAGGAACAAAGAATTCGGAGCTTGGTTTTAATGGTTAGAAGAACTTTAGCCTGCTCTTGAGATGTGGACACCTGCTTCTTCAATGCTTCGCTGAGACATTATCTTCCTCCTATTTGTATTCATTGTGATCTATCAGTCAATTTTAGACTTTCTGTATTGTAAATTTGTTCATTATTTGTTATTATTATTTTTAGTTATGATCACACAAACATGAAAGACTAACTACATCTATAAGCCTTTTGAATAAATAGTTTGTTCTCATCCTATATTTATTTAGACTTATTTTCAATATCACATATAATATCATATAAAGTCATGTATGTAACAAACAATATTTTCAAAAGTTTAATTCAGTGAAAAAAAACCTGTCATTAGGTTGTAAATATATTGTTGATCTACAATAACTGAATGAAGATAGATGGAAATCATTTAATGTTTGATATTTCATATGATTATTTAACTTTATATAGATTTTTAGTTCTTTTTACTCTACAAATGTAAAAAATAAAAAAATATATAATCGCTCGCTCCACCTATTTTATGTACCGCCTGGAAATTATGTCATATCAAAATAATAATATTATAATTATCAAATCGCTCGCCCGCCCCTACTTTTTTAGGTCATTTGTCCGAAGAACAAGATATTAAATTGGTGTGGCCTAAAAAATAATTGATACAAACATTTTCCCTAGACCACTTAAAATTCGAGTTTGATGGGTACTGCTTTTTTAAACCAAAATTCCCGTAGGTGCTGGCACGATAAAGATCCCCTCATGATAAATATGCACTAGTCTAAATTTCTGCGTGTAGATTTGAGGATTTGCATTAAAAGAAATCTGAATATCAATTGAATAAATTAATTTTTCGAACCTCTGTATTTTCGCATTAAAACTAGCAAATGTTTCAGGGTTTTGGTTTTTTTTTTAATCTCTACTGTATAGCTGTCCGATGTTTGGTAAATATTGTCTGATCCATTGTGAAATAGTTCAACACTTTATTAATTTGCTTTATTTTCTACGTTCTTAACATTTTCACTAATTTTTCTCCAATAATTAAGCAAGGGGAAAACCTGTAACCTTTTTTAAAGCAAGTTTTATTTATATTTTGACTATAATTGATGCGTGAACAAAAGTAAAAATCCAAGGGTGCCGATCTATGGTGAAATCACTCTAGTAGTATAGATACTGTTTATTATCTTAATTTCAATTAAAATCTTGTTCACCCCCCCCCCCCCCCCTTCGGCGGACCTTATCGAATTCGCCGCCCCAATATGAAATACATGTACTCTCCGACGCCCCTGAATACAGGAATACTATTCCATCTTTCGATACTAATATCAGACAAAGCCGATATTTTAAAGGAGGGGGGGGGGGCAAATTTAACATTGTCAAAGATATAGATAAAATGTGCTTCTCATTAATTAAAAACAAATTTAAAACTAACATATATCAATAACATTAAAGAAAGTATTAGTTTACATTAACGCATACCTGATTCGATGTACAAAGTTTCAAGAAAACGAAGATTTTCTTTGGCGTGAACTTCTGCGACTTTGCAATTGTCACCTCCACCCTCTGAGATCAACGAAGCGCGCTTCAAAATACTGGTCACGTGGTCGGTGAAATTAACTGTGAAGTGAGTTAATATCAGTGAGTCAATGACAAAGAAGAACATTACCTAATTATTATTAACATACCTTTATTATAAATTGCACACTATGACCAATAGCGTAGATACCACTGTGGATGAGCACTGGATAAAAAATTCTGTGGTCCTAGGTTCGAAACACTGATAGCTGACAATTATTTTTCCTTTTCCCCTATTTAAACAAGAATAGATATGGGTTACCCCATATCCAAGATATTCGACTTTTAAATTGCTTGAATTTTCACTGTTCTCAGCTGATCTTAAGTTAAAAACCATGAACTTGATAACAAACTAGTGTACTTATAGTTCTTCATGTCCGTAGCAAATACTGTCACCAGTAGTGCATCACAAACGGTGCACACACACCTGTGCTTGCAAGATTTGTAGTCTGCATAGATGGCAGAATTACGTACGATACAAAGGTTAACGCTCTTTTGCCAGAATAATGGAAATCAAGAAATGTGGGGATTAGCAAATTTATATTAAATGAATATAAAACAGCAGAAAAGTATGGCTAACAATAAGCCCATGGGCCACAATGCTCACCTGGGTCATAAGCCATTCAGCGCTATTTGTAAATCAGATGTTAACAAATTTCTCACGAAGTCTTGCCATTTCTTTACATATAATGCTTGAGGGATATAATCTTGGTGGACACAGTTGTTTTAAAAATAAACCTTGAATTGTTGATACACGAGATAATGCCACATATGCCATTCCACCTCTGAATATTGAAGGTCCTATGTCACATACAGCATTTTCCAATGATAAACCTTGCACTTTATGAATAGTAGAGGCAAATGATAGTACTAGAGGAATTTGACACCTCGTGACATAAGTTTGGTGGTTTCCAAGAAAAGTCACTGATAAAGGCTTTATACCAATAGGTTCACCGTTTCTCTGTTGAAACCCAGGAAGTATATTCTCATTATCAAACAAGACGTTTATACATCGAGGCATATTTCTGTCTTCACTTGTCCACTCAATGGAATGGATA
Source organism: Magallana ariakensis (assembly GCA_020458035.1). NCBI lineage: Eukaryota > Metazoa > Mollusca > Bivalvia > Ostreida > Ostreidae > Magallana > Magallana ariakensis. The sequence goes on from CM035818.1 coordinate 25,798,189, forward strand.
GTCCCTTGTGCACCATTCACAAGTCCTCCAGTTGTATCAATATTTCTGATCAACATTACACGTGCATTCTTACATACTACCAGTGTTTTGGGTAATCCAGCACATTTTTGGTCATCTTCTGGAATAAATTTTTCAGGAACATTATGAATAGCATTAATTTCAAATATTTCTTCGGTTTCAAACGTATTAGTTCAGTATTATGTAGGTCTCGATCTCTCTTCACTGGAAAAATGTGCAGTAACTTTGAAACGTCCTCCGTTGTGACAATTCGTGATGAAAGGATTTCTATGTCCTTTTTGGTTTGATCACCAGTCCTGATGCGATTTAAGATTGCAGCATACTCTGGGTCTCTTGATTGCCGTTTATTTTCTAAAAGTTCAAACATGTTAAAAAAGTCTTTCCATAAATGAAAAGGAGTTCTACATGTAGTGTCAGCAAATATTGCACTTTCATACACTGGCGGTAGATATATATATTAAAAACGTGATGATTCTGTTAAGTATTAATAATCGTTTTGATGGACAAATGGTCTCTGGTGTAGAATTTTCATTAACTTTTTCTCAGCTTAAGTTTAAAAAGAGATCTTTGAAACAAAAATACAAAAAAAAAAATCCCGAACAAGGGAGGGGGTGTTATAATTATCTTCTTGATGGAGAAATGGTTTCTGGTGTAGAATTTTAATTTATTCTTTCTCCGCCTGGGTTTATTTAAAGTGCTTTGTGTTTTGGAGAGGGTTTGCATAGGCTTTGCTTGTTGCCTAATCCATTTGATTATTCAATAAAATATGTTTTAATTAAAGTGATTAGCGGGTTCACCTCATAAAAAATCTCACGAGAAAATATAGCCTGAAAATATGTCAAATAGTTTCTTAGAATTTACAATTCATTATAATATATATAATTTTTATCAACTTTGCCCTATGCTATTGTAATGCAATACCGCCTCAAACTTAGTATTGTTTGTGGTGCTGTTTTGACGCTTTTCTAATGTTCAAATGTATAGGAAAATTATGCACGTACCGTTTTCAGTGCAAACTGAATACAAGTTGGGAAGTTTTTTTGAGAACCAGATGAGTAATTATTTAATTAAGGAGAATATAGGATTCTAGCTGCGGTTTTGATAAAACTGAGATGTTTTGCATTCCCTTTTTGTAAAAACCGCAGGATAGTGTTGTTCTATCTCGCTTTATGTTAAGGAATATACGTAAGCTATAGCTATGTATAGCTGTCACGTGATAATGCACCGATGTGGCAGTGATGTACTAACCGATTTTATTGCATTGACATCTATTTCAATGGATAATACTAACAGTTATATAATCCCACGATTTTGAATATAACAGTTCAAATAAGACGCTAAATTGCCCATATGCTTCCTTAACACCCCCGCGTTAATTCACTTCCATATGTAGTCCGAAAATATCTGACGTGTTCCTGCTGTTTTAACAATTAATATCAAAATCGTTAAAAAAGCAAGGAAAATGTCAGATACATGTATTTCGGACTATTCCATATGAAATTACACTTCCAAAATCACAGGTGCTTGAGGACAGGACCCCCCCCCCCCCGGCGAGAGATAACTCGTAACATTAATTTTATATTTTCCTTTTATGTCTTTTATTGTAATTTACTCAGTATGAGAGCCTTCTTTCAGATTTTTCAGTATCCGAGACGATAACAAAGTTTTCAGTTCTTCGCGGCATGTTTATAATCCATACTTCTAATGAATTATATGTTTTCGACTTTTCCATGCAAATTCGTAAATCTCTTACCTTTTCATTGTTTCGTGTACATGCGGAACTTCTCTGTTTATAAGCGGAGTTATCTCTCTTGCTATAAAACATCACTTCCGTTGGTTGAAGATGGGTCGGTTCAAAACTTGCAGCTTGTCAGTGAAAATTTATCCAATTTACCCAATAAATGTATTTACATGGGCATGACATGCAGATATTGAGTGAAGGGAATTATCGGGCTACGACATGAGGTCACCGTTTTTACCGATAGATGTAGTTTGATAGCACATTTCAACAAATATTCATTGGCAGGTACTCGGCTGGCAGACGAAGTTACCAACCTTGTTGTATTATATACATAGGGGATATGATTTTTTTTCAAAATGTTTGTTTTAAGTAATTTTGTGGAATGATTGTACTGGCACTGTACCAGTTATCGGCTAAAATTTAACGATTTCTTTTCGTATTTCCTTATTTCTTGATATTTTTTAATAAAACTTGACATACTTAAAATGGTGAACTCCTTGTTTATGCAGCTGTTAGGTTAAATCATTATTGAGAACCCAAAACATTTTGTTTGTGTGCTTTTTAGCACGCCCCGAATTTGCCGAGTTTTAACGAGTTACTGTACCAGTTATCGGCTTCGCGATAATAACATAGTAAAATCCCTGTACATGTTGATTTGATATTCAACAAAATGTATTTTGAATTATGTCCCTTTTGGGGTCAGACTAAAGGTCGTAGGGGTTATGAAACATAAACAAAACTCATTAAATAATTCGTTTGTTATCATACGGTAATACGCAAAATCGTAGACTATTCAATGCATAATATTGTGCAATCAGGCGTTCAACTGCGCTATGAATCTCTCAGAATTAAGTGAATTCCTTTTGTTTCTACATGATATATGTAATGATATTATATGTCAAATCAAAGAAGGGAAATAATAATGTATCACAAAGGGGTTATATTCTATTTTTAACATATTACGTCACTTCCCCCACTGCTGAAAGTGCAAAGATGTAAATCAGCGGTAAACAATGATCGTTTAAGCTCATGTTTAAAACATATTCAAGTAAGTTTTCAAGCAAACTTACTTTTCTTTATTCAAAACAGAGGACTGAATTAAAAAATCTCAGATAGTCGCGTGCTATAAACCCGAACTCTCAGTTTAGCCGATAACTGGTCTTAGCCGATAACTGGTACAGTACCAGTATACATTAGATTATAAATACATGTATGTCATATAAAGATAATTTAAAGAAAAATAATGAGTAAAGTCCCGGGGGTCTAAATACTTGGGGGTGGGGGTGGAGGGGGGGTCGGTCCTGTCCTCAAGCACCTGTGTCCAAAATATATATCGAAAAGTTGACACCGAAGTTGTTTTCCAGATAGGGGGGGGGGTGTCAACATTTACGATAAACGGATTGCGGATCGAGTCTCTCTCTCTCTCTCTCTCTCTCTCTCTCTCTCTCTCTCTCTCTCTCTCTCTCTCCAGCATATGGATCGGGATCGGGATCAAGATTTTGATGCACTTTGAATCCCGGTGCACTAATATAGCTGGCGATTTTAAACTTACTAGTGTTTTTAATGATGCAAAAATAATACAAAACAATAAAGTTTAGATGCCTTTTGATATCTGATTATTGGTTTTTGAAAATAATAGCTGGAAAATAAGTTAGACGCGAAATAGAAGATTGGGACTGTTCCGGACTACTTTTACACCGACCCCGCAAGATGGCGCTGTCCGTGAAAGAATTAGCTTCTTTATTGAGGTAAAAGTGTTTTCTAATAGCTTTATATCTCAATAATGATTTTTAAATTTAAGTTTTTATACACCCATTTAGAAGCTAGTGGCATTTAATTGATTAAAAACTTTTTATGTTGATATTTAGGAAGGGAAAGATGTTGATCTATGATAAATGCGATTAAGGGAGATAACTGTTAACTTCTCAAAGTTAATAATGATGGTGAAATTTTCAGCGTCCTTTCAGAAGACACGACTCAAACTCAGTCATTCGAAAGTTTGGCCACCAGTTTCCATCATTATTTCACGAAACAAGACCACTTCAAAGTCGGATCGTCGATTGTACGTAACAAATACAGGATATGTGTGTCTCTGTTGTGGTTTAGGTAGGGTACGAGTTAACTTGGCACCTGGTAAACTCGGCACCTGGGAAAAAGTTAATTCGGCGGAGTCCGGTCAAGTCGTACACAGACCAACTCATATACAGGGCATTAAATATTACAGGTCAACTCGAATACAAAAATTTCCGTATAAACGTAAACGACCAAAAGTCAGCTCGTATACAAAAATTCCCGGTATGCTAAACCGAAAGTCAACTTGTATACTCAAATTTCATATGCATATATAATCAAATATAATTTATGTCAAATATTAAACATGATAATTAATATATATAACGTTAACAAATATTCTTACAACAGATGATATCATTTAAGAAAAGTTATGTAATGTGTTACAGCAAAAAATGACTTTCATTTTCTAATACGGTGATACATTTGTAAGTATCCATTTTCTGTAAATAGGCTAACGATAATGACTCAAAAATACCTTGTATACAAGCTGACTTTTGGTTTTTTATGCGGAAATTTTTGTATACGAGTTGACCTGTATACGATTTGGTCTGTGTACGACTTGACTGTAAATCGATTTGGCAGTTAATATCATCATGAGAAACCCACGGTCTTACCTCGAGGTAAGAGAACCGAGACTGACCGTGGGTTTCTAACGATGGCGTTTAATTAACTTATAGTCCGTCCCAAGATATTTATGCAGCACGTTTGAACGATTTTAAATAAAAATACACATACCTGTGTAAAAAGTGCAGTATAGAATACTGGAGAAAAGGTACCCAGGAGAAAACATACCCAATTTCTAGGGTACGTTTTCTCCAGGAGAAAACGTACCCGGGTACGACCCTATGAAAATCATAAATAATAGTTTTCGAAAATATTCTTGGATGAAACAAAATAGAATATTCAATAAACATTTGTATCTTTTGTTGCTGTTGTTTTTAAATACATAGTCACGTACATAAATTTTTAAGACAATAATTTTGTTGAATTAGACAATAATTTGTTACATATACATACACGAACATCGCCTGAGCAGTTTAATTAGTCGGCAATTAATCCACCGTAAATGATACCGTTAAATGGTTTTTTATTGCAATCTAATTTGGAGAACTAAATGATTAGTATCTAAAGAAGTCAATAGGGGGATCTCGCATAGAGATACTCAAATAGGTAAGGCTAACGGTAAATGGAAAACTTAGAAGAAGTAGACTGATAACACTTTATGACAGGTCATTAATTTGTACTAAAATAAAAGTTGCTACAATTATTATAAAGATATTATTTATAAAATGAATATATTTCTATATATTTATGCATTGAAATATGCATTAAAGTAGCATTTGAAAATTATTTAATATGTCCAAACCCTTTAAAAATATAAAATATTAAATTCATATATCTATAAAATTCACATTTCTGTATATTTATTATGTAAAATAGTATTTAAAAGTATTAAAAACTATTAAGTAGTATATTTATGATTTTCATAGGGTACGTTTTCTCCTGGAGAAAACGTACCCTAGAAAATGGGTACGTTTTCTCCTGGGTGCGTTTTCTCCTGATACTGTTGAAATAGATGAAAGGGATAATTTCCAAGATAATTTCATTTGCACATTATCATTTTTCACTCTGGAAAAATTCACAGGAATTCTTACGAAGATTTATAATGGGGAATTGTTGACATCTTTTCTCCATTCGGAAGTCACTTGGAATATCTTGCACAATTTTTTCAATGTTATCATCTGGGTCTGTCGCAATACAAAATCCATGTAGACATCACATTTTTAAGCCATGTATTAAAACCTGATAAGCTAGAGGGGGCGTTTCAAAGGAGAAATCTTGGAAATTTTTCATATTTTGAATGAACATCATTGAACCCTGAGGTATTTATAAATGTTGAGTAATGAAGCAAGTTGTGAATCGAGGATATCTTGGGACAGAATATAGTTAATTTGGCTTAGTTAATTTGGCACCTGTTGTTTTTGTTTTAAAATTAATGTATATTTTTCATTATAATCCTCAAGATTTTGTGCGTTTATTTTACTTTTCATTCATTGTTCAATTGACTCTAAGAAAACATAAAAATATGGTCAAGGAATATTGTAGTAAATTTACTGAATTGTAAATTTACATGTACATGTATTAAGTTTGCCACAATTAACACTTCAATGTATCATACAATAGCCTTTTTAACAAGCGGTTTTTCAAGTTACAAAAACATATAATAATAATCTATAAATGTACATGTATTAAGTTTGCCACAATTAACACTTCAATGTATCATACAATAGCCTTTGTAACAAGCGGTTTTTAGCATACCTGAGCTGAAAGCTCAAGTGAGCTTTTCTGATCACATTTTGTCCGTCGTCCGTCCGTCTGTAAACTTTTACATTTTGAACTTCTTCTCTAAAACCACCTGGCCAATTTCAACCAAATTTGGCACAAAGCATCCTTATGGTAAGACGAGTATAAATTGCAAAAAGGAAAGACCGATCTTTATTCAAAAATAACCTCGAAACTGTAAAAAAAAAAAAAAACCGGGGGTGCATTTTTAAAAATCTTCTTCTCAAGAACTACTGAGTCAAATTCAACGTAATTTAGCCTAAATAATCCTTATGGAAAGGAAAATATAAATTGCAAAACTCATGGGCTAATTCTGTTTCAAATTTGAGTAATTTACGAAAATAATAACAAAGAAATTGGGGGTCGATCAGTTTATAACTTCGGGTTCGGTATTTCGTATATGGAAAACGAGGTTTTGTTTCGAGCAGCCATGTTTCACGCACGAAAACTGGTCAAACTGACAAAGATGAATTTGCTTGTTGTGCAACAGTTTACGTGCAAAGGGAATATTTGAAACTTGCAAAATATATTTGTGCCGATTTTTTGAAGTAAATTGAGGTTTAATGTTTCAATGCGTTGACTTGTTCACTTGTCACGATGGTTTTAGCTTGTTTTGATTTTAGTTTCATTTTTGTTAATTATGCCTTTTAACTTGAGGGGAACTATCGCCTGTATTTTGGAATATTTACGTATCAAATCAAACATATACTTCGGTAAATCAGAGAGCTGATTGTTTACCTGCGCAAAATGAGCAAAATCTGATGCATTAACAACATATCGTAAAATAAAATTCATTTGTACTATTCATTTTAGTCGTATTTCGGTACAATCTCTACGTAATGGTTGAATAATGCAACGTGATTTGTTAAGATGCTCAGCATTTTCAGTCTAAACGGAGATTATTTTCGCTGATAGAAATATACACTGGTAGGTATTTTTATGATGAAAAATAAATTGTGCTCTTTCTTTGTTTTCAGTGCATTTTTTCTTGTTTTCATTGTTTACAATTTTCTATAATTTACTGACCTATCTAAGAGTCAAGTTTCGAGTTATAAGCAAGATACAGAGCTTTGTGCACAATGCTATGTTTGTACAAAGAGCTGAGGTGATGCTTTAATTTCTGTATATTTTAAATGCTGAATAGGAAATACCAAGTTTAAAAATCTTAAGTTGAATGTAATACATTCATGCATGTAAACAAAAACATGACTCAAAACAAGGTCTGTATCTTCCTAATAATTCTATGATTGACGCTGAAATTTTGGTTAATCATTAGAAATGTCTTGCTAAAAGGATGATACGCAGTAACTACTTTCTGGTGCCCCTTCTTATAGGATGAATTATATATATATATATATATATATATATATATATATATATATATATATATATATATATATATAATCTTCACCAATTTTGATAGTTTTTTAAACACAAGTTAATAAAAACGAAGTCTTTTAAACAGTTGCCATAGTTCTGACACATTATTATGAGGATAAAAGCATTATCGTTGTTCTTAAAAAAATATTGCAGCGGAAAAGCATCTTTGTTTGTAGCCATTTGTTCTTTTTTAATGAAGATGAATATAATGGATGCATGGGCCTTAGTACAATAGAGTGATATGCCTGTCAATACATTGATTAGAATTATCATGTTACAACATAATTCAGTTTTATAGTTTATTCATCAGTCAAGTAAGGTTATGAAACGTCATACGAGATGAATTCACACTAGGTAAATGACAATCATTTATAATGGAGAAGACCAATTCAATTTTTTAATGTTTTTGATTCGAGAATGAGCGCATTGAGGTACAATTTTCTTCTTTCACATATAGGAAAGTGGGGGGGGGGGGGGGGCTAAAATAAAGGGAACTGGAGGTTAATCGTGAACCCCTACCAAAAATTTAGTTAAATATCTTGCATAGGATCTTATTTTCGGTCATCTTCGCCAGCCAAGGGTTTTCGGTCCACTCTGCTCCTCATAAACCCTTGGCAGATTTCATTACGAAAACTCAGTGATGCGGTGGCGCTATCTAGCGAGCAACTTGAGTTGCGCCCCTTGTATATTTACATTTTAATCGAATGAAACAACAGGTAATATACACGCTACGGCATAAATACAACCTGAAAACATGTTGACTATAGCAAGAATAGGGACATAATTAACGATACTATTCAATGGGAATGAAGATATAACCTAGAGAAAGCAATGAATGTTTAATTATATGCCTAGTGTTTGTAGAGACCTGTACCGGGAGTGAAAAAGTCGCTATATATCGTCGTAATTATTGTGGACAAAAGAAATTAAACAAAATAAAGCTCATTGAACAATTGAAACTCTAACCATAAGCAGGGACGTATATACTAACGGGATAGGCAACTTCTTCATTCGCCATGTTTACTTCCCATACTACGATCACACGAGCCTTGACAAGTTTGTAAATCTCTGTTAAATCCAGTAAAATATATCGTTTTTTAAAGTGATCTGGTTAGACCATCCTTGTGGAGATATTGTACTCGAGCAATTGTGCCTCAACTTGTGAAAAGCACCGAATGTTTTACCAAAGATGACACGTCTGTTTCTTTTAAAAGTTTATTTATAAGCGCTTGTTTACAACGCTGCTATTGGATCAGCTACTCGCAGCTGCAGCCAATCAATAAATGGAGCTTGTCACAGAGTTTTCGTTATGAAATCTGCCAAGGGTTTATGGGGAGCAGTGTGGACCGAAAACCCTTGGCTAGCGAAGATGATTTTCGGTAAAAATGGTATTTCATAAAGGTACAATGTCAATGATTAAGTGTATGCAAAAATAAGTGTAAAATTTGGATACTTTATGGGTTTTTTTTGGGTTATTCTACCGAAGGGCCATATGGCACAATATTCTTTGAATGCCCATATAAAGTCATTGTTGCTCTGGTGAGCGATGTGGCCCCATGGGCCTCTTGTTCAAGTTACAATAACAAATAATAATCTATTAATTTGTGAGTTCGCATAGGTTTCCGAATCAAGTAAAATTCAACATGTGCACCAAGGCTTACAACTGCCAATATATAAACACACAGTAATAATATTTTCCAAGAGTAGAGCCTAGTATGTTGGTTATATGATTAGAGAAATACAAGAATTAATCAAAACACAAAATTAACCTCTGACCAACTAACGGTAACTGTAGACTTCAACAAACAATTCTGTTTGCCACCATTGTGATACAACAGCCAAATATCAATTCATCAAGCCACTGTCAAAGTCACCAATACACTCTCAAGTCACCAAGACACAAGGTACAGCAACAGGTTTACCGGTAACAACTGAGTGGCCTAGCTAGTTAACAATTCCGTTGCTGTCCGATACAGCTCACATCCTTGTTCTGTAAAACACTAACCGAAGAGTTTCACCAGAAGACTGCTCAACTTGTTCACAGATAGAAGAATGACTATATAACACACAGGTTCCCACTGATTGGTCTAATCATACAACATTTCTATTTAACGGCTAAACGGATGATAACTTTCAATACTGAAGTAAAATTATAACACCTGTTTATACTGATTTTACACAAAGACTAAAGAAAGATATAGATGAATATTAACAACATTTGTTACAATTGAATTGAATTTGATTGCATGAAAATGTACTACTGGTATGTAGTTTTATAATTCTAAGACCATTTTTTGTTCAATGTTGATTTAAAAAATTTCAGGTACTCTTGCTGCAAAATCGTGATTTGCTTCCACACCCAACACAGAAATTAGCTGCAATATTTCTTCTCTATGAGATGTATCGTACTGATCCAATAGCTGCTAATCCATTTGCTACAGTGTTTGTACATCTCTTGGTAAGTGTACATCTGTTATGCATCTGTATTCATAGTGACATAGTTGTAAGAAGGAGCTCTGGCTTTACAGGTAGATGGATCATGGCTTTGAATTGTGCAGTACGTGTGTGGTTTATTCCCACCTAGCGCACATTCTGAAAATTATAGTAACTGGTAAAAATATAAGAATTTAATTTGGCTTAGTGGGAGGACACCCAGTGCATGTATATGCATATTCAGGTGGCTTTCAGTGGCTCAAACTTTGATCTCTTACAGTGAAATCACGGTCCCATTTAATTTCTTTATAAAACTAAGAATCAAATTTACTCTTGATATATAGAAGTAAAATATATTGGGGCGTCTTTTAACCACAATGAACTGCAATGAACCACAATGATATCCAATGAAACACAACTTTTCATGGGTCATTATACCGTACACCAAATGTATAAGCATCATTTGCAAATGAAAACTTTAAAGAGTGTTTTTTAAAATGGTCTAATAAGGTTTTTTATTGTTGAAAAAAAAACTTCTTTAATTCATTGTCAGCGAAAGAAACAGGCTTATCATATTTTGTGTTTTTTGGCTCTTTCAGAACCCGCCAACAGAAAACCAAGAAGCTGGGCAGTTTGACTTACACTGGGCTATTCCAGCCATCTCCCCTGCAGAGCGATACTTTTTGTCTCAGCTCATCTCCAGCCCTACAAAAGAGGTAGTGCAGTTGTTAGTCTTCTAGCTATCCTATAGCCACAAGTCCTACATGTATTCAGTTTAATGTGTGCACATGATTTCCAATTGCATGCAAAGTGAATACCATCTACACTTCAGATGAATCATCTACACTTCAGAATCCTATTTACTCATATGAATCCTGTTTACTAAATCCTATAAATTTACTCATATGAATTCTGTTAAATCATATGAATCCTATTTACTCATATGAATCCTGGCTACTCATATGAATCCTGACTACTCATATAAATCCTGGCTACATGTATGAATCCTAGCTACTCAAAAGAATCCTGTTTACTCATATGAATCCTGACTACTCATATGAATCCTGGCTACTCATATGAATCCTGTTTACTGAATCCTATTTACTCATATGAATCTATTTGACTCATATTAATCCTGTTTACTCCTATGAATCCTGTTTACTCCTGTAAATCTCATTCCCAAATACTCTTTTCTATGAATCCTTCTTGTATCTATGAATCCAAATTGAAATTAAACAAATGAATAAATTCATCTATTTAATACAAGAAGCCTCGCTTCTATTCCATTGAAATCCAACCTATTCATACGAATTCCATCTGTACAGAAAATAATTATGTTTATTTGTGTACATTAGATGAATATCACCTTCATGTGGTAGTTTAAACATTCCATACATGTCATTGTTTATACACCTCTAGATAATTTTGATATGTAACACTTTGCTTGATTTGTATTTATTAGATTCACCCATTTGTAACTCTGTGCATTAATATGGTAAGGAAATGAGAAATTCTTGTCCAAAATTCAGTTGGGTTCATTTGCATGAATTCATATAGATTGTGATATTGGTCCTTATCATATTCCAAGATTGGCAAGAAATTTCAACGGCACATCTTTTAACCCCAAGGAACCCCATGGAACCCCAAGGATACCCTAATATTACAAAATTATAAAAATGTATAACTCTTTATACCCCTAGGAACTCATTGGTATCCCAGAGACACCCCTAGGTACCCTAATGGAACCCCACGGATACCCAAACGAACCCCATGGAACCCCATGGATACCAAAGGAACCCCAAAGATATCCTAATAATACAAATTTATAAAAATTGATAACTCTTGATACCCCTAGGGACACATTGGTATCCCAGAGACACCCATAGGTACCTTTATGGAACCCCACAGATACCCCAAACAAACCCCAAGGAACCTCAAGGATACCCTAATAATACAAATTTATAAAAATTTATAACTCTTGATACCCCTGGGGAACATTGTTATCCCAAAGACATCCCTAGGTACCCCATGAATCCCATGGATACCCAAATGAACCCAATGGGACCCCATGGATCCCAAAATGAACTCCAAGGAACCCCAAGGATACCCTAATAATACAAATTTATAAAAATTTATAACTCTTGATACCCCTGGGGATCATTGGTATCCCAGCGACACCACTACATGTAGATACCCCATGGAACCCCACGGATACCCAAATGAACCCCAAGGATACATGAACCATAGTTAAAGGTAATTGATGTTAATTGTGTTATTTTAATACACAAAACAAATTCATGAGTTGGTAATAATCCTAAGGTTTCCCCAATGACAATCATTATAATACTCATATTAAGAGGGCTGTATGACCATTGCCATTTTTAGACTAATAGTACATTAATCTCCTTTAAGAAAAAAAATTCTGTATAAAGATATAGGAAACATTCAAATTTTAAAGTCTATGGAATTTTTCTTTATCAAATAACTATATTGCTCAAATAATGGTTTATAGCTTAACAAATTATTTTTAAGAATTGTAGACCTGATAGTTAATTTTGTTGACCATCCAGTCATAGATGCCTCTAAACTTGGCTATGTATTTCTCAAAACATATTTTTTTCAATTCTCAATTTTTGCATTTTGGGGTTAATAAACAAGGAGTATAATCAGAATAGTAATTCAGTGTTTAGTTTGATACAAGACATTATAAACTTACAATAATTCTTTTAAATAGCATATTGTCAATGAATGGTTAGAAGACCAATCCAAAATTTCAGTTTGTACACAGTTGATCTTTCTCCTCTTAAAGAGAGATATACATTAAATTTGATTAACCCAAACAAGAGGTATAAAACCTTTCTATTCACACCAACCTTCTTTTTTTAACAATTAAGTCTTAATTTGCATTCTCTTTTCCTTTTTTTATGCACATCATTATATAGTTTTTAGGTACATCAATACCTCTAGGCTGATATTTACAGTACTTTTTATTCTTCATCCTTGTAACTTTTTTTCTTATATAGTATCTATCTAAATTTTAGAAGAAAGAATTGATTCGTGTTATGAGAAAGAGAGTTAGAGAGAGAGAGAGAGAGAGAGAGAGAGAGAGATTAATTGTTATCAATGGCTTACATGTTAATGGCTCTATAAATTATGGAGTATCATATAGGCCTGGCATAGATTTAAGTTTTATCTTTATGAAAAAGGGCTAAAACTATTGTGTTTGAATTAGAGTGTTGATGAAATATTTGGCTGTAGGGATTCTCCAGATGCACATGTATGTTAAACACCACTTATTTAAAAATTCTGCAAAAATTAATAAGGCATGCTTTGGTCCAAACTAAGTACTGTTTTTGGCTTTCAATTCCTTGTGTAATCATTGGAGCTACCCCAAATTCACAAGGATTGTCTATCCCCAATAAACAAGGAGATGTAAGTGTCATGCCAGGTATTTACTAAATATATTGCACCAGTGATGGTGAAGCCATTGTGTTTACATGTAAAAGGTAATGTTGGTCAAAGAGCTACCATGAATATACAAGGGGTGTCTACCTGCAATTAAAAGGTACCTAGGTGCCTGTCAGATGAACATGGAAGAAGGTCACTGTGACCTTGATATGAGGATGTTAATGCATCTATTAATTAGTTTAATACAGTAACTGAACATAGCATAGTATTTCTTGAGAAGAAGATTTTCAAACAATTTTCCTATATTTTTCTATGCTAAACTTTGAACTCATCTTGGGGACCCAGTATTGGTCTGAGGGTCACGGTTTTAACAATTAAGAATCTAAAAGTACCCATGCATTCTTAGAATGCTTGCCAAATAATCCAACAAATTGTATTTTAACAAGTTCTATTTAAATAACAATTAAAATTTTGAAATTTGAACGCCATTTGGGGTACCAGTATTGATCTGGGGGTCACTGCTTCAACAATTTAGAATCTACATTATTTGAGGTCATTTGCATAGTAATCTCACTAACTGTAGCATTGCATGTTGTTCTTAAGAAAATTTTTAAACATTTTCTCTATATATTTAGTATGTTAATTAAACTTTAAACTTGCACTCATGGGGTCCCGTTGTCATATAATATTTTGAACCCTGCAATATATTGAACCCGGGTTCAAAATATCGCTGCGATGTATTGAACCCCCCATAAAATATTGAACCCTGGGTTCAATATATTATGGCTGCGATATATTGAACCCCCCTCTAATTTTCATTGCTATTGGAGAGGGGGTTCAAAATGTTATCGCTGCGATATATTGAACCCCTTACCTATTTCAAATTCCCATTGGAGAGGGGGTTCAAAATATTATGGCCATGATATTTTGAACCCCCTCTTCAATAGCCATGGAAATTAGAAGGGGGGGGGGTCAATATATCACGGTCATAATATTTTGAACGGCCTTTCCAATGGCAATTGAAAAAAGGAGGGAGGTTCAATATATCGCAACCATAATATTTTGAACTGCCTTTCCAATGGGATTTGAAATAGGAGGGGGGTTCAATATGTCACGACCATAATATTTTAAACCTCCTATCCAATAGCAATGAAAATCATCAGGGGGATTCAATATATCGCGACCATAATATTTTGAACCCCCTCTCCAATGGGATTTGAAATAGGAGGGGGGTTCAATTTCTGGTATTTTTGGTTCATGGTTCTTGAGAAGAAGATTTTTTAAGACATCCACCATCCACCCTATTTTCACCGTTTTATAATTATCTCCATTTTAAAAAAGGTTACTCCCTTTATTCTAATAATTTAGAATCCTCTTTCCATATAAGGAAGATTTTACCAAGTTTGGTTTAATTTGGCTCAGTGGGTCTAGGGATGGAATCATGGAAAATCATGATAATTTATTTTGGCACTTATATAGTGTTTAGACAAATAAATCATAATAAAAAGTTAAAAAGAAATGAAAAAAATAAATGATTAATATTACAGGTATACACAGTTTCTTTCACAGTCAGTTTGAATGATATTATTGTGTGATATTTCTTTTTTGGCGGTTTATTTGTTTTAAAGATTTTATCTATTAAAGCTTAAAAATTTTAACAAATGATGTTATTTTATTCAATAAAATATTAAATATTTGAAGATAAAATATCTAATTGACCCTCTATACATGTTTGAAAAATCAAAATTAGCAATTATTATGCATTTGTCAACAACAACTAAAAGCATAGGGTCATTTGTAATTTCCAACCAAACAAGTTTTTCCAATCCCACATATCTTTACACAGAGATTAATTTAGTTTAATGATGGCCACAACCATCAAGCCCTCTTAAGCCAATAAACTGTAAGTACACATGCTGCAAACGAATTTGGGTAGGAATCTCTGGTAGTAAGAATTTTTTTTTTTTATATGAATGCCTATAGTTTCTCAGCAAAGCTGAATACATGTACCCCAAAATCAGCATTGTCCACCATATTTCTCTTTCATCGCCCATTCTTTTTATCTCCCTAAGTCAAGGTTTTCTGATATGCTCCGAATACTGGAGTGATCAGAAACTCAAACTGACTTAGGAAGATGAATACAACTATTCTCTATATAACTTCAAAACAGTTTGAAATATGACACGGTTTAGGCCTGATATGTAAAAACAACTTGCATCAGCATTGTTAAATTCATCTAAATTATGCAGATATTTAAGTCAGGAGAAACATATTTTTTATCATTATGCAATAGAAGATGTAACAATTAAGCAACAAAATAAAAATGCAGAAACTAAGACACCACATACAATCACATTCCATCTTGAAATTTAAGGTGTACAGTGTACATTAAAGGACTCCCTGCTATATATAGGGTATCATAATTGTTCCTTGGGATACCCAGAAATATGCTTTTTAGGATTCCAAACGTTGTTTGGGTCATTGGGTAGTAAGTAAATGTAAATTGTGAGCTTAAGTTATTATGAGATGAAAAAAATTAATATTAATAAATGGATGCATAAAATTGAAAAAAAAAAAAAAAGATCAAAATTAAATAATTTTCTTATGTCCGTTCTTTTCTTAGTAATCAATATTTTTACATTTAAGTTCATTACCACAATATTTTGATGGATTAACTTAAATAGAGAACTTGGTGATATCTTACAATTGCCCTTCAATTCCAGTGAGATGCCTGGTGTATCAATGGTTATTAATTTCTATCATTTGGGTATCCTTGGGGTTCTCGTGGGTGTCCTTGGGGTTCCTTAGGGTTCTTACGGGTATCCTTGGGGTTCCTTGGGGAATCAAAGGATGACCCTTGGATTCCAAAGGGACCCTTGGGGTATCAATGGTTGTTAATTTCTATCACTGATGTATCCATGGGGTTCCTTGGGGTATCAAGGGATGACTCTTTGAGTCCATTAAGACCCTTGGGGTATCAATGGTTAATAATTTCTATCATTTGAGTATCCTTGTGGTTCCTTGGGATTCTTACACTCAGGTAACCTTTGGGGATCTTTGGGTATCCTTGGGTTTTTTTTGTTATCAAGGGATGACCCTTGGAATCCAATGAGACCCCTAGGGTATCAATTGTTATTTCTGTCATTGGGGTATCCTTGGGGTTCTTACGGATATCATTTTGGTTCCTTGGGGTATCCCTTGGATACCTAGGGACAACCTTTAGGAATTCCATTGAATCCCCTTGGTATCAAGATTATTCATTTGTATCCTTGGGGTATTTGTGGGGTTCCATGGGGTACCTAGTGGTGATTCTAGTTTCCATTCAGTCCCCAGTGGTATCTAGAGTTAGGCCTAAAAAAAATAATGGTTTGTTTCCGCTTTCATGCTGAAAAAAAGTAGGGTCGGTTAGTCGGAATTTTTTTTAATTTTTTCAAATATTTTTTTTTCCTTTAAAATTGCATTATCCATACATGCCAGGTAGATACTGACACTGCTGAATGGTATAAAATGAGAAATACTTTTAATATCATTCCTGACTATTAAGCTGGTCTTATCGCAAATCTTACTTGGGTGTACACGCTGCAAGCGATGGACTGATGCGTTGAGTGACGACACTATTGGGAGCGCGAGTTGCAGTTATAAAACAAGCATTTTTATTGGCCGTTTTAGTACCCGCCCACTCTTACCTGCTAACGTGGTATTGATAATTTATGCACCAACTGCCAGATCTGTATCTGAACTGCAAAAACTAAATCACTGCAATAATTGACTAAGAATTCTCACAATAATCGCTTCTTCTTTTTTTGTGTAAACAATTGTCAAAAACACGCTGTTTAAACAGGTTCAATCCCCAATTCATTTTTCAGTATAATTAATCCATACGGAATCAGGACAACTTTATTTTGTTGTAGCTTATTCCAAAGAATTCACAACAGATACTGACAATAAATATTACATATATTGCATTTTATTAAACTTTGACCAATTAATATGACACACTTGGAACTACAAGTGTGCATGTGTTTTCAAACATACACAAAATTTGAAATTTACGGCATGTAAACCTGTTCAATTTTGGACTGATCTGTAATTAACGTTATTTTGTAACTCACTTAGTCTGAAGAAACAGACATTCATTTTATTATATGTCCCTCGATATTCATCAGACAATATTTACTACTGATGTTGACACTTTACTTGCCGCTGACTTTCTCTCAAACACACTAATCGACCTCGGATTGTAAAATTCACATGCAGATCTAGTCACCATTTTACAGTTTTCCATGTATTTAAACAAACCACACTTCTTCATTTTACGGAGCTGGTGATGATGTTTCAAAGATTTTCAGTACAGATTTATTGTAAGCAAAAAAGTGAAGACATATGCTGTAAAACGTCTAATGGATTTCACGGCGTGTCAACCCGAATTTTCCTGTGAATCTACCTTTTGGCAACAATTTTTTTGTGAGGAAAAACTGTTCAACTCATGCGATTTTCCATATATATGGTACATTATGAACGCTCGCTACGCTCACAGGTTAGTGTTTACATTGTTTTATGGATAAAATTGCTGACTCTGTGGATAAGCGAAGTACAATCTGTGACTTTGATAATCTATATGCGCCGATCCCTGCTTTTAGGGAACCTTTCTTTTTCTTTTTTCTTTTCATTAACATTATTTACACATGTACGTAAACATCGCCCCGTTTGTTATCAAATAACTCTGTATGTAATTTTTTTAACTTGCTAGTACAACTTTATGAGAAGTTTTCTTTCTCCGGCATATCTTTCCACGTGTTAGCATCATGTTCTCAACATGCATTTGATAAATGGGCGGGTCTATATAAATGGGCCAATCAGAATCTTTATTGCGAATCGCAATTGAAATACACACCGATTAGAAAGTGTCATCACTCAACGCAATGCTACATCGGTCGTAGCGTGTACTTACATGTAAGATTTGCGATAAGAAAACACAAAAATGATACTATATATCAAATACTTCCTCTGCCAGCGATGAGAGCATTATTAAAATCTACAACACATGGAAACATACAGCCATTTTGAAACAAAACGTTTGAGTTACGCTGATTTGAAAAGAGTAACTGCTTCAAGCGTTTTTGTGACCAAAATTTTGAGTAATTTTTTTCCAAATCGGATAAAAACGGAAATAAACGATTTCCCATCAAAAATCCTTAAAAAAAGTTTTGAGTCTGGGGGTAAAAGCTAGGGTCAGTCGGGAAGCGGAAACAAACCATTTTTTTTCTTAGGCCTTATAGATTTGTATTATTAGGGCATCATAGGATTCGTTTTGGTATCCGTGGGGTTCTATGGGGTACCTAGGGGTGTCTCTGGGATACCAATGAGTCCCCAGGGGTATAATGAGTTATAAATTTTTATAAATTTGAATTATCAGTGTATCCTTGGGGTTTCTTGAGGTATCCTTGGGGTTCGTTTGGGTATCCATGGGGTTCCATGGGGTGCCTAGGGGGTGTCTCTAGGATACAAATAGTCCCTAGGGGTATCAAGAGTTATAAATTTGTTTCATTTGGGTATTTGTGGGGTTCCATGGGGTTCCTTGGGGTTAAAAGACGCACCCAAATTTCAACTTTATATGATTGCTACTAGAAATATTATTATAATTCCTACTTCATACCTCCTTAAAAACTAAATAAATGGCTTTTGAAATGCGAAAAAAAATTAGAGCGGAAATTATAATGTACATTATAAACTTTTGGTAATAGCATTTTTTCAAAACAACTTCATTTGTTAGATTTTTCAGAATCTAACAGCTTTAAATGAAATCCTTTGATCTACAAAGTAAAATAAATACTACCTGGTATGTACATGTAAATTGAACTTCCATGTTTGAAAAAATGATAAGCGCCAGAAATGAAGTAGAATTATAAGTCTTCATACTAACTGATTCTTTTTCCTATTTATGAATTTTTTATGGTACATTCAACTTTTATTATTTCTTTGCAGAGTTACTGTTGGACTCTCAAGTTTTATGAATTTTAAGAAGTGTATGTTGTATTTTAAGTGTCCTCCACACCTTTGGGAAAAGTTTCAGATACTAGCCCAAACTTACCTATATATTTCTTAAATATGTGTTTGACTTGAATATGACTCCATTTAAGGGGAGGGGGTGAACTTGTAAAAATTATTGCAATTCATAAAACAAAAGTCCCTGCTGTATTCAACTTGAAACCTAGAGGTCAGTAGACTGAAGATATACCCACTACACTACAAAGATAAACAAGCATATTTGGGGATATAAACAGTCCACAATGGTTTGATAAAATTACCATGCTGTGATGTACTGTCATAAAAGTAAAAGTCATGTGGTGTGGAGGACATTTAAAGCAGAGAGTCTAAGAAAGACACAGTGCTTACAGACACAGGCAGTGATGTCTGATGTGATATTGACTGGATAGTGACTGCCTTCTTCTTTGCAGGAGATGCTTGTAACTGTGTTTACGGTAGCTCCTTCTTGGGCATCTACAATTGATTGTAATTTTTGTGTAGTTATTGACTTTGTTGACTTTGATTATTAACTATATTAGAAAGTTTACGCAATTATGGCCAACACTGTTACTGAAAAAAGGCCTATTAACAGGATTGCGTGTTAGCTACTTGGGGGGGGGGGGGGGGGGATGGTAGTATATTACATGTGAAGAGAAAAGAAGTCATTTTGTGAACTGTGGATGCAAGAGCTAATATCTACATATGTACCAAGGAGCTTAAGTGGCTGCTATTGCCTGAATTCCCATTTGATAACTGATTTATCGACCAATTGAAACATCATTTGAAATTCATTAATGCAAAAAAAAAGAACACTTAGTGCACATGCATATTGTTAATTATTGACAAGTAATTAAGTATCTTTACAAACGCTTTACAGTGATTCATATGATCTTCATCTTAAAACCAAAATTTAATGATCATGATGAATTAAAGTGATGTCTACATATTATGGTAATAAAGAAAATAGTTCCAGCCACTATAATTATACTTTTAAGACAGCATCAAATGTTTGTTTTCTGTTTTGTAGATGAAAAATGCCTATATGAAATATGTAATATTTTAATTTGTGGTCATTGACAGATGTTCAAGAAGACTCCAACCCAAATCATCCAGCTGGATGTCAGCAGTATGCAGGTATAGTCTTAGAGCAGTGGATGATGTGCTTCTGTCAATCATTTATTTTATTTTTAAGGGGGTGGGAACAATTATGAATTTTTCAAAATTAACATATTTAATAGGATGCATACATAATTATGTGAACACAATTTTTATTTTTTTATTTTTAATTAAATTCTGAACAGAGTGTGTAATATGTGTTGATATTAGTGGAGATGTTAATACATGGTTGGGATATTTCTTTGTAAACCACAGATATTGATCCTCAATGAAATAATTGTGATTTTATTGTGTTTAATGTCGTTCCAAAATCATAATTCATAGATCACCATTTGTTGATCAAGACAGAATTATTTTTCTTCATTTAAATATCTATATTTAACTTTCATGTCCAAACTTGACAATATATATTCCATAGACATGTTTTGAAAAGTGGATTATAAGTGTGACAATTTTAACAGAACTTTGATGTGAGTGGACTTCAGTTGGCTCTGGCCGAGAGACAGTCAGAAATGCCAGCGCAGAGCAAGTCATCCATGCCGTGTGTGGTACCAGACCGCGACACCAAGCCCTCTAGGTCAGTACACAAAACATACCAGCCTCCAGCTATTTACTAGCTTTGACAGGGAAATATTCACCCACATTTTAATTTCGCCCCTTTTTCTTTTGTTGTCAGCAGACAAATTTAAGACTGGGGGAATTCAAAACAATTTTTAAATAACTGTTAATTAGAAAGAGAATCTATTTCTAACTGTGTCTGAGCGAATTCAAGTAGAGGCATAATGTTTACAACTGTAATAGGGCTGAAAATAACATGGGGCAAAAATAACCCTCTATACAGTAGTTTTGGCATCAATTATATACCGTACTGTAGACCTAATGCTTGTAAAATGTAAAGTACATGAAGTATCTTGAAATCAAATAGAAGATGCTTTATTCTGTGGGATTTAAGAACTACCACTTAGCTAAATGTATTTGTATGCTCTGGTTTCAGTTTTGATCATTTTGGGAAGCCAGGTGTGATAAACCCTGATGTTCAGAGACAGACTATAGAGACTCTCCTAACAGGAAACAAGGCTCCGGTGGAAAACTGCATGATGCCAGAGTTTATCCGATTGGCCCCTCCTTTGCATATTGCAGAGGATGAGGTAATATCATTCATGTAACAGGTCAGAATACAATAAGAAAAAAATCCCCTTTGGAATCTATTTAATGATTCACTGAGAATATAAAACAAACTGAGGCCTGCATATGTATTACAGCTGTGCTGGATTAATCCAGTGGATATGGATTACAGTGTAGCTTGGGATACCACCATGTGTGTCAGCAGTTCAGCAGGGGTGGAAATCCGGCGGCTTATGTCCAAAGCATTCAAAGGGGCTCTTACTCTTCAACAGCAGCAACAGTTACTGGACGAGTTGGAGAAGGACAATAAACTGGTGTACCACATTGGGCTAACACCAGCCAAGGTATATGTCATCAACTGTATTTTTTGTTAATGTTTATGTATTCTACACTTTAATACTTCATACTGATGTTTTAAGAGATGGCAGTTTTCTTAAATTCATTGATATACAGTCTTAATATATGAACAACTCTCTCTGTAATTAAAGGGTGTGCCTATTAAATAGGGCTTTGAAAATCAGTTACTTTACAGTATTGTACTTGTTGACATGCATTTCAATGATATCAGACATTTTCAAAGCATTTTTTTTTTAATTTCCAGTTGCCAGACTTAGTTGAAAACAACCCCTTAGTAGCCATAGAGGTGTTATTGCGACTGATGCAGTCCAACCAAATCACAGAGTGAGTGTAGCTTACAACTGAAGCTGAACACTACTCGTAAAACGCATTGTCCATCATACTTCTCTTTCATCGTCGTTATCCCTACTACGGTACCTCTATATAAGCCACAGACCTCTTATCGCAAATCTCACATGGGTGTACATGCTGCAACCGATAAACTGATGGGTTGAGTGATGACACTATTGGGATCGCGAGTTGCAGTTTTTGAAACAAGCATTTTCATTGGCTGTTTAGTACCCGCCCACTTTTACCTGTACCGTGGTATTGATAATTTATGCACCGACTGCTAACTGTTGTTTACTCTGTATCAGGACTGCAAAAACTAAATCACTGCAATAATTGAATATACTCTGTCCTGAGTTTTTGCTTCCACCACTTTTTGCTTGATATTTCGATAATTAAGTCTCCCAAACGAAGTTTGGAGACTTATTGTTTTTGTACGGTTCTTATTAAGTCATTACCATAACCTATAAGACCTTATAGTGATTGTAATGTTTTTAAGGTCTTCCGTTTCCAACGGAAGACCTTATAGTGATTGTAATGTTTATTATTAAGGTCTTCCGTTTCCAACGGAAGACCTTATAGTGATTGTAATGTTTATTATTATTATTATTATTATTTTTTTCCCCATTTTTCTCAGAGATGACTGAATATATTTTCTTGAAATTTTCAGGAATGATAGAGAATGAAAAAGTCTAGAGTGGTTTTTTTCATTTTTTCAAAATTCATTTCCGGTCGTCCGTTTCCTGTCCCGCCACAAATAAGCTTGTCACCTCGAGATCTCAAAAACGATAGGGACTTAAGTATTCAGACTTTGTGAGATAATAGACCTATAGTTGTAGATGTGTTTAAACTATTTTGTTTTGTTCGTCGTAACTTCCGGTCGTCACCGGAAGCACTTCAAAAAAAACTTTTTTTAACATTTAATTTATTTCACACAGAATTAGAATATAAGTAAAAATACTTACAAATGTCATCAATCCGATGTTAAAGAAACAAAAAAATCTACTTCCGGTGAGATATCTCAAATATCTCAAGAAGTTTTTTTAAAGACATTTTGTCACCGCGTGATCTCGGAAACTGTTAGTGATCAAGACACGAAACTTACAAGGATAATAGACATTTGATTAAGGATGTGTTTAACGGGTTTAATTTTGTTGACCGTCACTTCCGGTCCACACAGGAAGAGATCAAACAAATCAAGTTGTAAATAAGTTTAACTGTTTATCTTTGCCAATTTTAGATAAATTGAGAGGCAGTTAAGTCATGTTATTTAATGTTTAAGAACTCCTAACTTTCATTTTTCACTGAGCACTTCCGTTTGTACGTTTCCTGCCCCTAGACAAAAAACCTTGACTCCTCAAAATCTCAAAATCAGTAATAACTTAAATATTTAAACTTTGATGGATGATTGACCAATGAATGTAGATGTGTTTACACAATTTTGTTTTGTTCGGCGTAACTTCCGGTCGTTACCGGAAGCACTTCAAAAATTATTTTTTAAACCTATTTTTAGTTATTTTACAAAGAATGATTATATTAGTATAACTCCTTGCATAAGTCATGTATGCTATGTTTAATAAACAAAAAAGATCTACTTCCGGTTAGTAATCTGAAGTAGCTTTTTTTAAAACTAAATTTTGTACCCGGTAGATCAGAAACTGTAATTGATCAAAACACAAAACTTACATAGATGGTAGACATTTGATAGAAGATGTGTTTATCGTGTTTCATTTTGTCGGCTGTCATTTCCGGTCCTCACCGGAAGGGTTCAATCAAATGACAATTTTTATCAGTTTAACTTTTTTTCTTGCACTGTTTTAGTAAACATGATAAACAGAAATGTACAAAATGCAAATGTTAAAGATATACTAACTTTTATTTTCATAGAGCAATTCCCTTCGTCCGTTTCCTGTCCCAAGACAATAAATCTCCTCTCAACAAGGTCTCAGAACAGTAAAGAATTCAACAACCATACTTTTTTGGATGATGAACTTTTGCATTAAGATATGTGAAACATGGTTTTTTTTGAATCGGCGGAACTTCCTGTCGTCCCAACAAGAAGTGTTGTTTGACATTGAAGTTCGGTCTGGAAGTTTTCTTCAAAATAAATATGATATCCGTTATATTTTCTATTTGAAAAAAGCTTTTTCATGTACAGGATAATACATTTATATGAGAACGGAAGACCTTTTTGTTGCTATAGCAACAAGATTCTAGTATTATTATTAAGGTCTTCCGTTTCCAACGGAAGACCTTATAGTGATTGTAAGGTTTTTTCTTTCTTTCTTATTATTATTATTTTTTTCCCCTTTTTTGTCGGCAGAATTTCTCAGAGATGAGTAGATAGATTTTCCTGAAATTTTTAGGAATGATAGAAAATGATAATATCTCGAGGCGTTTTTTTCATTTTTTCAAAATTTATTTCCTGTCGTCCGTTTCCTGTCCCGCGACAAAGAAGCTTGTCACCTCGAGATCTCAGAAACGACAAGGACTTTTACATTCAAACTTCGTGGGATGATAGACCTATAGTTGTAGATGTGTTTAAACTATTTTGTTTTGTTCGTCGTAACTTCCGGTCGTCACCGGAAGCACTTCAAAAATTATTTTTTTTACGTATTTAATTTAATTTATATAGAATGAATATGTAAGTATAAATCTTTATATATGTCATGAAAGCGATGTTCAATCAACAGAAAAATTCCACTTCCGGTGAGATATCTCAAATATCTCAGGTAGTTTTTTTTAAAATAATTTTTGTACCCGCGAGATCTTAAAAAGTATAAGAGATCAATACACGAAACTTTCATGGATGATAGACATTTGAATGAAGATGTGTTTAACAGCTTTTATTTTGTCGGCCGTCACTTCCGGTCCACACTGGAAGCGTTCAAACAAATCAAGATGTTTATAAGTTTAACTGTTTTTCTTTGCCAATTTTAGAGAAATTGATAGGCAATAAAGTCCTGTTGTAAAATTCGGAAGAACTTCTAACTTTAAATTTTCACTGAGTACTTCCGTTTGTCCGTTTCCTGTCCCAAAACCATAAACTTTAGTCCTCGAGATCTCAAATATGGTGAAGACTTGAACAATCAAACTTTGCAGGATGATAGACCTATATACAGTGGGGCCTCAGATATCCGGACGCCAGATAACCGGACGCTTCAGTTTACGGACGATTTTATTTGGGAACGGATTTTTTATACGTTATTTTGTCTCATTTATCCGGAATTCCGCGTTCCGGATCCGGACGGTCTGTTTTTACCACGAAACACTGATTTACTACTAATCTTGCTTCATTTAACCGGACGGTAAAATTTGATGATACCCCGTTGAATGCAAAAGATTACGCCTGTCAATTGAGTTTCACACCTTTTTTACGTGCTAGACCCCAATGAGTAGTTTGTATAAACACTGCCTTCCTAAATCACTTTCAAATTTACCGACAGTGCTGGCCAGACAAGATTAGTCACGCCTCACAGCACGTAGCTTGGGTATCTTAACCTGTGCACCTGTCAAGTGCCATCGCTTTTTTAAACATCCCTGTATTTCGAATAAAAAATATGCTTATTAATCAAGAAAACTGGAAAGTTTTACAAAGCTTTGTGTTTTATCTACCTATTCAAATTGTATTTTAAAACGAATTGTCTCATGATTGCCTTGTTAGATTAAGTAAAAACCGGAAGTATAGGAAGAAAACAAAGTAAAAGCATGTCAACTTATCGGAAGTGCATTGGAGGATCTTGCAATTTTCCAACTAGTAAATGTTATTTTTATCAGTAAATGTGACTTTATTTTAAGAATAGAAATAATTTCAAAAATAAATCTATTATTGAGGAAATTGGCATTTCTAGAAATAGATAGTTGGAAACATTACGTACGTGTAAAGGCCTGGGCACATATCACACTTGAACACAAAGAATTTAGCTTGATTCGGTTATCATTATAGTCTGGTTAATATTTCATGACAAAATAATAATATAAAGCGGGGTTCTTTATATTTAAAAATATTTATATCAACGGACAACTCTATTATGTGTTGCTATTTAGTATGAATGGCAAAAAAACCCCAACCAAGTTTCAACACTGGGGGCCATTGTATACAAATACATTATCATTAATGACAGCAATACACACATTTCAGATATCCGGACGCTTCACCTATCCGGACGATTGGACTTAGGAATGAAAGCGTCCGGATAACTGAGGCTCCACTGTATTTAGATGTGTTTACACTATTTTGTTTTGTTCGTCGTAACTTCCGGTCGTCACCGGAAGCACTTCAAAAATTATTTTTTTTTACCTTTTTTAGTTATTTTACATAGAATGATTATTTTAGTATGGATCTTTTCATAAGTCGTTTAAGCGATGTTAAATAAAAAAAATCCATTTCCGGTGAGATATCTCAAATATCTCAAGTAGCTTTTTTATACCAAATTGTTTACCCGCACTGTTAATTGTTAATCAGAAACTGTTAGTGATCAAAACACAAAACTTACATAGGTGATAGACATTAGATAGATGATGTGTTTAACGTGTTTCATTTTGTCAACCGTCACTTCCAGTCCTCACCGGAAGGGTTCAAACAAATGACATTGTTGATAAGTTTAACTGGTTTTTTTTTTTACACTTTTTAAGTAAGCTTGATAAACGGTAGTGTACGAGAGGAAAATGTTTATGATATATTAACATTTTTTTTCATTAAGCAATTATGTTCGTCCGTTTCCTATCCGGAGACAATAAACCTTTTCTCAACGAGATCTCATAACTGACAAAAGCTTAAGCATCCACACTTTCAGGAAAAATAGAACAATGTATAAAGACATGTAATCCGGTTATCTATAATTATTATGACTCCATTAAGCTGATTTTATCATACCTATTGTTCCTCAGGTGAGCGATGTGGCCCATGGGCCTCTTGTTTATTTTAAAATAATTTTCTATAGGTTTGATAGTGACCCTTTTACTGATTCCAAATATGTAATTTGTTTCAAAATCGGTTAACGCATTCTCGAGATATTAAGCGTCAAAGTCCTGAAGCGAGAGCCCGAGTAGCTCAGTCGGCGTAACTTCCGGTCGTCACCGGAAGCACTTCAAAAATTATTTTTTAAACCTAGTTTTAGTTATTTTACAAAGAATGATTATATTAGTATAACTCCTTACATAAGTCAAATATGCGATGTTTAATAAACAAAAAAGATCTACTTCCGGTTAGTAATCTGAAGAAGCTTTTTTCAAACTAAATTTTGTACCCGGTAGATATCAGAAACTGTAAGTGATCAAAACACAAAACTTACGTAGATGGTAGACATTTGATAGAAGATGTGTTTATCGTGTTTCATTTTGTCGGCAGTCATTTCCGGTCCTCACCGGAAGGGTTCAATCAAATGACAATTTTATAAGTTTAACTATTTTTCTTGCACTGTTTTAGTAAGCATGATAAACAGAAATGTACAAAAGGCAAATGATAAAGATAATTATACTAACTTTTTTTTTCATAGAGCAATTCCTTTCGTCCGTTTCTTGTCCCAAGACAATAAATCTCCTCTCAACAAGGTCTTAGAACAGTAAAGAATTCAACAACCATACTTTGTTGGATGATTAACTTTTCCATTAGGATATGTTAAACATGTTTTGTTTGAATCGGCGGAACTTCCTGTCGTCCCAACAAGAAGTAGTCAAAAAATGATTTTTTTTTTCATTTTGTTGTTTGACATTGAAGTACGGTCTCGAAGTTTTTTTCAAAATAAATATGATATCCGTTATATTTTCTGTTTGAAAAAAGCTTTTTCATGTACAGAATAATACATTTATATAAGAACGGAAGACCTCTTTGTTGCTATAGCAACAAGAGTCTAGTTTATTATTATTATTATTTTTTTTTTTCCCATTTTTTGTCCACAAGATTTCTCAGAGATGACTTGACAGATTTTCTTGAAATTTTCAGGAATGATAGAAAATGATAATACCTCGAGGCGTGTTTTTCATTTTTTCAAAATTCATGACCCTCTGGGGTAGGGTGGGGCCAAAATGGGGGGGGGTCGACTTTTTACGTAGGAATATATAGAGTAAATCTTTAAAAATCTTCTATCAGGTAGTGTAGATTTAAAGTTGTGAAAATCATGACCCCCGAGGGTAGGGTGGGGTACAACGGAGGGTCGATTTTTAACATAGGAATATATAGAGTAAATCTTTAAAAATCGTCTTCTCAAGAACTATTTGGCCAGGAAAGCTGAAACTTGTGTGGAAGTATCCTAAGGTAGTGTAGAATCAGAGTTGTGAAAATCATGACTCCCGAGGGTAGGGTGGGGCCACAATTGGGAGGGTCAACTTTTTACATAGGATTATATAGAGTAAATCTTTAAAAATCTTCTTCTCAGAAACTAATCAGCCAGGTGATTACCGTATTTAATATTGTTTAGATTTTGGCTTCTTGATGATTCCTGGACAATTGGGTCTCACAAGGGGTTCAGAGTTTGATGTAGGTTTATATCCCATTTATAACAATTGTTTAGTATCTTTTTGAGAGCTGCAATGCTCAACATGTGATATTACTATAAAATCATCCTGTTAGAAAAGGGAGTAATGATAATAAACATAAGAATATCCAGTGGAAAAAATTGATTTTTATTTATACAGGATCTACATGTATTATACTACATTGTCCAGATAGTTTTTATTATGACTCCATTAAGCTGATTTTATCATACCTATTGTTCCTCAGGTGAGCGATGTGGCCCATGGGCCTCTTGTTTATTTTAAAATAATTTTCTATAGGTTTGATAGTGACCCTTTTACTGATTCCAAATATGTAATTTGTTTCAAAATCGGTTAACGCATTCTCGAGATATTAAGCGTCAAAGTCCTGAAGCGAGAGCCCGAGTAGCTCAGTCGTTATGGTCGTGGACAGTGCCCAGGCGACCCGGGTTCAAGCCCAGAGTGCCGAAAAAAAAAATTTCGTTTTTTTTTGCGTAGACTCACAATTTTATCTTTAAAACGATGAGTTTTATCTCGTTTATTCAAAAATCGGACGGAAGACCCAATCGTTGCTCGCAACGAGAACGATCTAGTTATTATTATTAAGGTCTTCCGTTTCCAACGGAAGACCTTATTGTTATTCTTCAGTTTCTTTTTCCTTATTATTTTTATTCTTTTTTTTTCTTCCCATTTTTGTGCACGCGATTTCTCAAAAACGGCTCGGCCGATCTCCATCAAATTTTCAGATTTGATAGATATTGGTCTGAACCTGATAGCAAATTTTTTGCATTGATGACGTCACATCCGTTTTTGAGATATTGAGATTTTTCCAATTTTTATATGGGTATTTTGTCTGCGGTCTTTCTCCTAAACTCTAAGAGATATTGAGTTAAATTTTTTACGGTTGGTAGAGGAAAGATTGAAGTTTTGCATGGTTTTTGTTTTATATGTCTAGCACTAAATGCACCAAAGCTTGGTAGGGCTCGAAAATTGAGATATCAAAAGCGCCTTGAATTTTCGTGCTTTTCTTTGTTTATCTTTTTTCTGGAAAATATTTTGTTAAATCATGTAAAGCAACAAAAGTTTATTTTTACAAGAGCTTTCATTTGATACCAAGAAAAAGGGGCTGGCCCCTAAAATAAGGGGACCACAGGGCTCTAAAGTCTTTTATCTCTAGCCCTTTACTGAGAGATATTTTGTGAAAGGTTATAGAAGCAAATATGTTTATCTTACAGTTATTTATCCAAGCAATGTAATGATTTTATCATGTGTTACGTAATTAGGGGTTTTTAGGGGTCAAAAATCCAAAATTTTGATCACCCATATCTAAGAAAGGAAAAATATTTTGAAATGCATTATAGAAGGAAAGTTGCTCAAAATGATGTACTTAACAAAATGCAACCTTCAAACTTCCATTAAACGGCCCCTATAAGGAGTTAAGGGGTCGGCCCCTTATATGTTTTTCTCCATATATCTCAAGAACGGTAACGAATTTCTAAACACTTGTTGAACAAAATGTGTTTAGAATTAAAGGACCTTTTAATTGATATGAAGAAAAAGGGGCTGGCCCCTTAAATTAGGGGACCAGAGGGCTCTAAAGTCTTTTATCTCTAGCCTTTTACTGAGAGATATTTTGTGAAAGGTTATAGAAGCAAATATGTTTATCTCACATTTATTTATCCAAGCAATGTTATGATTTTATCATGTGTTACGTAATTAAGGGTTTTTAGGGGCCAAAAATCTAAAATTTTTATCACCAATATCTTAGAAAGGTAAAATATTTTGAAATGCATTATAGAAGGAAAGTTGCTCAAAATGATGTACTTAACGAAATGCAACCTTCTAAGTTCCGTTAAACGGCCCCTATAAGGAGATAAGGGGTCGGCCCCTAAAATGTTTTCCACATATATCTCAAGAACGGTAACGAATTTCTAAACACTTGTTGAACAAAATGTGTTTAGAATTAAAGGACCTTTTAATTGATAATGAAGAAAAAGGGACTGGCCCCTTAAATTAGGGGACCAGAGGGCTCTAAAGTCTTTTATCTCTAGCCTTTTACTGAGAGATATTTTGTGAAAGGTTATAGAAGCAAATATGTTTATTTCACATTTATTTTTCCAAGCAATGTAATGATTTTATCATGTGTTACGTAATTAGGGGTTTTTAGGGGCCAAAAAATCTAAAATTTTGATCACCCATATCTAAGAAAGGAAAATATTTTGAAATGCATTATAGAAGGAAAGTTGCTCAAAATGATGTACTAAACAAAATGCAACCTTCAAAATTCCGTTAAACGGCCCCTATAAGGAGATAAGGGGTCAGCCCCTAAAATGTTTTTCCCCATATATCTCAAGAACGGAAACAAATTTCTAAACACTTGTTGAACAAAATGTGTTTAGAATTAAAGGACCTTTCATTTGATATCAAGAAAAAGGGGCTGCCCCTTAAAGTAGGGGACCAGAGGACTCTAAAGTTTTTTATCTGTAGCCCTTTACTGAGAGATATTTTGAGAAAGGTTATTGAAACAAATATGTTTATCTCACAGTTATTTATCCAAGCAATGTAATGATTTTATCATGTGTTACGTAATTAGGGGTTTTTAGGGGCCAAAAATCCAAAATTTTGATCACCCATATCTCAGAAAGGAAAAATATTTTGAAATGCAGTATAGAAGTTAAGATGCTCAAAATGATGTACTAAACAATATGCAATGGTCAAAATTTCGTTAAACGGCCCTATATGGAGATAAGGGATCGGCCTCTAATACGTTCTTTGCCGTATATCTTACAAAGGGTAACGAATTTCTAAACACTTGCTGAACAAAATATGTTTAGAGTTAAATGACCTTTCATTTGATATCAAGAAAAAGGGACTGGCCCCTCAAATAAGGAGACCAAAGGGCCCTAAAGACTTTTATATGTAGTCGATTACTGAGAGATAATTTGTGAGGGTTACAAAAGCAAAATTAGGTATAATACGTTTATATATCCTAACAATATAATGATTTACTTATGCGTTACCTAATTGGGGGTTTTAGGGGCCAGAAGTAAAAAGTTTAATCGTGTCTATCTCAATTGGAAGAAATGCTAGTATTTACAAAAGCAACATAAGTGAACTTCTAAAAAGCGATGCAGAAAAGCAGTAGTACTCCACTCCTGTTTACAGATCATGTTTTCTTGTCGAAAATCAAAGTCGATAATGTCATATCACCTTCTTAAAATCGAACGGAAGACCTCCTCGTTGCTCGCAACGTAGATCGTGTCTAGTTATTCTTCGTCTGAACTTGTCCGTCGCGTTTCTCAGAGATGGCTAAACAGAATTGTACAAAACTCTAGGATACGATAGGCCTGCATATCTAGATGTGCACGCTGGTTTGATTTTTCTCATTTGGGGTTGGTCAACCACTTTTCTGGGGGGTCAAAAGGGTGTGGGGTCTAACATAGAACCCTATGGGAAAAATCGTAGACTCTATTGTAAATGGTTATAACTTCAAAACGGACAGAGATAATTAAATAGGGTTTTCAGAATCATATATTGACTATTATAGGCAATATATAGGGTTTATTAGATCTTACCCCTGGGGTCATCCCCACCCCCCAGAAATTAGAAATGACCAAATATCTTGAAAACAATTGAGATCCCCACCCCTAAACCATATATATTCTTGTTCTTTGTGTCAAGGGGGATCAAATGGTATGTAGG
The DNA here is from genome assembly GCA_020458035.1 of Magallana ariakensis. Taxonomy (NCBI): domain Eukaryota; kingdom Metazoa; phylum Mollusca; class Bivalvia; order Ostreida; family Ostreidae; genus Magallana; species Magallana ariakensis. The sequence continues at coordinate 25,830,713 of CM035818.1, forward strand.
TCATGGGCCCCAGGGGTAGTCCTGACCCCCCTCAAACAGGAAGTGCCCAAATATCTTGAAAATGATTGAGATCCCCACCCCTAAACCATAAATATTCACGATCCTTGTGTTAAGGGGCATCAAACGGTATGTAGGTAATGGGCCCCGAGGGTAGTCCTGACCCCCCCCCTCGAACAGGAAGTGCCCAAATATCTTGAGAATGGTTGAGATCCCCACCCCTAAACCATATATATTCTTGTTCCTTGTGTTCAAGGGCATCAAACAGTGTGTAGGTCATGGGCCCTGAGGGTAGTCCTGACCCCCCCCCTCGAACAGGAAGTGCCCAAATATCTTGAAAACGGTTGAGATCCCCACCCCTAAACCATGTATATTCTTGTTCCTTACGTTAAGTCGGTTCACCTGATATGTAAATGACCCCTCGGGAACCTCATTAAATTTCACAAATAGAAATATTCAAGGATTAATTCTTTTTGTCTGTAAAATATGACCCATGTTGGTCATACCTACCCCCAATGATGGCCTCGTTCGTTTGGGAGACTTTATAATCGCCCCGATTATAATTACATCTTGTCATAAATACCTTTGTGCTCAAACTATGTTCATCCACTAATATGAAAAATGTCCAGATTATCTGTTTTGAAACGCCCCCTCTACCGCTTCAGGTTTCAATACACATTCCAAAATAGAAAGTCTACGGAGATTTAGCATTGCATCAGCCATTATTAAGCCCGGATGATAACGTTGAAAAATTGTGCAAGGTGTCCCGAGAACTTCCGAATGTAGAAAAGATGTAAACATTTCCCATTATAAATCTCCGTAAGAAATTTGTTTTCATTCCTGTGAACTTTTATGAGTGAAAAATGATAATTTGTCAATGAAGATATCTTGGATATTTTCCCTTTTATCAATTTCAACAGCATTTCTTTCACAGGTATGTGTATTTTTATTAAAATCATCAAAAAGTGGTGGAAGCAATAACTAGGGACAGACTATAAGCGTTCTCACAATAATCGCTTTTTGTTTTATGGTGTTCATGCGCGGATCCAGAAAAATTTTCCAAGGGGGTCCGAATTGAAAGTAGGGGGGCTACACTAATCCATCAGAAATCTTTACAAGCAAAAATATTTTTAAAAAAGAAGGTTTATTCCCAAAATCATAAAATTCCTAATACGTGGGGGGGGGGGGGTGTACATAGTATACCTACCAAAAAAAAAAAACTTTCCCATAATGAAGAAATTCCTAATCCGTTGGGGGTGTACTATACCTATAACTGCAATTTTCAATATCACTTTAATATTTCCGCTTCCCTCGCCTTTCCGAAGCATATATGTGTTTTCCAGAGTGGTCAGAGGCATATTTGCGATAATTTTACTATGTAAATTTAATAAGTTTTCATTTTCCAGGGGGGGGGTCCCGGGTCCCCCCGACCCGACCCTCTAGATCCGCGCATGGTGTTAACAAGTGTCAAAAATAAACTGTTTAAACAGGTTTCCCATTACATTTTTCAGCACAATGCTTCATCGATAAATTCAGTCCATTTTAACGCATCAATTTAAGTTGAGGCAATATTTATTTTGTTGTAGCTTATTCCAAAAAATTCACAACAGATTCTGACAATAAATATTACATAAATATTGCATTTTATTGAACTTCAACCGTTCAATGACACTCTTCTTGTGTTTTCAAAAATGTACACAAACCTTGAAATTTACAGCACAATCGTGTTCAATCTTGGACTGATCTGTGATTAACCTTATTTTGTAACTCACTTAGTCTGAAGAAACATTAATTTTATTACATGTACCTCAATATTCATCAGACAATATTTACTACTGATCTTGACGCTTTACACTTGCCACTGGCTTTCTCTCAAACAAGCTAACCGACCTCGGATTGTAAAATTCACGTGCAGATTGAGTCGCCATTTTACAGTTTTATATTTATAAACAAACCACACTTCTTCATTTAACAGAGCTGGTGACGATGTTTCAAAGATTTTCAGTACAGATTTATTATAAGCAAATATTAAATGAAGACATTAATGCTGTAAAACGTCTAATGGATTTCGCGGCGTGTCAACCCAAATTTTCCCATGGATCTACATTGTACATTTTGCAGCAAGCTTTTTGTGAGGAAAAACAGTCTGTTCAATTATGCGATTTGCCACAAATGGTACAATATGAACGGTAACGTAAAATATATGTTCACCAAACAGTTTCTGACGAATTTCTTCACAATAAGCTGAATAATGAATGTTATTCGATGAGCGAAGTTTTAGAGAACTTTTCCTTTGTTTTCTTTTTTTTCACCTACATTATTTACACATGTGCGTAACTATCGCCCCGTTTGTTTTCAAATAACTCTGTATGTAATTTTTAACAAGTACAACTTTTCTTTCTCCGACATTTGTTTCCACGTGTTAGCATCATGTTCTCTACATGCATTTGATAAATGGGCAGGTCTATATAAATGCACCAATCAGAATCTTTGTTCCGAATCGCAATTGAAATTCACACCTGTTAGAAAGTGTCATCACTCAATGCAATGTTATATCGGCTGTAGCATGTACATCCATGTGAGATTTGCGATAACAGTTCAAAGTATTTGGCTGTAGAGGTCTCACATGTGTGGATGTACATTTTACATCACCGTGTGACTCGATTGGGATGAAATTTTTACGCACTTTTTTCAAGACAGGAGAATACAATGTACTATCATCAAATGAACAGGTTAATGCATTATTTACACACAGAAAATGCACATAAAACAAGAAATAAATGCACAAAATCGGAGAAACTGAAAAGGAATACTAAATGTCGGCCAAAAGTTTCAGGTGCGCAATCGAGTCTAGCAAAATCTAAGGGTTATATACCGATACCTGTGTGACGGTGCCTATTTATGAGTTGTCTTCAGCTTTACGGTAATAATAGCTTTCCTTGCACAGGTCGTTTTAAAAGTACATTTACAGTGTACAACATGTTTACAATGTTTTACAGGTACTATTTATCATAAGCAAAACTCAGTGCTAGCATTTTTGTTTTCCGATAGGTATTTTTCTGTTTTGGTTAACATGGAGATGTCTCTTCACTCTATGGAGGTGGTCAACAGACTCACAACAGTAAGTCCATTCCCTTATAGCATTCATATACAGTTGAACTTCGATATCTCAAACACTGATATCTCGAATACAATGGATATGTCGAAGTGATTTGCAAGTCCCAACCACCTATTTTTTAACTATTTTACCCTCGATATTTCAAATACTCGGATATCTCAAAGTTTTTAAACAGTCCCATCTAGTTCGAGATAACAAAGTTTGACTATGTTATGATGCAACATCAGTACATACACACCATGATTCATGCCATGAATTAAGTGTGTTACATGCTCACTTGTTACACACACAGATACTGTTCACACAAAACATTTAAAAAAGATTTAATTTAAATGCTGCATGGTTCACACTAAAACTGAATGCAGCACAGGTAACATGTAATCATTCGCCTCCAACTGTTGCACACTTAATTAATGAAATGTTTTGATCAGAATTTAATAAGACCTAAATTTGCTGCTATCAGGCTCATTCCTATTGATCCCAGTCCAATATGCAGTGTGATCTGATATGATGATAAAGAATAATTACTATTAAAAAAATTAATTGTGTTGATAATAGAAAATTTTTGACATTCGTAATTTTTTCTATGATTAATATGTTAGACCTTAACGTCTGGTGAGATTTGATGCGATTACTATGATTATCTTAATCATCTTGGCTATTTCCATTATACTGCGAATCGTGATAGTGAGAACGTAGCATTTCACACTTAACATAAAATTTTACACATTTTACACAAAACGCTTAAGGTTTGCACAAAACACTACATGGTTAAATTGAAACACGTACCGGTACTAGATGGTTTACACAAATCACTGCCAGGGGAAAGTTCCAGCTATTGAGTGAAATCTTTCCGAAATTGAAACTTATGGGTTCTAGGATAAAAATTCCAATTGTTTGGATTGTCACTGACACAATACATAGATCATGGAAATATTATACCATAACCAAGTTCCTTTTTCAACTTTCATGTTTAAGAAAATTATTCTAGAATTGTAGATTTTTCCAGGCTTTAGCTGGTGTCATTAAGATTTAAAATGTTTCTATGACATTTTGTCAATTGCCACTAAGCTATACATTCCCCATTAACAACTACTGTAAACGTATTACATTTGGCTGTGTATTCTATTTAGCATTTTTGGTGGAAAACAGTGTTCGCTTAATCAAGTACATTGCCAAATGTAAAATATATCAGTAGATAAATAGGTACCGGTACATTCAGAAATGCGATAAATCAAATCCACACTAACTTGGTGAAAAATCATTTTCTGCTAAATATTGTACACGCTAAATATAATATGTTTACAGTATCAGATGGTTTTTTTTCTTTGTTCCAGGCTGTAGAGCTGCCCTCCGAATTCATCCATCTGTACATCTCAAACTGTATCTCAACTTGTGAAACCATCCGTGACAGATATTTACAGAACCGCCTTGTTCGCTTGGTGTGCGTCTTTCTTCAGTCTCTGATCAGAAACAAAATCATTGATGTAAAGGTAAGGTGTTATGTTGTTCCTCTTTTTTCAAAGTAGAAAATAATTATTTTTTGGGGTTAACAATGGAAATATCAATTGGAAGAATGATTACATTACAAGGGAACAAACTATGCCAGGTTTAAGTGAAATTTACATGTACAATTTTTTGGTTTGTCAAATTGATATGTAGCTGCAGGTCCATTGCTTCCGGTCTGAAAAAATTGGATGGAAGACCTGGGAGCAACAGTTCCTTATGTGGCAAAAAGTTGCAAATTTATGTCCATCTGAATGTTTTCAGATTGGGAGCTACAGACCTGCAGCTAATTAATGTCAATATTTAGTGGCTGGTTACTAGCCTGCCTGTCTGATAGAGTATTTGTATAGATTATTCGTGCGACTGTGGTTTTATCAATATTCATTGAATATATGTACCAATTTTTGTGAATTTTGTTGTTAAGTTGATCCACAAAATTAAATATTCATTGAAGTGTAACATCTAATAACTTATTGAAGTAATGTGAGTATTGGCTACAAATTACGCTTTATAAACTGCGAAGATTACTCAATTTCTGGAATGTTCCATAAGGATACCAGAATTGTATTATTTTTTATTTTGCTGTAGGATATCTTCATAGAAGTGCAAGCCTTTTGTATTGAATTCAGTCGGATTCGAGAAGCTGCTGGTTTATTTAGACTGTTAAAATCACTGGACAGTGCAGATCCACAAAATACACAGACAGCAGCCACCAGATAGCAGGCAAAGCAATGGTATACTTAAATGTGCGAAAAAAAACACTGTAGGAAATGGACAGAGAATATGTGCTTGGCTATGGAATATGTGTTGCATCGTTCAATATACAGTACCCCATTGTGAGGGTTATCTTCAGTGCAGATGTGCAATATCAGAACCAGAGGCGAGTTCAACAGAGCGAGCGTCCGCGAGCGCTCGCCATATTTTGTGTTGCGGGTATAGGGAATTTTGACGAGCGCTCGCGAACACCCGCTCTGTTGAACACGCCTCTGGTCCATGCATTGTGACAAGGAAGAGGTACTAAAAACCTACCAACATGTGTACGATGATTGTGTAACACTTTGTGTGCAATACATGAATACAGAATAATCAAATAATAAACAAAAATTAATTCCAAGTCCTCTTCCGAGTTCATTTTCCGAGTTCAATATGAAAATAGTGTTTTTCTGAATTTATAATTCACGTCAAAAATAAATTAATTTTCTCTTTTGGGGAGGGGGGAAGGAAGGGAGCAGGCTCAAGAGCCATCATAAAACTTAGACTCACTCACATTTGATCCCTGTCTCACTTTTCCTAAAAGAAATACGTAGTGTAAATGTGAGACTGGCCGACTTGGATACATTGGCAACTATATAGTCTAAGAGTCTCTCCCAAGATGTTGTTATACCCCTGCTCCGAAGGAGAAGGGGTATACTGTTTTACCTTTGTGTATCCGTCTGTCTGTCCATAACAAATATTTCTGACGCATTTTTCTCTGCAACAATTCATCGCATATGATTGAAATTTTAAAACACTATTTGTTTAGGCATGCAATATTGTGGAATATATTTTTGTACCAGTCAGACATCAACTTCCTGTTAAATGACGACTTTGTTTATTTTTAGCCAAAATTTTCAAACAAATTTTTGTCAAAGAATTCTCAGCAACTGTTTATCGCAGATGCTTGAAATTTTTACACAGTATTTGTATAGGCATGCTATATCGTTGGGATGTATTTTTGTACCAATCGGACGTCAACTTCCAGTTAAATGAGTACTTTGTTTATTTTTAGCCAAAATTTCCAAACAAATTTCCGTCAAAGATTTCTCAGCAACTATTTATCTCAAATGCTTGAAATTTTAACACACTATTTGTTTAGGCATGCCATATTGTGGGATATATTTTTGTATCAATCGGACGTCAACTTCCTGTTAAATAATGACTTTATTTTTAGCCAAAATTTTCAAAAAAATTTTTGTCAAAGATTTCTCAGCAGCTATTTATCGCAGATGCTTGAAATTTTTACAGTGTTTGTTAAGGCATGCCATATCGTGGGATATATTTTTGTACCAATAGGACATCAACTTCCTGTTAAATGAGTACTTTGTTTATTTTAGCCAAAATTTTCAAACAAATTTTCCTCAAAGATTTCTCAGCAGCTATTTATCGCAGATGCTTGAAATTTTAACACACTATTTGTTTAGGCATGCCATATTGTGGGATATATTTCTGTACCAATCGGATGCCAGCTTTCTGTTAAATGTCGACTTATTTTGCATATTCACATCAGAGCGGGGGTATCACTAGTGAGCATTGGCTCACAGATATCTTGTTAAAAATACACATACCTTTGAAAGAAGTACAATTGAAATTGATGAAAGGGAAAATATCCAAGATATCTTCGTTGACACATTATCAATTTTCACCCGGAAAAATTCACAGGAAAGATTTTTTTATAATAGGAAATGTTGACATCATTTCTCCATTCTGAAATCACTCGGAATACTTTGCATGATTTTTTAATGTTCATGTACTTTCATGTCTGCTGCAATGCAAGATCCTTGTAAACCTTTATTTTTTAGCCGTGTATTGAAACCTGATAAGCTACAGAGGCATTTTAAAGGAGAAATCTGGGAATTAATTGTTCATACTATTGAATGAATATCGTTTGATTCCTGAGGTATTTAAATGTATCAAGTAATTAAGCAGATGTGAATCAAGCTCGAGGATATCTTGGGACAGAGTGTAAGATTTATGGCCCCAGAACCTGGACCTCATATAGAGGATGATATAAATTGGAAAAACGTTGAAAATTGGGTGGATGTCTATAAAAATCTTGTTCTCAAGAAGCAATGCACCAGAATGCCAAAAATAATAAAAATTCTTGTGATATTGCAATTGAAACCTCCTGATGTACACATGTATTGATTTTTACATGCTTGGGGTCAATTACTTTGATATGTAATACTTTCAAATACATTGATAATTTGATCAATTTAATACTTGCTATTACAATTGCATTAATTTTTTCAAATGTAATTACTGTCCATTACTTTGACAAATGTAATGAATTACATTTCAATTAGATTAGTTTCATTTTAAAACTTTGCATTTTCCCGTCTCCATAACACTCTTCGAGAGTAGTAGATAGGCATACAAAACAAGAGCCCACTGGTCTTAAAGGAAGTGAACATGAAAAAAATAATTGTTGCTTAATAAACTTGAAAAGCTTCTTGAAACTTATAATGAGGCCTCTAACCTTTTTATCTCACTGAGTTGGGGGGAGCTTATGCTATACCCTTGGCATTGGCGTCCTGTATCCAAGTTATTACTTTTCCTATCTTCACCAAAGTTGCATGGATGGTGCATCTGGGCCTAATTATGGACTTGAAAGACTTGGATGCTGAATCTGGGCCATGAACTGCAGATGCTGGATTTTGAGGTATTTTGAGTAGGTTAAAGGGTTTGAAGCAGGTGCACTTTGATGGCCATATCTAGTAAGTTACTACTGGTCAATATCTCCACCAAACTTCATGGATGGTGCATCTTATGATACCAGTACTTCTGCACTTAATTCCCAGGCTTGGATGCTGAATCTGAGCCATTAAATATTAGTTTTGGATGCTGGTTAATGGTTTTTGAAACAGGTTAATGTTTTTAGAGCAGGTCATGTCTAAGTTACTGAATACAAGGAAATATTCACCCGTTTTATTTTCGCCCTCTTTGTGGCTGGCAAATTTAAGACTGAAAAATTTTAAAATTCTTATAGTATTTCTCTTTTAATACAACCATGTCTGGGCGAATTCAAGACAGGACGAAACCGTTTGCAATTGATGAATGGCGAAAATAACCCTGTATACAGTATTACTGGTTCTAACCTCATCAAACTCATGGATAGTGCATCTTATGTTACATATACAACTGTAAGGCTTGAATGCTGAATCTGAGACAAAAGTTTCGGATGCTGGACAAGGTTAAGGTTTTCGGAGCAAGTTAAACTTTTTGGAGCAGGCCGGTGCACTTTGATGGCCATATCTAAGCTATTATTGGTTCTATCTTTGACAAACTTGGATGGATGATGCATCTTGTGATACTGATGCACAGGGTGCACTGAATTGGAACCCTTCTTGTTCCAGAATAATCATTGCATCCGCTTGATTGACTTAAAAGGCCTTCTCAGCCCTCCGCACCAAAGATGGAAGGATAGCATTTGGTATGGCATCAAGCAGTAATAAGTTTTCAAAGTCTTCCCCTACCAGCTCAACGCCAAACCCGTATGCTATTCTTCCCTCTATGTAAATACCCTGGATTCACACTTTCTCTCCGTTTAGCATATATCATCGACAACTTTGCAAAAATAATCATAAAACCCTGATGATAAATGGCAGAAAGCATGATATTGGGTGACGGTACACATTTAAATTACTCAATTTTTTAATATTACAATAATATTCATGTAAAGTTCTTCCGAATATATATTCTCCACTCTTAGTTTTTAAGATCTAGTAAAAATGTACAGAAATTACTAACATAGCTGAGTAAGAATAACAAATTAAGTCATTTCTTTGCCTTAAAGAACTGAAATTTAATGTTTTAAAGAATTTAAATTCTATAAAAGCCACAACTGCAGTAATTTTAGTTGATAATCCGTCATATTCAATACCCTTCTGAACACCCGACTGAGACTTAAAAATTCCAACCCTTCTGCTTCTAGAAGAGTTCCAATCAAGTGCACCCAGGACAAGCTTGGATGCAGCCTTATATCCAGATAGCGTTTGTTTAAATGTGATTTTGTAACTGTACATGTCATACACTAATGCACATAAACAAAGAATTTCATCCAGTGATCAAAGATTACTGCTTTGCGTTGTAAATACATGTATCTTTGCCTCTTTATAGCAATCAGATATATTTTTTTCCCATTAATAGAATAACACAAGAAAATGTGATCGGTATTTCCATATCATTTTAATATAAATTTAAACAACAAATACTTACAATATTAGCCGCTAGAAATATTGAAGTACAATAAGCACTACTTCAGCCAGATATCCATATTAAGGTACATGTAATTAGTTTGTACTAATACTTGCATTACACAACATGATTTGAGAAATTCAGAATTTCACTGTCATCTTCACTATTAATGAAACATGTAACATTCCTCGGTTTAAGATAATTTTTCTTGATAAACTATTTCTTGATAAACTATTTCTTTTTTATTTGCATTTAAACATATTCATGCCAAAAAATTCAAGGTGCATTACCAGGCTATTTTTGAAGTTAGAATATGTAAAATTTTTCTTTTTACAGCATGCAAAATGCAATTGAATGCTTATTAATAAAGTCATAGAATATCTTTTCAATTGAAACTATATATCCAAATTGAAGAAATATCAAATAGCATGAAAATATAATTTTGGAATTTTTAGAAATCTTCAAATAGCGGAGATAAGAAAAAATTGAAAATAATGGAAGATAGGTCGCATCTGACCTTAAGTTGACTAAAAATGTGTTAAACCAGCCAGGGTCCCACAACTCCACTTACTGCAAGGGAACAATAACTCTAAATGGACGGAAAATGCCAAGAATTATGCAAATCAAGGGGGGGGGGGGAATGGCAATAATTAAAAATATCTCCTAACAGTGAATATTACATGAGAGCCAGAAAATATGGGAGGTTTATTTTGTTTCTATTTTTAATCGTAATAAAAATTGAAATGATATTTTCATTCATATATTACCCTGATCAGCTTAAATAAGAAAATGCTATGAATTAAGACAAATTTTCCTCATATTGCATATAAATGCATTATATTTTGCATTAGCTAAGCATACAAGAATTTGTATGAAGCTCAGATCACAGCTATACATTTACACATTGCACCAAAAAGCAAATAAATGTTAAGAAAAACAAAACAATGATTTTACATTAAGATCTATGCAGCACATGCATGTACATGTATATCCATAACAACATCATACAAATCTCTTCTATCCAGTGTCTCTAGAGCATAGATCACTGGAGGTCTTGAAAGTTAATTGTGGATCCTGTGAACTCTGCATCTTGAATTGAATGGTCCAGACTAGTAGAAGAATTGTCTGTCAGATCAGAAATTTCACTACCCAACACTTTTTCATCTGGGTAAAGGTCAGTGACTGTGCTTGGAGGGTCATCCTGAAAGCAAAAATCAGTAAAAATCTTTTGTAAAGCTTACCAAGCTTGCAGGGTTATTAAGACGAGCAAATATACAGGTTCAATTTTAATTTGATTATGAATGCTGATATTGGAGAAAGAAAAGTTTGTATGGCATATGTGTTTTTAAATGAGGTGTGTTTTGCAAATATTTCTATGTAAACCTATTTTTTTATGTGCTCGTACGTTTCAGAAAAAAAACAACCAAGATAGCCTGACTAGATTAGACATCCCTGGCAATAAAACATTAGACTGACAATGCAAGATAAACACAAACATTGTGATGATCCAGACAAATTGTGAATGGCCCCTGATTACAAGTGTTTTGTTCAAGTTTGTTCACAATGGCATTGATTTCAGTTCAGATCCAAACAAGAATTATTTTACTTCTGAGGCACATAATCAGGAATGTTCCATACTATATTTCAATCTTTTTTTTCTTTCTTTTTTTTTTTTAATACATAACTGCTCTCTCAAAATTGTCTACAAAACTTATAACGTTTCAAAAAGGTGAAAAATCTATCAATTCCATTTTGCTTAAGTAGTCAATGACTGATACATTTGCTCATGCAAGGTAACCATTGATGTGCATCAAAGTCTCTTTTTAGCAATTTGATAAAAAAAAATAAAATAATAAAGTGTTAGATTACAAAACAATAGTCGTGCATCTTTATTTTGTGAAATAAAAAATAAACCTCTGCCTTCTAACATTCCTATTTGACAAAATTGGCCAAAAAACCCACAAAACTGTAATTTGTTGTAGCTGGATGAGTTTAAATAGCAGTGTACTTTATAAAAAAAAAAATGTACCTGTAACAGCTGTGTTTGTATATACATAACTCCAGTTTCTGGGTCACGAAAGGTGATCCCTCTTGAGGACAGCGAATCAGCAGAATTAAATGTCCCATTATCCATTGAGCCACTCAAAGTTGCTGCCTCCGATGACGAAATCATGAACGCAGACGATGCTTGGTTTAGCAAACCCTCATCAGAGTTTTCTGAAAGGACAAAATAAAAACTTCTATAAATCTTCAAAATGTTCAAATTTTCTCCTTTTCATTTTTTAAAACAACAAGATCAATGAAAGCCTGACATGTAAATCTCACCCTGGTCGGGGACTTGAGGACTAGTGGCGGCACTCGAGGTTTTCTCCTTTAGCAGCTGTCGCCTATGTCTAGCTCGGTAACTCAGGTTGTGGTTACTAAGGTAATCAGTGCGCGCTGATCCACTATTGTTCTCCAGAACCAAAGGGCTTGCAAGGCTTGCTACACAAATAAACAATTCATTTTGTAAAGTATAAATATTTCATACAATTATAGTTTATGTTCAATTATCTTCTTATAACCCTATGATACAGAACAAAAATGCTTTGATGTAATGCCATTGAACCGGCAGCTTCTGGTTTCCCTGATGCTTCATTACTCACATACAACATAGTTACAAATGTATGTTCTTCATAAACTAACTTCAGATAAGATACAAAATTCATAATAACCTTAACATGTACATGTATGAGTACATGTATGAAAGAATTGATTGTTCCTTCTTTGTAACATGCAAAAACACCCAAGTCTGCCAAGATTTAGACAGAGATGTACATGTAGATGCTGACTTTAGTGGTTTATACAGGCTATGATACAATGATCATTGCAGAACAATATACATTTAAACAAGCAAGTTGTGAATTTTTTAGGAAATGCCTGCAGAGCACAACCAAAGAAAGCTATTTTTCCTCTAATACAGTATTTTTTCTGAGCTCACACGTGAAAAAATAAAGTTCTCAATTAAACACAAAAATCATTCATCAGAAGAAGAGCTTGTGGCAACGCACTTTGAAAAAATTACGCACTTTGAAAAATTTTGGACCAAGTTAACCCACTTTGAAAAATTTTTTCAAAGTGCGTTATGAAGGTACATCAACATTTTTTAGTATCGAGACACTTAACGCACTTTGAAAAAAATATGTATAAATCACAAATTGTGAAATTAAATTCTTAATTTGTTGATAGTATGATGATTTGTTACACTATTGAATCTAATTCACCGTCTTAAAAATCGGGGATAGGGGTGGGAGTGGGGGTTAGCCAAAGATACAGGTCAATTACCAGTGCTTCATTTCATTGATTACGTACAGGAAGGTCCCCTACCCCTCTTTTTTCCTTCCAAAACGTGTTTGATATTCAGCAACTTAGAGTAAATGTATAAAATCAAAAAAAGGAATACGCTTTGTTGTAAATTAAATACAGTGATATTGAAAAAAAAACGAGCTGGTCAAACAATTATTTCTCCAATGGTATGTCAAAGAATCTATAAGCGTTTCAACATAAACCCTCTTTTCAAATTCTAATTAAATAAATCACTTCATTTAAAAAAAAAACTCCATGAACATTGACAAACATTAAATTATTATAAACTTAAAAACTGATCCTCTAAAAGATCATGTTGTTTTTGATAACCATAACTAACGTATCCTATTTTAAATCATGTTTGTTTATAAGCACATGTAATTGAAGACAGTTGAAATATTTTGTACATTATCTCCATTATCAATAAATAAATTAAATAATTTTCGTTTCTGGCACAGCACAATGTACCAGATAATTAGTAAGTTTGCAGCATACACAAAAAAGGAAAATGCAGTTGCTAAGCGATGCAGTTTATGTCATATTTGGATAATTCAGATCTCCCAAGTTGTTCTTTATGTAAATTGTCAAACGGCGTAAGCTTATGAAACAAGAGGCCCATGGGCCACATCGCTCACCTGAGCAACAATAGGCATGATAAAATCAGCTTAATGGAGATCGACATAATACAAAATATCTGGACAATGTAGTAATACATGTAGATATTCTTATGTTTATAATCAAGTCCCTTTTTTGACAGGATGATTTTATATTCATATCACATGTTGAGCATCGCAGTTCTCAACAAGATCCTAGACAATTGTTTATACATGGGATTTAAACCTACATCAAACTCTGAACCCCTTGTGAGGCCCAAGAATCGTCCTGGGGCAAAAGTCTTAACAATTTTAAAGAATCACAAATTGGCAAAATGTTTGCATATAAGTAAAACCATATATATTATAACATTTTAGTTTTTGTGAATTAAAAAAGTTTTCCTTTGTAAAATTGGATCCTGAATGTGGCCCCACCCTACTCCTCAAGATTTTTATTTTAACGAATTTGAATCTACACTACCCAAGGTTGCTTTTACTAAAGTTACAGATTTTCTAGACAAATGGTTTTATAGAAGATTTTTCTCCATATATTCCTATGTCAAAAATTTGTCTCCCTCCCCCCTCCCCGTTGTGACCCCATCCTACCCCCGGGGATCATGATTTGAACAAACTTAAATCTACCTAGTCCTTACCTGAGGATACTTCCAAATAAGTTTCACCTTTCCTAGCTACTTAGTTTTAGAGATTTTAAAGATTTACTCAATATATTCCTATGTAAAAATTCGATCCCCATTATGACCCCACCCTACCCCCAGTGGTCATGATTTTCACATCTTGATTCTACACTAGCTGAGGGTGCTTCCACATAAGTTTCAGCTTTCCTGGCTGATTAGTTTCTGAAAGGAAGATTTTTAAAGATTTACTCTATAAATTCCTATGTAAAAATTTGACCCCCCCCCCCCCATTGTGGCACCACCCTACACCCGGGGGTCATGCTTTTCAAAACTTTGAATCTACACTAGCTGAGGATGCTTCCACATAAGTTTCAGCTTTCCTGGCTGATTAGTTTCCGAGAAGAAGATTTCTTAAGATTTACTCTATATATTCCTATGTAAAAATTTGACCCCCCCCCATTGTGGCACCACCCTACTCCCAGGGGTCATGATTTGAACAAACTTTGATTCTACACTAGCTGAGGGTACTTCCACATAAGTTTCAGCTTTCCTGGCTGTTTAGTTTCTGAGAAGAAGATTTTAAAAGATCTACTCTATATATTCCTATGTAAAAATTCAACCCCCCATTGTGGCCCCATCCAACCCCCGGGGGTCATGATTTTCACAACTTTGATTCTACACTAGCTGAGGATGCTTCCACAAAAGTTTCAGCTTTCCTTGCTGATTAGTTTCTGAGAAGAAGATTTTTAAAGATTTACTCTATATATTCCTATGTAAAAATTTGAGCCCTCATTGTGGCACCACCCTACTCCCTGGGGTCATGATTTTCACAACTTTGATTCTTCACTAGCTGAGGATGCTTCCACATAAGTTTCAGCTTTCCTGGCTGATTAGTTTCTGAGAAGAAGATTTTTAAAAATTTACTCTATATATTCCTATGTAAAAATTCAACCCCCCATTGTGACCCCATCCCACCCCCGGGGGTCATGATTTTCACAACTTTGATTCTACACTAGCTGAGGATGCTTTCACATAAGTTTCAGCTTTCCTGTCTGATTAGTTTCTGAGAAGAAGATTTTTAAAGATTTACTCTATATATTCCTATGTAAAAATTTGACCCCCCATTGTGGCCCCACCCTACCCCCAGGGATCATGATTTTCACAACTCTGATTCTACACTAGCTGAGGATGCTTCCACAAAAGTGTCAGCTTTCCTGGCTGATTAGTTTCTGAGAAGAAGATTTTTAAAGATTTACTCTATATATTCCTATGTAAAAATTTGAGCCCTCATTGTGGCACCACCCTACTCCCTGGGGTCATGATTTTCACAACTTTGATTCTTCACTAGCTGAGGATGCTTCCACATAAGTTTCAGCTTTCCTGGCTGATTAGTTTCTGAGAAGAAGAATTTTAAAGATTTACTCTATATATTCCTATGTAAAAATTTGACCCCCCATTGTGGCACCACCCTACCCCCGGGGATCATGATTTTCACAATTTTGAATCTACACTAGCTGAGGATGCTTCCACATAAGTTTCAGCTTTCCTGGCTGATTAGTTTCTGAGAAGAAGATTTTTAAAGATTTACTCTATATATTCCTATGTAAAAATTCAACCCCCCATTGTGGCCCCATCCCACCCCCGGGGGTCATGATTTTCACAATTTTGATTCTACACTAACTGAGGATGCTTCCACATAAGTTTCAGCTTTCCTGGCTGATTAGTTTCTGAGAAGAAAATTTTTAAAGATTTACTCTATATATTCCTATGTAAAAATTTGACCCCCCATTGTGGCACCACCCTACCCCCGGGGATCATGATTTTCACAATTTTGAATTTACACTAGCTGAGGATGCTTCCACATAAGTTTCAGCTTTCCTGGCCAAATGGTTCTTGAGAAGAAGATTTTTGAAAATTTCTCAAAATTTTCCAATAATTGCCAATTATCTCCCCTTTAAAAAGAGCGTGGTCCTTAATTTTCACAACTTTGAATCCCCTTTGCCTAAGGGTGCTTTGTGCCAAGTTTGGTTGAAATCGGCCCAGTGGTTCTGGAGAAGATGTTGAAAATGTGAAAAGTTTACGGACAGACAGACGACAGACAGACGGACAGACAGACGACAGACAAAATGTGATCAGAAAAGCTCACTTGAGCTTTCAGCTCAGGTGAGCTAAAAAGGAAAAAAATTCTAATCTAAAAACTGTTAATCAAGTTAGCTGAGAATGCAGTGGGTTCTTTCTAAAGTATATCCCAATAAGCTACACAAGGTTAAAACAATTACTTATTGTATCTGAAATTAAATATTATTTCGACTAAACGGCGTAAGCTTATGAACAAGAGGCCCATGGGCCACATCGCTCACCTGAGGAACAATAAGGATGATGAAATCAGCTTAATGGAGTCATAATATCAACTATCTTGACAATGTAGTATAATACATGTAGATACTGTATAAATGAAAATCCATTTTCCCCCTGGATATTGTTATTTTTATTATCATTAGTCCCTTTTCTAGCAGGATGATTTTATGGTCATAACACATGTTGAGCATTGCAGTTCTCAAAAAGATCCTAAACAATTGTTTATGTATGGGATATAAATCTACATCAAACTCTGAACCCCTTGTGAGGCCCAAAAATTATCAAGGGGCCAAAGTCTAAACAATTTTAAAGAATCATCTGGCTGATTAGTTTCTGAGAAGAAGATTTTTAAAGATTTACTCTATATATTCCTATGTAGAAATTCAACCCCCAATTGTGGCCCCACCCTACCCCTGGGGGTCATGATTTTCACAACTTTGAATCTACGCTACCAGAGGATGCTTCCACACAAGTTTCAGCTTTCCATACTTATTAGTTTCTGAGAAGAAGATTCTTAAAGATTTACTCTATATATTCCTATGTAAAAATTCCACCCCCCCATTGTGGCCCCATCCTACCCCCGGGGGTCATGATTTTCACAACTTTGAATTTACACTACCTAAAGACAATTCCACACAAGTTTCAGCTTTCCTGGCCAAATGGTTCTTGAGAAGAAGATATTTAAAGATTTACTCTATATATTCCTATGTAAAAATTTGAGCCCTCATTGTGGCACCACCCTACTCCCTGGGGTCATGATTTTCACAACTTTGAATCTACACTACCTGAGGATGCTTCCACACAAGTTTCAGCTTTCCTGGCTGATTAGGTTCTGAGAAGAAGATTTTTAAAGATTTACTCTATATATTCCTATGTAAATATTCAACCCCCCATTGTGGCCCCATCCTACCCCCGGAGGTCATGATTTTCACAACTTTGAATCTATACTACTTGAGGATGCTTCCACACAAGTTTCAGCTTTCCATACTAATTAGTTTCTGAGAAGAAGATTTTTTAAAATTTACTCTATAAATACCTATGTAAAAATTCGACCCCCTATTGTGGCCCCATCGTACTCCCGGGGGTCATGATTTTCACAACTTTGTATCTACACTAGCTGAGGATGCTTCCACACAAGTTTCAGCTTTCCTGGCTGTTTGGTTTTTGAGAAGAAGATTTTTAAAGATTTACTCTATATATTCCTATGTAAAAATTCGACCCCCCATTGTGGCCCCACCCTACCCCCGGGGGTCATGATTTTCACAACTTTGAATCTACACTACCTGCGGATTGTTCCACATAAGTTTCAGTTTTCCTGGCTGATTAGTTTCTGAGAAGAAGATTTTTAAAGATTTACTCTATATATTCCTATGTAAAAATTCGACCCCCCATTGTGGCCCCACCCTATCCCCGGGGGTCATGATTTTCACAATTTTGAATTTACACTACCTGAGGATGCTTCCACATAAGTTTCAGCTTTCCTGACCAAATGGTTCTTGAGAAGAAGATTTTTGAAAATTTCTCAAAAATTTTCAATAATTCCTAATTAACTCCCCTTGAGAAAGGGCGTGGTCCTTAATTTTCACAACTTTGAATCTCCTTTGCCTAAGGGTGCTTTGTGCCAAGTTTGGTTGAAATTGGCCCAGTAGTTCTTGAGAAGATGTCGAAAATGTGAAAAGTTTACGGACAGACGGACAGACAGACGGACAGACAGACAGACAGACGGACGACAGACAAAATGTGATCAAAAAAGCTCACTTGAGCTTTCAGCTCAGGTGAGCTAAAAAAGGAAAAAAATTCTAATCTAAAAACTGTTAATCAAGTTAGCTGAGAATGCAGTGGGTTCTTTCTAAAGTATATCCCAATAAGCTACACAAGGTTAAAACAATTACTTATTGTATCTGAAATTAAATATTATTTCGACTAAACCCTGAACAATTTTTTTTTTCAAAGTGCGTTAATATCGACGATATCAACGCACTTTGAAAAAAAATAATTTTTTTTCAAAGTGCGTTGACTTTGTCCAAAAATTAACGCACTTTGAAAATATTTTTTAAAGTGCGTAATTTTTCAAAGTGTGATGTAACAGAACTTGTATAAAGATAAACGAAAATATTAAAATTTAAAATCTGACATATTATGAATTTTCTTTACTTAATTATACTTCAACAATATGACTTAAGAATCATGGCTAAATTTTTAACTAAAGGTAGATCTGATGGTTAATTTGTTGACCATCCAGCCTCCTTAATTTTCTAACTTTTTGATTATGAAATCTTTCAATCATAAGTTGGACTTGAAATTTGAAAGGGAAGCCATAACATGATGTATAAGAGCTTGCCCCAGCAGCAGCAACACCTCCCCTGCCTACCTGTGTTGGATGTAGATTGATTGGAGGTCCCCTCCAGCTTACCTGTGTTGGATGTAGACTGATTGGAGGTCCCCTCCGGCTTACCAGTGTTGGATGTAGATGGGTTGGAGGTCCCCCCTGCTTACCTGTGTTGGATGTAGATGGATTGGAGCCCCCCCCCCCCCCCCCCTGCTTACCTGTGTTGGATGTAGATGGATTGGAGGTCCCCTCCGGCTTACCTGTGTTGGATGAAGATGGGTTGGAGGTCCCCACTGCTTACCTGTGTTGGATGTAAATGGATTGGAGGCCCCCCCCTGCTTACCTGTGTTGGATGTAGATGGATTGGAGGTCCCCTCCGGCTTACCTGTGTTGGATGAAGATGGGTTGAAAGTCCCCCCTGCTTACCTGTGTTGGATGTAGATGGATTGGAGGTCCCCTCCGGCTTATCCAGCCCCAACATCAGCTGATTTAACACAGCCTGACTGATCTGGGGCATTTCTCCCGAGGAATCTACATGTAAATTCATACAAAGTCTCAGTCCAATTTGTAAACTGCATTGCTATTCCCATAACATTAAGAGGAATACAGGTACCCTTTGGAACATACTGTGGAATCATTCAAATGTGTGGGGGCCAATTTTCGTGGATCGCTTAAATTTTAGAGGTTCGTGAGGACGTAATTTCGTGTATTTTCTTAAACTTTTAAAAGGAAATACGATTTTATTATTATCCTAATTTATCAACTTGTGAAGGATGCTAATTCGTGGATGAGAGGTATCCACGAATTCCACGAAAATTGTGCCATCACGAAATATAATGATTCCACATAAACAACATCAAAGATATTTGTATTTTGAGTTTTATCTGTGATTAGGAAAAGCTGTATGAAAATGCAGTGTTCCTCCTAAAAGTATAAGTGTTAACTTCAAAATCTAAAGGAATTCATAGTTATAAAATTTGAGAAAACAAAACTTTATTCACCTTCTGGATTTGTAATGAAATCCAAGGGGTCAATAGTCATCTGTTCTGAGACTGGAATAGTCAGCATTGCTGTGGTTGTCTTTGGTTCTGTTGAAAAAAGTCAGTCATATGTAAAAATAAGACAAAGTTTGAAAGATTTTGTTGTTTACTATCTTATATATAATATACAGGACTGTCCCTAAAGTTCCTACCAGTTGCTTGAGATGAATGTTCTTCACTTACGGCTCCACTAGGATCTACAATTTAGAATGAAAAGATTGTTAATTATGAGGTGGTTTTGGTTGGACATTTAAAACAAGAGGCCCATGGGGCTACATCGATCACTTGAGCAACAATGGTTTTATATGGGTGTTCAAAGGATATTGTGCCATATGGCCCCTCGGTAGAATAACAAACAAGAGGCCCATGGGCCACATCGCTCACCTGAGCAACAATGGCGAACTACTTTGACTTAACACACTTTAAAGTCAGACGCGACCATTTCCACCAAGTAATTCCATAATTATATTTTCCTGTTATATGATACTTTTTTATTTAGATATAAAGTGTTCAATTGAAAATATATACTATGACTTTATTTATAAGAATTCAAATGCATTTTGCATGCTATTTTAAGGAAAATTCTAAATATTATAGCTCTAAAAATAGCCTGGTAATAAACCTTGAATTTTTGGGAATTAACAGGTTTAAATGTTAATAAGGAATAATATATCAAGGAAAATTATATAAAATTGAGGAACGTCTCGTGTGTCCTTAAATAATTAAGAACAGTAAATTTAATATTTAGCAAAGTTAAGAACCATAATTTTCTGATGTAAGACTCAATATTTTATAAAGGGGTAGGGGTGAAAATGTATTGCGATATATAAATTATATATAACACCGGTATATTATTTCCTACAGTTTTTGCACATATGTATTAGCTAGCTCATTTAAGATAAAAAATTTCATAATTTCCTAAGACCTAAATCAGTTAAAAAATCAGCACCCATTGTGGGCCTACCTTATTGTGTGTAATCATAATTTGAACATGTTGAATCTACACAATTAAAGGATGCAAACATTTTATTTCATTAATATTTTGTCTTAGAGGCCATGCAATACATATCTATTTTATATGATAAAAATACTGGAAAAGGTAGTTACCATTTACCTGCAATATTTCTTGTTTGGTATATTGGTATTTATGAAAAAAAATATTGAACTTAAATTAGTGTAATTTTTATTTTCCACATCTAAGTGAATATTTTTTGTGTGTTTAAAGATGCCAAGCTCTATGAATATACCATACCGATGAGATACATTTCATTTTCACAGCTTGTATCTCATATGTGAAAGTTAACAAAGATTGACGGACAGAGAATCGCCAGCTAGTCTGGAAGCCAGTACGCAGTGTTTGAACTCTGTGGTAAAAGTTGCTAAGGCTACAGTAAAAAACTTAATTGGTCTTCCCTTAAATAATTGTTTACCTGATGTAAACTTGTGTGACGTTTTATAACCTTACTCACTTGATCGACTGGAAAATGTTGTCACATGATGTGTTAAAAAGCTATATAATTTAATGTATTGTCAGGCATACAGGTATCAGTTTTGTACTAAGGCCCATCAATTATTTCATCTTCCCTCAAAAACAACAAACGGCTACAAACCAAGATGATTTTCTGCTGCAATATTTTCTTTAAAATAATGATAATGCAGATATCCTCATAATTATAATGTGTCAGAACTGTTTAAAAGAAGTTTTTATTTACTCGTTTGAAAAATACCAAAATTGTTGCAGATTTCAAATAATTTATCAAATGAGAAGGGACACCAGAAAGTAGTTATAGCACATCATCCTTTTGATATTTCTGTACACAAGTATATAATGTTTAGTAAGACAATTCTAATGATCAACAAACATTTCAGGGTCAGTCGTAGAATGATAGGCAACTTTTAAAAACTTACCCAATTTGTTTAATTTCATTTTTTTAAATGTATTCATACATTTTATAGATACAATGTTTTGTAATTGAGTTAGCCAGGTGACAAAAAATCAGTTTATGCACTAATGTATTTTGGAGGAATTAGTCCTACCCTATGACCCAATTACAACAGTTAGGTAGAGGATCTTTTTAGTTTTGAAGATAACTGTAAACAAACGGTTTTGCATTAATTTGGCAGAGTTATTAAATAATTACAAGTTACAATCTAATTGTAGTATCAACACGAAATGTAATGATTATCGATTGTAATTTTCAATGCACGGTATATGTTTGCATCACCCATATCTATAACCTCTAAAGATAAGACAGTCGCGGGTGATTAATCACAACAGGGTTTAACTGAGGCTGTGAAAACGTCTTTTCAAATTCATAAACATCTTTTTATTGTCTTTGGATTTAATTTACACGATTATGAACTCGGAATACATGGCTACCTCAATTCTCTTTCGGAGGAAATTCCGGCGAAGTTACCAATCAAAAATCGATTATTTCAACCAAAGTTGCCCCCTTGTTTGATCCTTGTTGACACTCAATTAGAAATTAATAAACAACAAGAGGCCCATGGGGCCACATCGCTCACCTGAGCAACAATGGGCGTTCAAAAGATATTGTGCCATATGGCCCCTCAGTAGAATAACAAAAAATAAATATTGTAAAGTATTGAATTTCGAATTTTACACTTATTTTTGCATACACGTTATCTTTGACATTGTATCTTAATGGAATACTATTTTTACCCAGAATAAGAAAATCCTACGCAAGGTATAAAACTAAACATTTGGTAGGGGTACACCTCCCTCCAATTCCCTATATTTTCGTTCTGCCCGCCCCCCCCCCCCCCCTCCATAAAGCGATCAAAATATATGAGAGCATATAGGTACATTTTCTTCCTCAACTACTAATAACTTACTAGTTATTGTATTTTTTTAAAAATATCATATAATAGTTATTGCATTTTATTAAAAAAAAAATCCTATAGATATGAAGAAGAAAATTGTACCCCAATCCGCTCAATTCCTCAAATTAAAAACATTCAAAAATTTAATTTGTCTTCTCCATTATAATGAAATGACTGTTGTTTACCTGGCGTAAACTCGTGACTTTTATAACTTTACTCACATTTGATTGATGAATACACTGGAATGAAAATTGTTGTCACGTGACATGTTAAAGAGCTATAAAAATCAATGTTACAGTATTGACAGGCATATCACTCTATTTTACTAAGGCCCACCCATTATTTTCATCTTTATTCAAAAATAAAAAATGGCTACAGACCAGAATAATTTTCCGCTGTAATATTTTCTTAGGAATAGCGATAATTCCTTTATCCCCGCAACAGAAATGTGTCAGAACTATTGAAATTATTTAACGGTGTCGTTTTTATTTACCGGTACTCGTGTCTGAAAAACTATCACAATTGATGTAGATTTCACATTATCCATTGTATAAAGAGGGACCAGAGAGTAGTTATATACAGCATAGAAACATTTCTAATGATCAACCAAAATTTCAGCGTCAATCGTAGAATTATAAGCAAGATACAGAGCTCACAATTCTGCTAGGTTTGGGTCATATATTTTGTTCACATGAGTTTATTACATTCAGCTTAAGAATTTTAACTTTGTATTTCCTATTCAGCATTTAAAGTGGAAAAAAAGAATGGCCTCAGATCTGTGTACATAGAAATGTGAGCAAATCTCTGTATCTTGCTTATAATTCGAAGCTTAACACTCAAATATGGTTAGTAAATAGAAATTGTAAACAATTAAACACAAGAAACATACAATGTATGCACTATAACAAATAAAGTGCACAATTTATTTTTCAAAATATATACCTACATATTTCCGTCAGCGATATTAAACTCCATTTAAACTTATGAATAAATTCGAGAAAATGCTAAGCATCTCAACAAAACACATTGCATTAATCTAATAGGCCTATTACGCAAAAGATCATACCGAATTACCGATAGAATGAATAGTATTTTAGTACTCTTTTAATACATCAGATTTTGCTTAATTTGCGCAGGTTAACAATTAACTGTCTGATTTACCGAAGTCTCTGTTTGATTTGATACGTAAAAATTACAAAATACAGGCGATAGTTACAAAGCATAGATAATGAAAACGAAACGAAAATCAAAACAAGCTAACACCACCGTCATATGTGAAAACTGTCAACGCATCGAAATATTTAACCTCAATTTACTTCACAAAATCGGCACCAATGTATTCTGCATGTTTCAAAGATCCCCTTCGTGCGCGAACTGTTGCACAACAAACTAATTCATCATTGTCAGATCGACCCGTTTATCTTAAACAAAGAACCTCGTTTTAGAAGTATGGAGAATACGAGTCTTGGTAAAATGGGTGGACAAACCCGGGCCGGGGCAAAATAAAAGCCGGGGCAGATCGGCAATCGTCAATTCCAAAATACGCATTGTTTTGCAGTAATATTTACAGCGAATACAAATATACTGGTCCGTAACATATCCTCAAAATTTTAATGAGATCGGCATATTAATAACTGCCAATCTTTTGTTTTGCCCCGGCCCGGGTTTGCTTACCCATTTTACCATGACTCACAGAATACCGAACCCGAAGCTATAAACTGATTGAAACACGCATTTCTTTTATTATTATTTTCGTAATAACTCAGATTTGAAACAGAATTAGCCCATAATTTTTGCAATTTATATTTTCCTTTTCATAAGGATTATTTATGCTAAATTACATTGAATTTGACTCAGTAGTTCTTGAGAAGAAGATTTTTTAAAATGCACCCCCCTTTTTTACAGTTTCGAGGTTTTCTCCGCTTTGAATCAAGATCGGTCTTTTATTTTTGCAATTTATATTAACCTTCCCATAAGAATGCTTTGTGCCAAATTTGGTTGAAACTGGCTGAGCGGTTTTAGAGAAGAAGATCAAAATGTACAAAAGTTTACAGACGGACAGACGGACGGACAGACGGACGGACGGACGGACAGACGGACGACGTACAAAATGAGATCAGAATAGCTCACTTGAGCTTTCAGCTTAGGTGAGCTAATAAAAACAGAGGGAAATGCACTTTAGTACGTTGTTAATGCATCAGATTTTATTATTTTCGCAGGTAAACAATCAACTGCCTATTTACCAAAGTCTACGTTCCATATACAAGGCGATTGTTCCCCAAGTTAAAATGAAACGAAAATCAAAACAAGCTAAAACCACCCTCACAAGAGAAAATGACAACGCGTTGAAATATTTAACCTCAATTTACTTCACAATCATCGGCACCAATGTATCTTCATTATATTCGCACGTGAACTGTTGCACAACAAACTGCCAGCTTCAAACAAAGAACCTCATTTTTCGAGATGCGGTAGACTGGCGATGCCTGTCATTATACTAGTCTATCGCAATGAATTGCCAGTCTACGAGATATGGAATAACGAGTCCGCTTTATTAGTATTTTCGCAATTAGCTCAAATTTTTGCAATTTATATTTTCCTTTCCATAGGGATGATTTTTGCTAAATTACGTTAAGATTAACTCAGTAGTTCTTGAGAAGAAGATTTTTTAGAATGCACCCCCCTTTTTTACAGTTTCGCGGTTTTCTCCGCTTTGAATACAATCTAGCCTTTTATTTTTTCAATTTATATTCACCTTCTTATAAGGATGATTTGTACCAAATTTGGTTAAATTTGGCCAAGTGGTTTTAGAGAAGAAGATCAATATGTAAAAAGTTTACAGACGGACAGACGGACAGACGGACGACGGACAACGGGTGATCAGAAAAGCTCACTTGAGCTAAAAAGAATGCTGTAAAGTATCCAAATTTTACACTTATTTTTAAAAATCTTCTTCTCAGACACCAATCAGTCAAGAAAGCTGATACTTATGTGGAAGCATCCTCAGGTAGTGTAGATCCAAAGTTGTTAAAATCATGACCCCTGGGGTGGGGCCACAATGGGGGGTTGAATTTTTACATAGGAATATATAGAGTAAATCTTTAAAAATCTTCTTCTCAGACACCAATCAGCCAGGAAAGCTGGAACTTGTGTGGAAGCATCCTCAGGTAGTGGAAATTCAAAGTTGTGAAAATCATGACCCCCGGGGGTAGGGTGGGGCCACAATGGGGGGTAAAATTTTTACATAGGAATATATAAAGTAAATCTTTAAAAATCTTCTTCTCAGAAACTAATCAGCCAGGAAATCTGAAACTTATGTGGAAGCTTCTTCAGGTAGTGTAGATTCAAAGTTGTGAAAATCATGACCCCCCCCCCCCCCCCGGGTAGGGTGGGGCCACAATGGGGGTTGAATTTTTAAATAGGAATATATAGATTAAAATCTTTAAAAATCTTCTTCTCAGACACCAATCAGCCAGGAAAGCTGGAACTTGTGTGGAAGCATCATCAGGTAGTGTAGATCCAAAGTTGTGAAAATCATGACCCCCGGGGGTAGGGTGGGGCCACAATTGGGGAGTTGATTGTTTACAAAGGAATTTTTAGAGAAAAGTCTTTAAAAATCTTCTTCTCAGACACCAATCAGCCAGGAAATCTGAAACTTGTGTGGAAGTATCCTCAGGTAGTGTAGATTCAAAGTTGTGAAAATCATGACCCCCAGAGGTAGGGTGGGGCCACAATGGGGGTTGAATTTTTACATAGGAATATATAGAGTAAATCTTTAAAAATCGTCTTCTTAGAAACCAATCAGCCAGGAATGCTGAAACTTATGTGGAAGCATCATCAGTTACTGTAGATTCAAAGTTGTAAAAAACATGACCCCCGGGGGTAGGGTGGGGCCACAATGGGGGGGGGGTCGAATTTTTACATAGGAATATATAGAGTAAATCTTTGAAAGTCTTCTTCTTAGAAACCAATCAGCCAGGAAAGCTGAAACTTTTGTGTAAGCATCCTCGGGTAGTGCAAATTCAAAGTTGTGAAAATAGTGACCCCCAGGGGCAGGGTGGGGCCACAATGGGGGTTGAATTTTTACATAGGAATATATAGAGTAACTCTTTAAAAATCTTCTTCTCAGAAACCAATCAGACAGGAAATCTGAAACTTATGTGGAAGCTTCTTCAGGTAGTGTAGATTCAAAGTTGTGAAAATCATGATCCCTGGGGGTAAGGTGGGGCCACAATAGGGGGGTCAAACTTTTACATAAGAATATATAGATTAAAGTTTTTAAAAATCTTCTTCTCAGACACCAATTGGCCAGAAAAGCTGAAACTTGTGTGGAAGCATATGGTTATGCAAGCATTTTGACATATTGCTGATTCTTTAAAATTGTTTAGACTCTGGCCCCTGGAGGATTCTTGGACCTCACAAGGGGTTCAGAGTTTGATGTAGTTTTATATCCCATATATAATCAATTGTTTAGGATCTTTTTTAGAACTGCAATGCTCAACATGTGATATGACTATAAAATCATCCTGTTAGAAAAGGGACTTGATTATAAACATAAGAATATTCAGGGGGAAAATGAATTTTTATTTATACAGGATCTACATGTATTATACTACATTGTCCAGATAGTTTGTATTATGACTCCATTAAGCTGATTTTATCATGCCTATTGTTACTCAGGTGAGCGATGTGGCCCATGGGCCTCTTGTTCTGTACAAGTATTTAACGTTTAGCTAGAAATTTCTAGTGATTAATCAAAATTTCAGCGTCAATCATAAAATTATAAGCAAGATAAAAAGCTCGCAATTCTGCTAGGTTTGAGTCAATTTTTTTGTTCAAAAGAGTTTATTACATTCAATTTAGATTTTTGGGAGTTGATTTTAATCAACTCTCCTATGCAGTTACTCGGGCAAACCGAAAGTGAAACAGTGTTTGGACCTAAGCACAAATCAACACCGCTGACAACATTTAGTTCTAATCGATAAATTCGATGTAATGTGTTCTAAAGCACTGTTTTTCAAAGAAACTTGTTTATAGATACCTTGTAAATATTCAAATTTCAAATGGTACGAACAATTAAGACATTTTTTGTAGTCGTACATTGTATGTATTCATATGCCAGAGTTCAATATAGTCTAGTTCAACCAGACGCTCGGCTGTCTTCGTAAATCTCCGACAAGCATAGAGTCTCTTTTGCTTGTTGGAGATTAACGGAGACAGCCGAGCGTCTGGTTGAACGAGACTAGAGTTCAATATTGCTTGGATCCATGCAATTTCTCTGAACTATTTCGACTACTGATATGTTGTTTGATGAAATTAATTCTTTGAATATTACACAACATGATTCAAATTGGGTTTTCACGAAATTCCTGTTGGAGAATTCATATTATGAAAAAAGTGGGTAATTCAAATACATATGGAAAACAACTTGCAATGCAAAATAACATATCGTTGATTTTAAAATAAATAGTACTTCAGTACTTCAGTTCTTTGATTTAACTTGATATTTCCTATTCAGCATTTAAAATGTAAAAGAACAAAAGCATGGCCTCAGCTCTGTGTGCAAACAGAAAATTGTGAGCAAAGCTCTGTATCTTGCTTATAATTCGAAGCTTGACACTCAAATATGGAAAGTAAATAGAAAATTGTAAACAGTTAAAACAGAAGAAACGTGCACTAAAACAAAGAAAGATCACAATTTATTTTTCATCACAGATATACCTATATATTTCTAGCAGCGAAAATGCTGAGCATCTTAACAAAACCGTTGCATTAATCAACCATCCTGTAGAGATCGTACTGAATTACCAATAAAATGTATAGTAATTTATAATATGTTGTAAGTGCAAATGTCAACGCATTGAAATATTTAACCTCAATTTACTTCACAAAATCGGCACAAATCTATGTTGCATGTTTCAAATATTCTCTTCGCACGTAAAGTGTTGCACAACCAGCAAATTCATCTTTGTCAACCTGTCTGTCATGCGTTCAACATGGCGGCTTCAAACAAAGAACTTTCGTTTTCGAGGTATGGAATACCGAACCCGAAGTTATAAACTGATTGACAGCTATTATTTCTTTATTATTAGTTACGTAAATTACTCAAATTTGAAACTGAATTAGATCATAATTTTTGCAATTTATATATTCCTTTCCATAAGGATTTTTTTTGCTTAATTACGTTGAATTTGACTCGGTAGTTCTTGAGAGGAAGATTTTTAAAAATGCACCCCCCTTTTTTACAGTTTCGAGGTTTTCTCCGTTTTGAATAAAGATCATATTCACCTTCTTATAAGAATGCTTTTTGCCAAATTTGGTTGAATTTGGCTAAGTGGTTTTAGAGAAGAAGTTCAAAATGTAAAAAGTTTACAGACGGACGACGGACAACGGGTGATCAGAAAAGCTCACGTGAGCTTTCAGCTCAGGTGAGCTAAAAAAGAGAAGGATTTACCCTTGATATTGAACAAATTAAGTAGTTGTCTATCAAATTTCAAAGCTCATATATTATTATTAAAAAGAATTCAGAACTTTAATCTTCTATCGCAATTAACATTCTACTAGAATCAAAACTTGTTAAATTACATTTTTTTTAAGTCCTCAACTTTAAATCGGTCAAAAACTACATCGTTTTAATATTTACTTTACCCTGATATAATGTTAGTCTTTAGCTACTCATTTTCATAGGATAGCAAGTTGACTTACTATTGATCTCAACCGTCTGGACGACAGTCTTGGTCTCTTGGTGTGAGGGCAGCATCCCGATGTCCTGCAGCTCACGGCCAAGTAAGGGCTCCAGATCCAGCTGGGTGACCTGACCATTACTGGAGATACTGCTCAGATGTTTCTGAACCATGTGTTCTCGAAGCTTGGACTTCAGGAAGTACTTCTTCATGCACCCTTCTATTGGACAGTGATAGACAATCTTCTCTACTTTCTGATTTTCGTGTCGATTCATGTGAACTTTAAGACTTGTTTTGGCCACAAACTTTGCAGAGCAACCTTAAAAGATCGACAGGTTTTTTTTTTCGGTACTGTCAGTGCATGAAAACATATCTAATTCTAGAATTTTTTTTAAAGAAGGTCAGTGTCACTTATATTTTGCCCATTTTTAAGTGATTTCACAAGATGTCGTAAAAATGTAAAATACAGCATTGATTTGCACAAGAATACCAAAATCATTCTTCTTTAATTACCTCATGAGATATAAGCTAGGGTAATTGTGACGTCATAACAAATGCATTTTCCTGTATTTTTATTTAAACTTTTAAGCAGAAGCACCAATTTTTTATTAGTTTTTCGAATAAGAAAATATGTCCACAGCCATTGCCCACAATATATTTTATATATTATAACTTTATTATGCAATTTTACATGTTATATTAATTTCTTTGATGGCAACAGCTGCAGGCACATTTTCATCTTCAAACAACTATAAGAAAAAGTGCCCCTTTTTACTATATCTTAAAAATATGACATATTGTTGAAGTGATGATTCCCTAACAAAAACAAAATATAAGTGCAAACCTGGTAATTTTTTTTTTTATACACATTGGTTGATGAACATTATATTTTCAGGAGTTAAAAAATTTTGATTTTTAGGGTTTCTGTAAGAAACTGGACCATTTTCTTTTATTCATCATATGTACCTTCTACAGGACAAACAAATGGCTTTTTCCCACTGTGAGTAATCATGTGACCCTTCAAGTGCTCCGACCTCATGAAAGCTCGCCCACAGTTCTCAACTGGACATTTCCACTTCCGTAAACCAGTGTGCTTGAACTGATGACGCCGCAGTTTACTCGCTGTTGTAAATGCCCATCCACAATTCTAACAATGGATGAATATGCAGACTTATCTTGGGTTTGTTTTTAAATCTCCGAGGGAATTATAATACAGTATTATCACGATTAAAAAAAAAAGTTATCTCAAAATTCTACATTTCATCAAACATTAAAGATTTAAAGGGGGCTGGACGGTCAACAAGGTACCAATCATATCTACATTATACATGTACCTTAAAATTTTAAATATGATATTTTTTATTAAGTAACAATAAAACTTGATATAAATACAACACATTTTACGATCTGTTAAGATGTGAGCTAGACTTCATTAAATTCAATTATTTATTCAAAATATACCACAGAAGCGACACACAAGGCTGTCTAACCAATAGGCAATACTTATTATTATGGGAAGCGACTCCATTTTGTAAAAAATTCCAACTTCCAGTTATGTTAATACATTTGAGGTGTTTTTCAAAGCTCTGTCGGAAAGGCCCAAGAAGTTGCGATTGATATCTTAATACAGAGCTCTTCATCTAAAGAAGATTAATATGGTCTAAAAATGGCCATGACCATCCAGCCCTCTTAAAATGAGCGGGAAAGTTGACATACTTCATAGTAACAGACAAATGGTTTTTCGCCTGTGTGAGATCTGACATGCTGCTTCAGACGACAGGCCGTGGAGTACACCTTATTACAGCCCTCGTAATTGCACCGAAAGTCCCGGTCCTGTTGATGGGTACGTGGGTGGGAACCCATACAATGGGGAGAGAAAAATGTCTTGTCACAGCCGTCCACTGGGCATCTACAAAACAAGATTCAACCTGTCAGGGTGTTTACTAAACATCACAGCAGTGTTGCCAAGTATCTTGATACTATCTGATGCACATGGGATGCTACTAAATAAACTTACTACAGATATCATATTTTTTTTCTTGTATTATTTGAGCACCTAAGCTTGACAATCAGAGAATCAATTGAAATGTCTAAATTTATACTATTTAATGCATTGAAACTAACATTATGTGTAGAAATCTAATCCCTTCACATATTTATTGAAATCAATTTGAATTTACTTGTATCTCTTCTCTGATCCATTATGTGTTTTCATGTGAAGATTTAGCTGTCTACGATTAGGGAACTTCATGGTACAGCCTGGCTCTAGGCAAGGCTCGCATGGCTTCTCATGAGATTTTTTGTGAGATTTCAGGTTGTATGATGTGGCAAATCTTTTTCCACAGTCAGGATAGTCACACTGAAAATTTTAGAGCACATACATATAAAATAATCCAACACATTACCATATACTGTGGAATCATTTTTTTACGTGTGGGTCAATGTTCGAGGGTAGCCAAAATTTTCCTGGTTCGTGGGGACGTAATTTCGTTGGTATCAAGTTTAGGATAATTTTGATAAATATCAAACAAATGCTTGTATATATGTTTGTTGGGAGGTAAATTCATGGGCAAGGGTTACCCACGAAAGCCATGAACATTGGTCCCCAACAACCATGATGATTCCACAGTGCATCACGATACAACTGGTAGTCTGGTACACATTCTTAAGTTAAATGCCTGACATAACATTTTCTCATCCGATATTAGATTTATTTTCAACAATGGTGGCCTCCAATATTAGTGTGGGAATGTTTTAATTCCTATCAGTTGATTGAAAAGAAGATAATTCAAGAACTGTTTATACCTTGTGTACCTCACAATAAATAAATTAGGACCAACCTAAGGGGTGACATGCTCGCTCTTTGATCGGTAACTTTGCCGGAATTTCCTTCAAAAGAGATGGTGAAGTCGCCCTGTATTCTGAGTTCACAATCGAGTAAATAAAACCCAAAGGCGATAAAATGATAATTATCAATTTTAAAAGACGTTTTCACAGCCTCAGTTAACCCTGGTTGTGATTAACATCTTGCGACTGTCTTATCTATAGGGGTTATAAATATGGGTGATGCAACCACATATTACAACCGATGTTTTATTCTTTTAATGTTTATATTATAATTTGTTTGTAGCTTGTGATTAGTTTATAACACTGATAAATTAATGCTGAAATAATCATAAAACGATTTTTTAACAGTTATTTTCAAGGTCCTCTGCATAACGATTGTAATTGGGTCAAAGGGTTGGACTAATACCTCCAAAATACACCAAAGTACAAAGACTGATTTTATTTGTCATTAAGCTAACACAATTGTAAAACATTTCATATATAAAATGTAGAATACATCAAATAAATTATATTCAACAAATTGGATAATTTAAAAAAATATTTTTAGATTGTTGTTTTAGTTTTTACTGACTTGTTTCTAATCCAATCTAAATTATCGATATTAAAGACTTAAACTTTGTATATCATTAATAGCATTATGCTATTGTCAAAAAATGGAAGTCTCTCTGATTTCTCAAGCTTCTCCCTATTTTTCTGTTAGATAGAAGTAAATCTCCCTAAAATTTTGCTCTAAGTTGGTCCCTAAATTGAATTTATATGGAATCTGCAAGGTAAAGAACATTTTTTCAAAATATTGAGATTGACCTTTAAGGAGGCCGACTTTAGTTTTCATTGCGCATGTTTTTGCGCATTTTAGTAAAATACAGCGTATTTATACTTTTTATGAAATTTTTTTGAAATCATTTATAAAACTGAACAAAGTTGAAAAAATACAGATAAAAATATTTAGATTTTTTAAGAATTTTTAAAATTTTTAAACGATTTTTCTTTGTACAGTAGGTAAGCATTGCCATTGAGCTTTTGTGATGTTATGGTAAAATGGTTCTACTTGGAGTAACTTTGATTTTTTTTTTTTTAAATGTAATTCAAAAGACATTTCTGAAGAAACAAACAAGAGAAAAGTATATTACCTTAAAAAGGTAATTTTTCCTGAAAAATCATTAATGCCATTGTGGTTCCTCAATTCCTGGTGCAACATACAGCACTAAAAGTATTTTTGTGCTAAGACTGCTTACCCAGGAATTAGTTGAAACTTTTTATACCAATAATGTATGCTAACATAGAGAAAATATTCCCAACAAAAAATGCTTAAAATGTGCAAATGTTTACTTGATATAACTCATTTTATTGCTGTCATACCTGAGTGATCACATGACCTAGATTTAAACCTAATGTGATACCTTGCTGACCAAATTGAATACCCTATTGAGCAATCCAACAAGCTATTGAAAACTCTACCGGTATTCTGTAATTTGCTGTAACACTATATAAATAGTGCCTGTTTGGGAGGGTAACCGTTGAAATTGACAGCCCGAGAAAACCATTGTCAACCGACGCGAAGCGGAGGTTGACAATGGTTTTCGAGGGGTGTCAATTTCAACGGTTACCCTCCCAAACAGGCACTATTTATTTTATTATACTGAATGTCTTAATTTTAGAGAAAATTTTACTGCTTTTATATAGAAATGACGTGAATTTAACGGCGAACCGTACGCGCATAATTTACGCGCATGTAACAATTCGTTCTATCGGCCCGTTGCCAAGCGTGTTGCTAACGCTGAGGGTAAGGGAACGGATTGTCAACTGCGTCTAAACCAATCAGATTTCAGTATTTAACATGAAAGTATAATAAATAATAATGTTATCCTAGAGGGTATTTTTCTAAATTTTTTCATAAATCCATTACACCAATCTACATTTGTAATACTTTAAATATATAGCAAAATTTGGTGCATTTTAATATTTTGAGATGGCCCCAACTAAAAAACCAGACGGTAGAATTTTGAAATATTTACACATAAGGTGGAAAATAATATTACTAATCACATTTTACAATTTGAGAAAAAAAGCTATCGTAGTATTTTTTTTTAAATCTGATTCGAAGTGCGGAAAATGACAATTTTCTATATATTCCTTTAGTAAATGTACCTGTATTTTGAGATGACCCCTTAAAAGAACCATATGGTCGATTTTCTTGAAACTTCGCAAATAAACTATAGTTTGTGTAATTTACAAATGGTTAAAAAATAAAGAGTTTTGCTATTGTAGTTTTTCTGCAAATAAACCCCCAAATCGGCCTCCTTAATACCGAATATTTAATACTTTTTTGTTTTTAAACAGAAATTATTTTGTATTAATTTTTGATTTAAAAATATTTGTGTCATAGTTAAAATCTAGATGCTCCCTACCAATCTCGATTTGGTATATTTATTTCACTAAAAACAAATGCCATCCTCTTCAATGCAGTGCTATAGGTACATGCAGTACTAAGAAAATCATTTTATACATTTCTAAAAAAAAAAAAAAAACAAAAAAAAAAAAAAACATCTCTACCTACCTACCCTATTTTTTTTTATGTTACTGGAACCACACATATTTTATTTTTATTTCCATTTTGCAGCAATTATTTTCCAGAAATATTAAGATTGACTATTGATATTTTATGCTTTAATTAACAGATGACTGCAAAGAAAATTTAGCTAGCTCTGTTGATATGCATGATAAATGTTGACTGTAACAAGTGTGTAACTTATGTAACATGGCATGTTTGAATTTGATAAAACAGCATGCCAAGAATCCCACAAAGAGAAACTTAATAGTATTTGAACTATTAATAGCAGGAAGCCATTTAATACATGTATTTAATTAAACATAAAGGCCTATAGACTAGTTCTTGTAAAAAAAAATTTTAATCTTTACTAACAAACTTGAAAATTTCTCTGTCTTGAACCTTGAACTCTGTCGAGAAAAAAAAAATAAAACAATTTTTTTTAAATTTTTTTTAAATTTTTAAAATAAGAACACATGCATGTCCAGAAGCTGCCATTTTATAAATATAAGAGTATTTTTGGTTATTGATGATGTTCTCATCATAACATTTTTTATCCATGGGCACTGAAAATTTGTGGTAATATATTGTATATGCATGTATAAAAAAGAAGGGTTTTATTTATAAATACACATATTGTATCTATACATTAAGGCCAAAAATATTAAGAGATTTTTCACTTCTCCCTTACAGAAAAATAGGGAGAAGTTTTATTTAATCAAATAATTTATTTGATTAAGTTAACAATGCTATTCACAATTTCAAAACTTAATTTTAAATTACATGAAAATAAATTGGATTAGAAGCATGTTCATAACTGTCTGTAAAAAATGAAACAATTTTTAAAATTTTTTTAAAAAAGCTTATCTAATTTGTAAAATTTTATTTATTCAATGTAATTATACCTTTAATAAAGGAAAAATTTCATTTTTGGGAGTTGATTTTTAATCAACTCTCCTATGCAGTTACTCTGGCAAACCGAA
This sequence comes from Magallana ariakensis, assembly GCA_020458035.1. Lineage (NCBI taxonomy): Eukaryota > Metazoa > Mollusca > Bivalvia > Ostreida > Ostreidae > Magallana > Magallana ariakensis. Next base: position 25,866,492 of record CM035818.1, read on the forward strand.
AGTGAAACAGTGTTTGGACCTAAGCACAAATCATCACCGCTGACAAGAGTTAGTTCTTGAAATAATAGATAAATGCGGTGTAATGTATACTGAACCATTGTTTTTCAAGAAAACGTATTTATAAATACCTTGAAAATAGTCAGATTTTAAATAGTACGAACAATTTAGATATTTTTTGTAGTCGTATGTATTCCTACGCCAGAGCGTTCAACCAGACGCTCGGCTGTCTCCGTAAATCTCCGACAAGCAGAGAGTCTCTCTTTGTAGTCGGAGATTAACGGAGACAGCCGAGCGTCTGGTTGAATGATACTAGAGTTCAATATTGCTTGAATCCAGACATGTGTACAATTTTTGGAAATATTTCGATTACTGATACATGGTTTGATGGAATTAATTATATCTTTAAATATTACACAACATGATTCATATGGGGTTTTCTCGAAATTCTTGTCGGAAAAGTCAGAGAATTCATATTATAAAAATGTGCGTAATTTAAATAGAGATAAGAAATTACTTGTCATGCTAATTAAAATATTGTTGATTCTAAAATAAATAATAATTATCGATAAAATCAACTCCCGTCAGTACTTCAGTACTTTGATTATGTTAGCTAATTAATGACAAAAAAAATCATTCTCTTTACTTCAGTCATAGAACTCCTGTGCTTCAGTGTATTTAGGGTTATTAGTCCAACCCTTTGACCCACTTACAACCCTTATGTAGAGGATCTATTTCCAAACAGTTAAATTATGATTATTTTAGTACCGGGTATTTATTTTGCAATGAAAATGTCTTTTAAATTAGTAACTTATCATTTTCTTGTCAATGAGGTTAATTTATGGATTTGTGATCTCAGAAAGACTTCAACTTCTCTTACTTGAGGAAATTCTGGCCAAGTTGCCGATCACAAAACTTCTGTAGGTTTGGGCGGCAGCAAACAGGATTAGGCCCTATATATATTTTTTTTGTAACTTCTAGTGCCCGTGACTTGATCGGAAAGAACTCGATCTTTTTAATCAATACATGAACAACATTAATTTTGACTACACATCAACATTTATTTTTATTTTTACCAGAAAGAAAATTTTGGGTCGGAGGAAAAAATAAAATTATTAGCTAGTTCAGGTCCTTTTATTTTTATATCAATTTTCTTTTAAATTGGGTCGGCGGGTTTGTAAACAGAAATTTCAAACAAGAGGCCCATGGGGCCACATCGCTCACCTGAGCAACAATGAGCGTTCAAAAGATATTGTGCCATATGGCCCCTCAGTAGAATAACAAAAAATAAATATTGTAAAGTATTCGAATTTTACACTTATTTTCGCATACACGTAATCTTTGACAATGTATCTTTATGGAATACTATTTTTACCCAGAATAAGAAAATCCTACACAAGATATAAAACTAAACATTTGGTAGGGGTACACCTCCCTCCAATACCCTATATTTTCGTTCTGCCCCCCCCCCCCCTCCCCCCACTTTATAAAGCGATCAAAATATATGAGAGCATGTAGGTACATTTTCTTCCTCAACTACTTACTAGTTATTGTATTTTTTTTAAAATATCATATAATAGTTATTGCATTTTATTAAAAAAAAATCCTATAGATGTGAAGAAGAAAATTGTACCCCAATCCGCTCAATTCCTCAAATTAAAAACATTCAAAAATTTAATTTGTCTTCTCCATTATAATTAAATGACTGTTGTTTACCTGGCGTAAACTCGTGTGACTTTAATAACTTTACTTACATTTGATTGATGAATACACTGGAATGAAAATTGTTGTCACGTGACATGTTAAAGAGCTATAAAAATCAATTTTACAGTAATAATTTCTTAGGAATAGCAATAATTCCTTTATCCCCGCAACAGAAATGTGTCAGAACTATGGAAATTGTTTAACGGTGTCGTTTTTATTTACTCGTGTCTGAAAAACTATCACAATTGATGTAGATTTCACATTATCCATTGTATAAAGAGGGGGCCCCAGAGAGTAGTTATATACAGCATATCATCCTTTAATTTTTTTGTACAAGTATTTAACATTTAGCAAGACACTTCTAATGATCAACCAAAATTTCAGCGTCAATCGTAGAATTATAAGCAAGATACAGAACTTACAATTCTGCTAGGTTTGAGTCATATATTTTGTTCACATGAGTTTATTACATTCAGCTTAAGAATTTTAACTTTGTATTTCCTATTCAGCATTTAAAGTGGAAAAAAAAGAATGGCCTCAGATCTGTGTACATAGAGCAAATCTCTGTATCTTGCTTATAATTTGTCAGAAGCTTAACACTCAAATATGGTTAGTAAATAGAAATTGTAGACAATTAAACACAAGAAACATATGCACTATAACAAATAAAGTGCACAATTTATTTTTCAAAAAATATACCTCCATATTTCCGTCAGCGATATTAAACTCTATTTAAACTTATGAAAAAATTCGAGAAAATGCTAAGCATCTCAACAAAACACATTGCATTAATCTAAAAGGCCTATTACGCAAAAGATCATACCGAATTTCCGATAGGATGAATAGTATTTTAGTACTCTTTTAATACATCAGATTTTGCTTAATTTGCGCAGGTTAACAGTTAACTGTCTGATTTACCGAAGTCTCTGTTTGATTTGATACGTAAAAATTACAAAATACAGGCGATAGTTCCCAGGTTACAAAGCATAGATAATGAAAACGAAACGAAAATCAAAACAAGCTAACACCACCGTCATATGTGAAAACTGTCAACGCATTTAAATATTTAACCTCAATTTACTTCACAAAATCGGCACCAATGTATTCTGCATGTTTCAAAGATCCCCTTCGTACGCGAACTGTTGCACAACAAACTAATTCATCATTGTCAGATCGACCCGTTTATCTTAAACAAAGAACCTCGTTATACGAGTCTTGGTAAAATGGGTGGGCAAACCCGGGCCGGGGCAAAATAATTGCCGGGGCAGATCGACAATCGTCAATTCCAAAATACGCATTGTTTTGCAGCAATATTTACAGCGAATACAAATATACTGGTCCATAACATATCCTCAAAATTTTATTGAGATCGGCATATTATTAACTGCCAATCTTTTGTTTTGCCCCGGTCCGGGTATGCCAACCCATTTTACCATGACTCATGGAATACCGAACCCGAAGCTATAAACTGATTGAAACACGCATTTCCTTTATGTTTATTTTCGTAATAACTCAGATTTGAAACAGAATTAGCCCATAATTTTTGCAATTTATATTTTCCTTTCCATAAGGATTATTTATGCTAAATTACATTGAATTTGACTCAGTAGTTCTTGAGAAGAAGATTTTTAAAAATGCACCCCCCTTTTTCTACAGTTTCGAGGTTTTCTCCGCTTTGAATAAAGATCGGTCTTTTATTTTTGCAATTTATATTAACCTTCCCATAAGAATGCTTTGTGCCAAATTTGGTTGAAATTGGCCGAGCGGTTTTAGAGAAGAAGATCAAAATGTACAAAAGTTTACAGACGGACGACGGACAAAATGTGATCAGAATTGCTCACTTGAGCTTTCAGCTCAGGTGAGCTAAAAATGCTGGCCTCGTGTTCTGTATTCAATAAGTTTTAAAATAAAAAAATGTTGCCCCACCAACCAGTTTTCTATTTCTTTTTCTTTCTTTTTTTGTGTCAAGAAACAGGAAACATACCAGGTAGATATATTTTACCTTGGCCTAAAATGTTGCCCCACCAACCAGTTTTCTATTTCTTTTTCTTTCTTTTTTTGTGTCAAGAAACAGGAAACATACCAGGTAGATATATTTTACCTTGGCCTATTCAGCACTGAAGAATTTTGAGGGCAATATTCATTGTTTTACCTGAAAATCTTTCCTTCCTTGATGAGATTCTTCGTGTCTTTTCAGTTTGTAACAAGTCGTGAATGCCCAGTCACACCCAGGTTTACTACACTAATAAATAAAACAAGCAATGTCATGCCAAGCTTGTACCCAATATAAGGCCAAAATAAAATTATTGTTTGTTTGGAATTGCCTCCTGCCTCATTGAAATACTCCTGCTGATGAAATTTTATTAGCCAAAAATCAAGACCTTTTTATACTCGCACTTTCTAAAGAAAGTTCGGGTATATTGTTGTTACCCTGTTCCATCCGTCCGTCTGTCTGTCACGTTTTACTTTCTCAAACTGCTCTTACATCTTATAAACCAGCAAACTGAACTCTTTGAGTTTGATTTGGGGTGTCATGTTGTTTTGTAAAAAGGTTTCAACAATTCTCTGGTAGTCTTGGGGGTCAAATAATTGGTAAAAAAATGATGTTTTTTCACAAAAAACCTTCTTCCTCGAACTCATCCGACATATTCAACAATATACAAATCATCTCTTGGAATATGTTTTGGGATGTCCTATAGATGCGCAATAAGGTTTCGGAAATTTTAATTTTGTCCTGGGGGTCATTTGGTGGTTGAAAAATGACGTTTTTTTTTTTTACAAAAAATCTGGTTTCAAAAAAATCAACATTTTTTTAAGTAGCCAAATGATCGTCTAGAATATGATTGTGGGTGTCAATTTAAAGTGTGATCAGATTTCAGAATTGTTTTATTAATTATGGGGATCAGGCGGCAACAAAAAATTACATTTTTTTGCAAAAAAAAGCATGGTTCCAGAACTCCTCTTACAACTTTTGGAGTAGCTACGTCATCTCTTGAGATATGATTGGGCTGTCCTTTAGATGTACAATGGCACTTTTTTACAGGTAAAACATTGGCTATCGTAGTTTAGTACATACCCTTTGTACGGAAATGCTACTTCTGTTTGTTTACCGCATTTAAACAATTGAAAATTATTGTTTGGGCGTATTTAGCAGAAAATGTTTTGCTCTAAATCCATTAATAGATAAATTGAATTAAAACGGCCATTTAAAATTAATATAAACTGTTTATTTAGCAACCCCAGCTGTGCATTCACTATCTCCGTATACGCCGCCGTTACAGTTGTTATTAATAGATATGTGCAATTGAGCTAAAATGAATATACTCGGTGCTTTTTCTTCATCAATTTGAAACCTGGAATAAGAGGCCACCTGTCATAAGTGGCCAGTTTGTCATTGTCCCACAAGTGGCCTCTTAAAACAGGTGCGACTGTATAAAGCAATTAATTTCCAAAATCTTATTGTGCATCTAGAGAAAAACACCAATAAAGAAATGATTTAAAATTTGCTACTGTACACATGTAAGAATTTAAGAAGACTGAAGCTTTAGAACCAGGTTTGATTGGGAGGGGGGAGGAGTTGGAAAAGAAGCATTTAATTTTAATCATTTATGAACATTATCAATTTTAACTGCTAAATGTCACAGGGTCAATATGGGCTCAACCCAATAATGTAAGTCAAATAACTTTTGCAATATAACATAGGCGTCGGAACAACCGGGGGGCTGGGGGGTGGGGGTGGGGTGATGCAAAGTTATACCGGTACATAACCATAACCAAAGACCTGTTTCTTTTTTTTTGGCTTGTCAAGATTTTTTAATAAGTCTAGCCCCCCACCACCACCACCACACACACTTTCAATTTGCTTCCGACGCCATTGAATTCAAATGACAGAAACTGTACAAATGTGATAGGATGGGTAACGATGATAAGCTTATTTAAATATCAGAAGATGATGATACAGTATGCTGGCAAAGGGAGATCACTTATGTAGAAAGTGCAAATAAAACTTATGTATACAGGTGTCTCATAATATTGTGCTACTTATTGCCTACTACATGTATTATGCTTACCTATATTGGTCAACATTATTATGATAATCCAATTAGAGCACAATATGAATCCCTTTAGTTGATCATCATAAAAGAGAACATTTATGCATTTAATTAATCCTATTCTGCATATGGAAAACACATACCGGTATGTACACTGCATGAAACCCATCTAACCTAAGAGCTGGGTAAAACTAGTACCGGCTAATGTGACCTGTGGCCCTGTGTTGTGTACGTTAATTCAGACAAAGATCAGTTATTTGTAACATGCATGTATTTTCATTACTTTATTCTTTAAAACCCCTTCCATTATTTTATTAGGTAAACAACTATGTAAAGCACACATTTCAGCTATAAGGTGGTACAGAGCACTTGCATATTGTGATGTACTCCCTATTGAAATAAACAATAAAGTATAAAATTAATATAATATTTCCCCCCCCAAAAATGTTACTTTTATAAACAGTGAAGCGCAATGGGTTAGAGCGTCAACTACATGTCTGTAAGTAGAGAGTTCAAATCCTGCTGGGGCTTTTCTATTTTTTTACTGAAGTTTCAAAAAATTTTAAAAACTGAATTTTTTTTTTGCCAAATACATGTATTGTAAAATTTTATAATTCTAAACCGTCAAAGTAAAAGAATTTTGATTATAACACACTCTTATCCACATAAATATCGACATGTGTCTTAATTATACCACCTTAAATCAGTAATTATATCTTCTGTCCTGGCAGTTCTGCATTGAAAATCATTGTGCAATATAATTATGTCATTTATTTTGCACTGCATGTTTACAATCTTTTTTGTTGCAACTAACGGTACATATACAGGCTTTCGTTGTTATCAAAATATTCTGATGTTTTTATTTATTCATGATGAGTGTGTGTGGGGGGGGGGGGGGGGGGTTAAAATTTTTTTCAAGGGGGAAGGGTCTGGACCCCTCACTCCCTCCCCTTCTCTAAATACGTGCACACGATGACATTGGCACACAAAAGCAAATCTAAAGCCGGCAAGCACTGAGAGGAGGGGGCATAATTTCATTTTGTTTGTAATAATTATATATGACATGAAATGTTAAGATTATTGATTAACTTAAAATTCACATGCAAACAGTTCAACACCAAATTGTACATAAAGGGCCGCTCATGTGTATTATGAGATGGGGTCTTATCTTTTGTGAAAATTAAAATTTTAAAAAATTACCGGAAATTCCATGTGGCCTTCATTTTTACTATAACTGGTACAAAACAGTGGTATTTGGGGGCAAACACCTGGTGCGGGTATTACTGTCTAATGACAGCATCTAGTTTTTATTGGGTTTTTTTTTTCGTTGTACAATGTTGACATAGTTACAAGTTCATTCAGATTTTTATTTTTTTTTTACCAGTTTTTAACTACTTGAACTTCCAGTTTGAAAAATAAAAATAAAATTCTCTCCCTCCCACCTGGGTCTGGAAACCCCCAAGCAGCAATTCCAAACAAACAGTTTTTTAAGGATGGCCTAGTAAAATGAATGTACTGTAAACCAACTTTTATTCAGGTGTGAGTAATTTTTCAAGACATTTGCAATAGCCTCGTCATCGTGAATATTTCTTGTCATGAATCAGTCCTCAAATGTCTTTGAAATCTTATTTTCCAGAAATACTATATGTACATCTTGATCGCGAAAATTAAATGCTGTGACTCAGGATATTTACAGTAATGCGCGAAATAAAGTTGCCACAAACAAAAGTTGGTTTGTTTTTAAATTCAAAGAACTGTCATGTCAATCTCTGCATTTCCTCTTCACTTTTTTTCAAATAATATTTAAATTTATTTCGAAATTGATTTCTTGACTTCTCTTAACAAGTAGAATTACCTTAAATGGCCTTTCCCCAGTGTGACTCATGAGATGAATTCTCATTTTGGAGAGTTTTCGAAAGATCTTGTCACATCCTGGATGAGTGCACAGGTACATGTACACCCACTTATGGGGGCTCATTGAAGGGTTCTTCAAGAACATGGGGGGCTAAGAACACACACAAAATATTACACTTTACTACATAGAAAATGTAAAAATATTACATCCACACACTCTTTCCATTTAAGTAGGTTTTTGGTTTGCAATTTGTTTCATGCTATTAAATGGATACTGTAAACAGGAATATATTTGCCCCCGTTTATTTTCGCCACTTTCTCCTCGTTGTCAGCTGGCGAATTTAATAATTGGCAAATTCCAATTTCTCAAATTATTTCTCTTTCAACACAACTTTGTCAGGGCGAATACAAGACAGGGCAAAACTGTTTGCAAGTGGAGAAGGGCGAAAATTAGTGAGAAAATAACCCTGCATACAGTTTGCTTTCTGTGATTTATCAAAAGTAAAAAACATAGGGTGACCATTTACCTTTGTGGCAGAGTTGTCTACATTGATGATGGTCTGACCTCCTGCTTCACCAGAATTGGCTGTCAAAATGGTGCTTCCTCCTGGATTAGTTGGCAGAATCAAGAACCCTGGGAAAAAAAAGCTAAATAAAGGATTATGTGAAGCACCGCCCCCATTAAATTGACAAAAACATAAATGTTGGAATTTCCCATGCAACAAACTTAATCTTTGTGTAGTGTACCCTCATTTGAAGTGAAGGGTAACAAACCAGAACAAAAAATGTTTATATTGAGTCTAAATTTTTTTTAGATTGAGTCAATAATTACATTAAAAACAATCCAAACTATTGACACTTACGAGAAAATGTCTATTTTATTTATCTTGTTTGAAAATTATAAAAATTTTGTCTACAGTTATTATTAATCAAATAAAAGAGCCCCCTGACTGGCCGACGTATATGTGTTACAGGATCTCATCCTTTTAAGATTATGTGCATTCCTTGAAGCAATGTACTTGAAAATACTGCAAATAAGTGACATTTTTATCAAGATTCAATGATCATTTTCAAATTTTGACTTCTTTGAGTCTCTAAAAAAACATCACCTGTTTGAATGGGTTGAGCTTTGGAGTTGTCGACAGATTTTGCTGTTTGATTTACTGGCAGTAATTTTGTCAAGGAGTCATTCCCTTGTAGCTGATTGGAGTTGATATGCAGAAGTTGTTGCCCCTGGCCTGTGTTGACGAGAATAGGTGTGGTATTCCGCATCGGAACTAATTTGATTTCTGGGCCATGCTTATCCCCACCACATTCAATTTTTGGGGACTGAAGAGCAATAAGCTGATTTTGCACAATCTGCAGTGTACCGGCTGTGTGATTGGGGTGTGAAACAGACTGAATATTCAGAGGCTGATGGACTTGCACCAAATTAAGTTTACTGTTGGTCACTGTGATTGTATCATTAGATGTACTGGTGTTCTGGGCTAGTTTAGTGACTTGCGCCGTCTTATTTTTTAATAATGAAACAGATGAAATAATATCACTTGAGGACTTAAGAGAGATATCCACATTTAAACATTTTGGTCCAACTGAAGCTTCGAATTCCAGTCCCCTATCTGGCATGCTTTCAAGTTCCTGGGGTGTCATCAACATGTTATTTTTATCTTCAAATAAAGAGACATCTCTTTCAGAAATGCTAGCATTGCATTCAGACGGTTGGGATTGGGAAAATATTGAAGATATAGTGGAACATGATCCAGATATTCCCCCAGAGCTGGCTGTCGACAGCAAGGATCCGTTCGTCCCTCCCAGAAGGAGACCTGACGTTTCGAACGAAGGCACAGACCCTTCGGCACATAGTGTCAAATCTGTCGTATCCGATAAGGAAGAACTAAATAGCTCAATTCCATCGTTGCCAGTCGTTGGGATCTCAAAATCTATAGCTTCAATATTCCTACATCGCGACTTAAGCCATTCTGTGTTGTTTTCAACAACAGCTCTTTCGTAACTGTCTAAATCTACGTCCGATGGCGATGATAGAAATTGCAAGTTGTCGCCATTTTGTATTCCTTTTTGATGTTCAACAAGTTGGTCTTCCGAGAGAATATCACTTTTAACAGAAAATGCACCTGGAAGGTCAATGTTTACATCCAGGCCCGACACATGTGTACTGCACTGGGGGCCGCCATGTTTTACATTAACTAGACCCCCTTCATTCGACATGTCAAAGCCCCATTCACGTATTTCTTATGGGGTTCGCCATTACAGTTCAGAACGCAAGGTACCCTGACGTCACCGGATATGATGTAGTAAATACGCCAAATAATAAGAAATCGCGGAAACATAATGTATTCTCTTATATAACACTATTTGAGCAATTCGCTGTTATTCCTGCATAACACCAAAGACTAGGTCAAGAGGTCAGAGTAGCGCATGAATAATCTGGGTCACTACTTTTTTTATGTAATCAAACAAGCCGACGGAAGTCTAATTCCCCAAATCATGAAATTCATAATCCTAATAAGTAATAGCTTTCCAAAAAGCTTGCCTGACTAAACATATTTATTTCATTGCAAGAACATGGTTCTATGAATTTTAATCTGTCTTTGATTTGTAGTTCGTTCTTCTCGCATTCTTCCAAATGCGCATCTCTAAAGTTGGACTGTTTCAAATTATCTTTACTAAGGGTTTTTTTTTTACTTTAAATGAATTTTACATATTATTTATTTTGAACCTAAAATAGTTTGCGTACATGTAATTTTCTCTTAAAACTATATTTGCCGCCAACAAAATAAAAATATAGCAATTAAAACTTAAATACGAACACAATACAATTGTTAGAATAATGCTTAGCTTCCTATCATGGATGATTCCACTGTAGTGGCGCGTAAAATTATGTTTTGTTAAGCCTTATGACATCGTTAGCCTCAAACATGGTTTGTTATTTCGATGTTTTGCACAAGCATATACTGTTAAAATCACTTGATAAAAAATTGTACAGTGATTTTTACATTGGTTTGAGTTAGCGTGGATTTGATTTAGTGCATTTCTGAATAAACCTATATAATTAAATTTCATTGTAACAAGCATTTTGATTGGCTAAACACACAGAAAAAATTAATTATGATTAATCAAAAAGCAAAAAGTGGTGGAAGCAAAAACTCGGGACAGAGTATATAAGAAATCCAAGAACCTTAAGCTAAATTGTTATTTCTCTGATATATTGTGTTATATGTATATCGGAATGTATAAATAAATATAATAGGGAAATTATATGCGTTGAAAATATTATAGCATTGAATCATGATTTTTTTGAAGTATACACTCTCATAACTGCAGCGATGTGTGCATACAAATTTTCATAACGCGCTAACGCGCGTTACTCTATTTGTATGCACACATCGCTGCAGTTATGAGAGTGTATACTTCAAAAAATCATGATTTAATGCTTATATTTACATTTTTTTAACTTCTTGCCTTGTCTGCAAATGTGATTCATACCTAAAAATTCCTATCTTATCCTAAGGGTATGTTAATATTAATGGAAGAGCCACAGTAACAGCCACAAGCGTGAACTTTGATTTTCGCTTATGACGTTGCAGTTTACAGCGTTCAACGTTTGTGACGTCATAATAAAACTCGTAATTTTAACCTTTGAGTACCCAGTGATTACTTGTTGCATTTAGAGGCATTTAAGAAATGAACTCAATGTCTACCCAAGTTATACTCGTATAACCTGGGTTGGGGCAGTTTACGCTTTATAATCCGCGAAGCGGATTATAAAAAAGCGTAAACTGCTCCAACCCAGGTTATACGAGTATAACTTGGGTAGATATTGAGTTCATTTCTTATAATTTAATTTTCTGTGATTTACTGTACAAGTTGAGTGCGTTTTACTTTTAAAAATGATATTAATCTGTTCAAAATTCAAACGTAACGTCAAGCGGATCAATACGTTTTTGACGTTGGTGCATTGTGACGTGTCTTGTGACGTGCTAACCAGGTTCTACAAATTTAACTAAATTTTTCTATCCAATCAAATGCCGCTTTACAATCAGAATTAAATTATTTAAAGATCACAGAATTTAATGGAAAAACACAGTAGAATGTAAATATTTCTTTATATTTACATTCTACTGTGTTTTTCCATTAAATTTTGTGATCTTTAAATGCCTCTAAATGCAACAACTAATCACTGCGTATGGATTTACATGTAATTTACATAAGTAGTTCCCAAACAGTGATTTCTATGTTATCGGTTAAAAAATATATTTCATAAATGTTGTCAAAGCAACATGTTTTACAATTATTCAACAAAAGAGTTGATTCTATTGTTAAAAGCAAAATTTCAAGAGTTATTTTTCATGGATTATATTTTCATACTCATCGATCTCAACTCAACAGTCTATGTGATAACCAGTTTAAACCGGTTTTTGTAAAACAGCTGTTCTTGCTGTTACTAACTTACTCCCTCCGTGATCTGCAATTTTTATCGATTTATGTAAGTAAATAATTGATTTCATCAGTAAGGGAATGTAAATATAAGCATTAAATGATTTATTTTTGACGTCGTCGTGTCAATAACTGCCGTCAGTTGAGCAGACAAATTGTCATAACGCGCTAACGCGCGTTATTCAATTTGTCTGCTCACCTGACGGCAGTTATTGACACGACGACGTCAAAAATAAATCATTCAATGCTATAATATTTACATTCTACTGTGTTTTTCCATTAACTTCTGTGATCTTCAAATGCCTCTAAATGCAACAAGTAGTCAGAGGTTAAAATGACGAGTTTTATTATGACATCACAAACGTTGAACGCTGTAAACTGCAACGTCACAAGCGAAAATCAAAGTTCACGCTTGTGGCTGTTACTGTGGCTCTTCCATTAATTAGTCAGCCCGCGGGCTGACTAATTATGTTAGGATGAAACTTCAATTGCGCTTGCGTAAATTGGAATTCTGGGAAGGAATTATAGACAGTTCGTGTTAGAGAAATTCGAAGAAGTTATGAAACTGGTCAGTTTCTAGGTCAAACTGCGCATCGGAAGACTGTCAATGGGCATAGTCTGCAGCCACAGTCCAGACTCCGTGTATATCTTCCCGACCTCTTAGTGAAATTGGAAAGAAAATATATCGGTAGTGGTTTGTGCCGAGACCATGAAATTCATAGAGCTATGTTTGCAAAGTGACAATTTTAAGTATTAAATAGGTTTGCAGTCATACATTGCATGTACATCGCTACACGCTTATCTCCTCACCTACATGGATGTACAGCCATAAAAAAAGGTTGCAAACTAAATATGTACCCGCAAATAATTATTGTTCTGGAAACAAATATATTTATCTTGTATTTTAATAGATTGGTATTCCGGCACTTTCGACCTAAAAATTAAAATTCCGCTGGCTGACTTTCTTAGCTTTTTAAAAAGCTAACCTTGTATTAACTTACCCTTAGGATAAGATAGGAATTTTAAGGTATGAATCACATTTGCAGACAAGGCAAGAAGTTAAAAAATGTAAATATAAGCATTAAATTTGTATGCACACACCGCTGCAGTTATGAGAGTGTATACTTCAAAAAATCATGATTCAATGCTATATTATATGAAAAAATAAAATTATAAGATTATTATAAAACATCACATGTTCGTGAGGAGCGGTGCGGATCAGAAACCCTTGGCTAACGAAGATGATTATATCAAGAATAATTTTTATTAATTATTAATTTATTAATAATTGTGAGAGAAATTTTAAAAATCGTATTTCAGAAAATCTTGGTGTAGGAATTGATTGATATTGATATTGAGAAGGAAGTACTTATAATATGATTTCAAATCACATTGGTAAAAATGCACATACAGGGGAATTATATATATAGTTCAAAACATATGACAAAAATAAAGAAATAGCCAAGAGTTCTTTTTTGAAAAGTACATAAACCATTGAACTTATTTAGCATGCTAAAAAAACAACATGCCATTGCAAATAACTAGTAAACATTGCCAAAAACGGATTTTTTGAAATAAATATAAAAAATATTATTCATATTTGTGAAACGTTATGATAACAATAATGACAATTTTGTAATAATTTTACTTGCGTATTAATCGTAGGTCATTCAAAGATACTGTAGGTGTAAAAATATTTAAATAAACAGTAAAATGCTTTCTTTGATGTAAATGTATTACAAATACATGTACCTGTGATCATTGCCTGTTTTTGTTTTGTTTTTGTTTTTTGTTTTTCATTTTTATATACATGTATTTATGTTGAACATGAACTTCATATACCAGCGGGTTAAATTTTTTTTTCTACAATGTCGCTACCTTCATACCCGTATGAATCACCAAAGAAAGTATTTTATTGTATAAATAAACTCGAGCTGAGAAAGAATAAATGAAAATTCTACACCAGAAACCATTTCTCCATCAAAAAGATACTTATATCCCCCCTCAGATATTTCTGGATCTGCCCCTGCTTAAGGTGGTATGGGACATTTGTCGATATTAATGTGGATTAAAGAACATAATAATTAGAATACTTTCACCGGTTTAGAATTTAAAATTTTACAATATTTAACCAAAAATAGCTTTTGAAAATATTTAGAGAGGTAAAAAAAAATGTAAAACCCCCAGCGGGATTCGATCTCATGACTTGCAGATTCGTAATAAACCCTCTAATCCACTGCGCTACGGTGTTAGGTGACAATATTGGGAAAGAAACTACTTACTGTATATAATTACACTTCATTTAATTGTTTATTTCGATAAACAATACGTCACAACATGGATGTGTCCTATACCACCTTAAACTCAAGCTGAGAAAGAATTAATGAAAATTCTTCACCAGAGACCATTTGTTCATCAAAAAGATTATCAATGCTCGACAGAATCATCACTTTTTTCAATAAGGGGGAAAAGGAAAAATAATAGCCAACCATCGGTGATTCGAACCGAGGACCACAAAATCCAGCGCTCAACCACGGGGCTATCTACGCTAGTGATCACATTGTAATAAAGGTGTACATGTATGTAAATCACTGCTCATGACCAATGACCCATTGTCATTGACTGATATTAACTCACCTCACAGTCAATTTCACCGACCACGTGACCAATAATTGTAGCTAGGGCGCTTTCTGAGTTCTGAGCATTTAGTAATTTATCGTTGATCACAGAGGGTAAAGCTGGCAACTGCAAAGTCGTAGAAGTTCCCGCCAAAGAAAGTCCTCATTGTCTTGAAACTTTCTACAACTAATCAGGTATGCAAAAATGTAAACTAATTTTTTCTTTATTATTATTGATATATACTAGTATGTATTATTTTTAATTTGTTTTCAATTAACTGGTGAAGCACATCTTATCTGCAGCTAATGTAATTAAAATAACAATGTATTAAATTTGTTTAAAAAATCGGCTGTCTGAAATTAGTACGGGAATATGTTAAAACAGATTTTTATTGTAATTAACTTTATCGACGGTATCTATACCACTGTATAAAAAATGTGGGCCCGACATTTGTGCTTTATGTGCTTTTGTTTTATAGCTATTAAAGACATTGTATATCTACATGTAACTTAATTAATTTTTTCCAATTGGAACTTTTAAAAAGCCTAATCAATCAAATATCGGCAAAAATAGGTCCAAAAATATCAGGATTTGAATCGGAATATTAAAATTTTAACTTTGTAATCGCAAAGACACTTAAAATTCTCGAGCGTCTCCGACAGACAGGAAAAAATATGTGTTTTTCCGCGCTCTGCCCCGGAAAGACCCGAGAAGTTGCGATTGGATCTGAGCTTCAGTTCAGTGAAATGGGCGGATCCACATTTTACGGTTATAAGATGTGTACAAGTTTCACAAAACCAGTGATCCTATTCGAGTGATGTTATCACTGATAGTAACTGCCCCAAATTATGATATATCGTATAACATAGGTAGAAATTAAATTAATTCCTTAATTAACAGAATTGTATAGACCTTGAGTTAATATTATTGCCTTAGTAGCAAACCAATGTATAATTTTCTGTATGTAAGGTTTTGTTCACTACTATATATATACGCTTCAAAATATTGTATTTGTACATGTTTGGTAGTACATGTATATACATGTACATGTATGTACTTTTCACAGTCTGTACCAAAATACTTACCTTATCACGTGCTATCACAGGGCTATCTCGAGACGTTCTTCATTTACATTAAAAGATAATTCCTTATTTGCATTAAAACCTGTTAATGCCCAAAAGTTCAGATTATTTCGGGTTAGAATATTTGAATTTTCCTATAATACAGGAATGCAATTGAATGCTTATAAATAAAGTTGCAGTATATATATTTCCATTGAAACTATGTATCCAAATAGAAAAATATCATATAACATGATATAAAATTATGGAATTACGTAATGGAAATCCCCACATTGTGGAAATAGGAAAAATATTAGAAAAATGGAAGATAGAGTTTTTGACTTCACTATTTAAAACGTACAAACATACAAAATAATTTACTTAGAAAATGTTTGAAGATAAATTCATTATTAACATTTTCCCGAGGTAAACTTAATTGATCGAAATGGGGCTATGTACATGTACATGTGCTTAGTTTTAAAAAGAAAATATAAGCATGCAACAGATTATTTAAATTTTGTAATAATTAATATCAATTTTCTTATTTTCTTATTTGGTATTTTCCTACAAAATTTTTTTTATCAGTTTAATTATTAATGAAAATGACAACTGTGCTTCTCACATAAATACTTGATTTAAAAAGATCATAATTTGAACCTAGTTTTATTTAAAACTGCAAACAAATTATTTTAAAACACATGGAGACTGAATATGATAAGCAGGACAATTAACGCACATTGTTGCCAGATAAGGTCGTTCTTTATTATTTGTTCCCAAATGCAAAAATCTTCAAAATCGGTAAATTTCTTAATATATAATTTTATTTCTGTGTATTTTAACAAAACATCCACAAAAAACCCTGCTTCAATCATATTAAACAATGTATTCAATGCATGTACACTACTTATTATAATGTATGTGTTTCTACTTACATATGTAAGCTTTGGGTTTGTGCCATCATGGGGGTGGGGGTGGGTTTAGCTCGAGTCATAACATATCTAACAAAAAATACCGGTACTTATATTTAACTTGTACAACTGTTACAGTCAAATTCTACGTATTGTAAGATATTGTATTGCAATTCAAATGTTCCTCATTTATAGTTTCATGGTTAAAATATTGCTTCTTTGAATAAATTGTGCCTGATAATAAATGCATGTCATGACATGACATGCAGTCTGGTTACAGTTTTCTCATCTGTAAGCTGCAAAACTTATTGGGAACCTGTCGCAAGATGCTGTTGCATGTCGTTTTACCTAAATTGCTAGGGAGCAAAAAACCATTCGAACATATCAGATATGTCTTCCTTTATTGCAGGGAGTAATCTCTACCTGGTTTAATAAACAAGTCATCACAAAGTCATCACATATCTAAGCATATAAGAAAATGGAGAACAATGAATATCTACATACTGGAAGTGAGAAGAAACTTTGAGGAATAGCTGTGGTTATAATTCAACACAATTCATTACAGGATGTAGTAGTATGATCAATATCGCTATCCACAACGTTGGATTCCAGCTATTTTTGGTCAGTATGTTTTTCTTTATATCATTTCCTTTTCCCCTCCCCCCCCCACCCCACCCTCCTCCCATATTGGTTAGGGAATTCTATTTACAGGCCTCTGGTCAGTGAAATAGAATTTAGGTTAGGGCTAGTAGTAATAACCCCCTGTGTACTTGGTTTAAATTTCATGTTCTAACCTATTCTCAATTTCTACTTCTCTGTAAATATTTGATGCTGTGCAACTGCATTTGCAGTTGCGCAGCATTTGAATATTTAGCCGACAGAATGAAGTCTAAGAAGAGCTAAGAAGAGCCATCGGATGAAGTCGACACTCATCAACATCACCACCCTCAACGTTAGATTCCAGCTATTTTTGGTCAGTATGTTTTTCTTTATATTATTTCCTTTTCTCCCCCCTCCCCCTGCCACCCCCGCCCCCACCCCCCCTCCCACCCCATCCTCCTCCCATCTTGGTTAGGGAATTCTATTCACGGGCCTCTGGTTAGTGAAATAGAATTTAGGTTAGGGCTAGTAGTAAAACCCCCTATGCACTTGGTTTAAATTTCATGTTCTAACCTATTCTCAATTTCTACTTCTCTGTAAATATTTGATGCTGCGCAACTGCTACTGCAGTTGCGCAGCATTTAAATATTTAGCCGACAGGATGAAGTCCAAGAAGAGCTAAGAAGAGCAGCAGCCATCGGATAAAGTCAACGCTGATCAACATTGCCACCCTCAACATTGGATTCCAGCTATTTTTGGTCAGTATGTTTTTCTTTATATTATTTCCTTTTCTCCCCCCTCCCCTCCCACCCCCGCCCCCCCCTCCTCCCATCTTGGTTAGGGAATTCTATTCACGGGCCTCTGGTTAGTGAAATAGAATTTAGGTTAGGGCTAGTAGTAAAACCCCCTGTGCACTTGGTTTAAATTTCATGTTCTAACCTATTCTCAATTTCTACTTCTCTGTAAATATTTGATGCTGCGCAACTGCTACTGCAGTTGCGCAGCATTTAAATATTTAGCCGACAGGATGAAGTCCAAGAAGAGCTAAGAAGAGCAGCAGCCATCGGATGAAGTCGACGCTGATCAACATTGCCACCCTCAACATTGGATTCCAGCTATTTTTGGTCAGTATGTTTTTCTTTATATATTTTCCTTTCCCCCACCCCACCCTCCTCCCATATTGGTTAGGGAATTCTATTTATGGGCCTCTGGTCAGTGAAATAGAATTTAGGTTAGGGCTAGTAGTAATAACCCCCTGTGCACTTGGTTTAAATTTCATGTTCTAACCTATTCTTAATTTCCACTGGTACTTCTTTGTAAATATTTGAATATTTGAATATTTAGCCGACAGGATGAAGTATAAGAAGAGCAAAGAAGAGCAGCAGCCATTGGATGAATGAAGTCGACGCTGATCAACATTGCCACCTTCAACGTTGGAATCCAGCTATTTTTGGTCAGTATGTTTTTCTTTATATCATTTCCTTTTCCCCCTGCCCCCCCCCCCCCGCCCCCCCACCCCACCCCCCCTTCCTCCCATATTGGTTAGGGAATTCTATTTACAGGCCTCTGGTCAGTGAAATAGAATTTAGGTTAGGGCTAGTAGTATTAACCCCCTGTGCACTTGGTTTAAATTTCATGTTCTAACCTATTCTCAATTTCTACTTCTCTGTAAATATTTGATGCTGCGCAACTGCTACTGCAGTTGCGCAGCATTTAAATATTTAGCCGACAGGATGAAGTCTAAGAAGAGCAGCAGCCATTGGATGAAGTCGACGCTGATCAACATTGCCACCTTCAATGTTGGATTCCAGTTATTTTTGGTCAGTATGTTTTTCTTTATATTATTTCCTTTTCCCCTCCCCCCCACCCCCACCCCACCCCACCCCACCCCACCCCATATTGGTTAGGGAATTCTATTTATGGGCCTCTGGTCAGTGAAATAGAATTTAGGTTAGGGCTAGTAGTAATAACCCCCTGTGCACTTGGTCTAAATTTCATGTTCTAACCTAATCTCAATTTCTACTTCGCTGTAAATATTCGATGCTGTGCAACTGCATTTGCAGTTGCGCAGCATTTGAATATTAAGCTGACAGGATGAAGTCCAAGAAGAAATAAGAAGAGCCATCGGATGAAGTCGACAATCATCAACATCGCCACCCTCAACGTTGGATTCCAGTTATTTTTGGTCAGTATGTTTTTCTTTATATTATTTCCTTTTCTCTCCTCTCCCCCTCCCACCCCCGCCCCCACCCCACCCCCACCCCACCCTCCTCCCATCTTGGTTAGGGAATTCTATTCACGGGCCTCTGGTTAGTGAAATAGAATTTAGGTTAGGGCTAGTAGTAATAACCCCCTGTGCACTTGGTTTAAATTTCATGTTCTAACCTATTCTCAATTTCTACTTCTATGTAAATATTTGATGCTGCGCAACTGCTACTGTAGTTGCGCAGCATTTAAATATTTAGCCGACAGGATGAAGTCTAAGAAGAGCAAAGAAGAGCAGCAGCCATTGGATGAAGTCGACGCTGATCAACATTGCCACCTTCAACGTTGGATTCCAGTTATTTTTGGTCAGTATGTTTTTCTTTATATTATTTCCTCCCCCCCTTCGCCCCCACCCCACCCCGCCCCACCCCCTCCCATATTGGTCAGGGAATTCTATTTATGGGCCTCTGGTCAGTGAAATAGAATTAAGGTTAGGGCTAGTAGTAATAACCCCCTGTGCACTTGGTTTAAATTTCATGTTCTAACCTATTCTCAATTTCTACTTCTATGTAAATATTCAACTGCTGCACAACTGCAAATGCAGTTGCGCAGCATTTGAATATTTAGGCGTTAGGATGAATCTAAGAAAAGCTAAGAAGAGCAGCAGTCATAGATTGAAGTCGACACTCATAGACTATTGCATCCAAACGATGTCAACACAAAGAGTTGGAGGAGGGCAAACATTAAGGGTTGCCAATGATCGACTACAGCATCCAAAGGATGTCAACACAAAGAGTTGGAGGAGGGCAAACATAAAGGGTGGCCAATGATGGACTACTGCATCCAAAGGATGTCAACACAAAGAGTTGGAGGAGGGCAAACATAAAGGGTGGCCAATGATGGACTACTGCATCCAAAGGATGTCAACACAAAGAATTGGAGGAGGGCAACATAAAGGGTGGCCAATGATGGACTACTGCATCCAAAGGATGTCATCACAAAGAGTTGGAGGATGGCATCATAAAGGGGGGCCAATGATGGACTACTACATCTAAAGGATGTCAACACAAAGAGTTGGAGGAGGGCAACATAAAGGGTGGCTAATGATGGACTACTGCATCCAAAGGATGTCATCACAAAGAGTTGAAGAAAGGCATCATAAAGGGGGGCCAACACTACTGCATCCAAAGGATGTCAACACAAAGAGTTGGAGGAGGGCAACATAAAGGGGGGCCAACGATGGACTACTGCATCCAAAGGATGTCAACACAAAGAGTTAGAGGAGGGCAACATAAAGGGTGGCAAATGATGGACTACTGCATCCAAAGGATGTTAATTGAAAGGATTGCAGAGCATTCAAGATGAAAGTTAACTTGCAGTGGGGAAATAATACATAAAAATTTGTGCGACATTAAATGGATGTGGAAACATTATTTATTATGATTATGAATGTACTTCATTGTTTACAATTAATAAAATGAATTGATGATACCATATATTTGGAAAAAAAGGATATTTGTTGCACCTGTAATCTGTTTATTATCTTAAAAGATTCTAATAGCAATTAATTTCTGCTTACACAGTATTTCATTCTGTGATTCTGAAAAACAAAATGTGAAAGTTATATCATTGCGAAATAATCAGATATATGGTATCAGAGTAATTGTGTTTTAATTTTTGCAATGCTTTGTTTTGGTTGTAGGTTGCCCCCACAAGCATTGGTTTGACAAATTGTTTTTACAAATTCTTTTTGCATTCAAATTCTTGTGGAGGTTTTTATTTCTTCTAATGAGACTGTGAGTTGGCCAGGGTGAGTAACCTATTTAATCTACTTTGATTCTGGAAAATGAAAATTATTGCAAAATGCATAATGATAATGTACGTCGATCATCATAAAGTGTAGACAAATCATCATTAAAAAGAGATTCCTGTTGGGTTTAAGATATTACTTTAGCATTGCATGCTTATTTTTGGATGTCGTCGGTCCTATAATACGGAAGCCTAGTGAGGTAAAATCGGAATGTTAAAAAAAAATAGTTACGATCTCGTTACGAGTAATGAGTAGGTCTGCCGTTCGATTTTTTGAAACTATATGATAAATTATCGATAAAACTTTAGATACAAATGATTGAATATTTTAGGGGCCAGCCCTGTAGATCCTAAATGGGGACAAACATTGGTGTTTTAATTAGTGGAATCGATTAGAATCATCAATGCAGACATTTTCTCTTCTACAATGCTTAACAAAATGTCTCCTTCTCTAGATATATTGCGTCAAAGTTTAAGGACTTTGGTCCCTAAAAATCCCTAACTATGTCATAAATGGGTGTGGCAAACAGTTTTTCAAACAGATATCGTTACGATTTACAACTTTGCTTCTCTAATGCATTACAAATTTTTTTATCACAAAAAAAATTATTTGTTATTTGTAATAGTCTTTCGGCCCCACATTAAAAGGGACCAGCCCCTTTTTGTTGATTTCATATGAACGATATCTCAAATGCTAACAGTTTTTGTTCTTACAACAATCTTAAATTGTTGTTCATTTTTGGGATACAAATGATTGAATATTTTAGGGCCTAGCCCTCTAGATCCTTAATAGAGACAGACATTTGTGTTTCGATTAGTGGAATCGATAAGGATCAGCAATGCAGACATTTTTCTCTTCTGCAATGCTTTACAAAATAAGTCTCCTTATCTAGATACAATGCGTCAAAGTTCAAGGACTTTGGTCCCTATTGCTTAAAATCCCTAAATACGTTATAAATGGGTGTGGCGATGAATATTTCAAACAGATATTGTTACGATTAACAACATTGCTTCTATAATACATTACATTAAGTTATTTGTAAGAAAGTTTATGAGTGTCTTGCCCCCTAATTTAAGGGGCCAGCCCCTTTACCTTGATATTGGTGAAAAGAACTTTTGATACCCTACCACTTTTGTTATATATGTCTTATCAAAATATCAACTGAGAAAAAGATACAGATCAAAAAGTGTGAAAATTTTGATTCAAAATTCGTACCCAATTTCGCCCCATAGCAGGCTCCAAGAAATGGCAGCACAGGCTTAAAACAAAAACAATAGGCACAACTTCAAACTATGGTCTACCTATCCTGAAAATTTCATATTCATATCTTTGATCGTTTTCGAGATGAAGTGTGCATAAAATGGGTTGAAAAGTTTACAAAATCAGTGATAAATCGGTACCGTAAGTGATGATGGCAAAAATTTTAAAAGCAAAATAAATTCAGATCACTTCCAAACTTCTGTGTAAAAATGGTCGAAATCGGTTGGATAGTTTTCGAGAAAGCGCATGCACAAAATTTGTGGGAAAAAAAATAACTAGATACGATCTTGTTATGAGTAACGAGTAGGTCTTACGTCTGATTTTTATACCCGAACTTTCTAAAGAAAGTTCAGGTATATTGTTGTCTGTCCGTCTGTCATGTTTTACTTTCTCAAACTGCTCTTACATCTTATAAACCAGCAAACTGAACTCTTGGAGTTTAATTTGGGGTGTCATGTTTGTTTTGTAAAAAGGTTTCAAAAATTCTCTGGTAGTCTTTGGGGTCAAATAATTGGTAAAAAATGATGTTTTTTCACAAAAATACCTTCTTCCTCGAACTCCTCCTACATTTTCAACAATAGACAAATCATCTCTTGGAATATGTTTTAGGGTGTCCTATAGATGCGCAATTAGGTTTCGGAAATTTCAATTTTGTCCTGGGGGTCATTTGGTGGTTGAAAAATGACGTTTTTTTAACAAAAAGTCTGGTTTCATTTTTGGCAGTAGCCAAATGATCTTCTAGAAGATGATTGGGGGTATCAATGTAAAGTGTGATCAAGTTTCAGAATTTTTTTATTTATTACGGGGATCAGGCGGCAACAAAAAATGACGTTTTTTTTGCAAACAAGAGGCCCATGGGGCCACATCGCTCACCTGAGCAACAATGGGCGTTCAAAAGATATTGTGCCATATGGCCCCTCAGTAGAATAACAAAAAATAAATATTGTAAAGTATTCGAATTTTACACTTATTTTTGCATACACGTAATCTTTGACATTGTATCTTTATGGAATACTATTTTTACCCAGAATAAGAAAATCCTACGCAAGATATAAAACTAACATTTGGTAGGGGTACACTGTTAACTTCCAATTCCCTATATTTTCGTTCTGCCCCCACCCCCTTCCCCCACTTTATAAAGCGATCAAAATATATGAGAACATATAGGTACATTTTCTTCCTCAACTACATACTAGTTATTGTATTTTTTTTTTAAATATCATATTATAATAGTTATTGCATTTTATTAAATATTCTATAGATGTGAAGAAGAAAATTGTACTCCAATCCGCTCAATTCCTCAAATTAAAAACATTCAAAAGTTTAATTTGTCTTCTCCATTATAATTAAATGACTGTTGTTTACCTGGCGTAAACTCGTGTGACTTTTATAACTTTACTCACATTTGAGTGATGAATACACTGGAATGAAAATTGTTGTCACGTGACATGTTAAAGAACTATAAAAATCAACGTTACAGTACTGACAGGCACATCACTCTATTTTACTAAGGCACACCCATTATTTTCATCTTTATTCAAAAATAAAAATGGCTACAGACCAGGATAATTTTCCGCTGTAATATTTTCTTAGGAATAGCAATAATTCCTTTATCCCAGCAAAAGAAATGTGTCAGAACTATGGAAATTGTTTAACAGTGTCGTTTTTATTTACTCATGTCTGAAAAACTATCAAAATTGATGTAGATTTCACATTATTCATTGTATAAAGAGGGGGCCCCAGAGAGTAGTTATATACAGCATATCATCCGTTAATTTTTTTGTACAAGTATTTAACATTTAGCAAGACATTTCTAATGATCAACCAAAATTTCAGTGTCAATCGTAGAATTATAAGCAAGATACAGAGCTCACAATTCTGCTAGGTTTGAGTCATATTTTGTTCACATGAGTTAAAAATTATTACATTAAGCTTAAGATTTTTAACTTGGTATTTCCTATTCAGCATTTAAAGTGGGAAAAAAAGAATGGCCTCAGATCTGTGTACATAGAATTGTGAGAAAATCTCTGTATCTTGCTTATAATTCGAAGCTCAACACTCAAATATAGTTAGTAAATAGAAATTGTAAACAATTAAACATAAGAAACATGCACTATAACAAATAAAGTGCACAATTTATTTTTCAAAATGAATCATATACATGTATATACCTACATATTTCCGTCAGCGATATATAACTCTATTTAAATTTATGAATAAACTCGAGAAAATGCTAAGCATCTCAACAAAACACATTGCATTAATCTAATATTACGCAAAAGATCATACCGAATTACCGATAGAATGAATAGTATTTTAGTACTCTTTTAATACATCAGATTTTGCTTAATTTGCGCAGGTAAACAGTTAACTGGCTGATTTACCGAAGTCTCTGTTTGATTTGATACGTAAAAATTTACAAAATACAGGCGATAGTTCCCAGGTTACAAAGCATAGATAATGAAAACGAAACGAAAATCAAAACAAGCTAACACCACCGTCATATGTGAAAACTGTCAACGCATTGAAATATTTCACCTCAATTTACTTCACAAAATCGGCACCAATGTATTTTACATGTTTCAAAGATCCCCTTCGTACGCGAACTGTTGCACAACATTGTCAGATCGACCCGTTTATCTTAAACACGAGTCTTGGTAAAATGGGTGGGCAAACCCGGGCCGGGGCAAAATTAAAGCCGGGGCAGATCGGCAATCGTCAATTCCAAAATACGCATTGTTTTGCAGCAATATTTACAGCGAATACAAATATACTGGTCCGTAACATATCCTCAAAATTTTAATGAGATTGGCATATCAATAACTGCCAATCTTTTGTTTTGCCCCATCCCGCGTTTGCCTACCCATTTTACCATGACTCATCATGCTCATGGAATACCGAACCCGAAGCTATAAACTGATTGAAACACGCCTTTCCTTTATTATTATTTTCGTAATAACTCAGATTTGAAACAGAATTAGCCCATAATTTTTGCAATTTATATTTTCCTTTCCATAAGGATTATTTATGCTAAATTACATTGAATTTGACTCAGTAGTTCTTGAGAAGAAGATTTTTAAAAATGCACCCCCCTTTTTCTACAGTTTCGAGGTTTTCTCCGCTTTAAATAAAGATCGGTCTTTCATTTTTGCAATTTATATTAACCTTCTCATAAGAATGCTTTGTGCCAAATTTGGTTGAAATTGGCCGAGCGGTTTTAGAGAAGAAGTTCAAAATGTTAAAAGTTTACAGACGGACAGACGGACAGACAGACAGACGGACAGACGGACAGACGGACGGACGGACGGACAGACGGACGACGGACAAAAGGTGATCAGAATAGCTCACTTGAGCTTTCAGCTCAGGTGAGCTAAAAAAGTATGGTTCCCAAAACTCCTCTTACAACTTTTGGAGTAGTTATGTCATCTCTTGGGATATGATTGGGGCTGTCTTATAGATGTGCAATAAGGTTTTAAAAATTCAAATTTCATCCAGGGAGTCAAATAGTAGCAGAAAATTGACATTTATCACTCCTAAAAAACCTAGATCCCAGAACTCCTCTTATGATTTAATGAATAGATACATCATATCTCGGGATATGATAGGGGCTGTCTTATAGATGTGCAACAAGGTTTGAAAAATTTTAATTTAATCCTGGTAGTAAAATAGTAGCAAAAAATTTACATTTATCCCATGCGTGAATCTAGAGGTGGGATCTGAACCCCCTAACACCCCCACCTCCAAAATTCAAATTTCTTTAAATAACATTATAAAATTGCCAAACATATGCCTTGGATCCCCCCCCCGGCAAACTCACATCACTGTGCCCCCCCCCCCCCAAGAAAATTTTTTTGATCCGCACATGTATCCCTCCTTAAACTGTAAATAAAATGAAATTTTTTTTTTTTTTTTCTAAAAATAAAAAAAAACCTTGCATTTAGTTTTGCTTATAAAATAAAAAAGAACCTTTCATTTACACTCTTTTTTTTATTGTCGAATGATCTATTAAAATCAAAATATAATTTTGGGTCTAAAAATTTTTATAAACAGGTAAAAAATGTTTTTCTTACACATCACATTACACCTTGCAAAATTGACAAATGATCTATTGAGGTTTATATGAGTTGTTATAGGGAGGAAGGGATCTTTTTTTCTTTATGTTTTATCATGGGATTGTTCTGACCCCATGAAACAGGAAAATACCAAATATATTGAAAACTGTTGAGATCCCCACCACTAAATCATATAAATTCTTGTTTCTAATGTCATTATGATGCATCAAATGGTGTAAAGTACATGACCCCCCCGGAGTTGTCTTTAAACCACCCCCACCCCCTCTGAAACAGGAAATGATGATATATTTTGATAACTTTTAAGATCCCCATCCCTAAACCATATTTATTCTTGCTCTTTGTGTCGTTGCGCATCAAATGGTATATAGGTTTTGCCCCCTTGGAGACACCCTGGATTTCCAGAACTGGAAATAATAAAGTATTTTATCATATCCATATGTAGTGTTTGACCCACGTGGGTAATTGCCATAATGATGACCCTGCTTTGTTTAGGAGACTTTACAATTGCCCCGAATACATAAAACATTTTGTTTATCTTGAAAATTTTAAAGCAATTAATTTCCAAAATCTAGAGCATCTAGAGAAAAATACTAATCAAGAAATGATTTAAAATTTGCTACTGTACACATGTAAGAATTTAAGAAGACTCTGAATCTTTAGAACCAGCGATAGGTTTGATTGGGAGGGGGGGGGGGGGAGTTGGAAAATAAGCATTTAATTTTAATCCTTTATTGTTATCAATTTTAACTGCTAAATGTCACAGGGTCAGTATGGGGTCAACTCAATAGTGTAAGTCTTACAAATGAAAAAATAACTATTGCAATTAAAATGACAGAAACTGTACAAATGCGATAGGATAGGTAACGATGATAAGCTTATTTAAATATCAAAAGATGATGATAAAGGTATCACACCGGTAATCAGCCAATCAAAATGAACTTAGGTATCACACCAGTAATCGGCCAATCAAAATGAACTTAGGTATCACACTGGTAATCGGCCAATCAAAATGAACTTAGGTATCACACAGGTAATCGGCCAATCAAAATGAACTAAGGTATCAAAATGAACTTAGGTATCACACCGGTAATTGGCCAATCAAAATGAACTTAGGTATCACACTGGTAATCGGCCAATCAAAATGAACTTAGGTATCACACAGGTAATCGGCCAATAAAAATGAACTTAGGTATCACACTGGTAATCGGCCAATCAAAATGAACTTAGGTATCACACTGGTAATCGGCCAATCAAAATGAACTTAGGTATCACACTGGTAATCGGCCAATCAAAATGAACTTAGGTATCACACAGGTAATTGGCCAATCAAAATGAACTTAGGTATCACACAGGTAATCGGCCAATCAAAATGAACTTAGGTATCACACTGGTAATCGGCCAATCAAAATGAACTTAGGTATCACACAGGTAATCGGCAAATCAAAATGAACTTAGGTATCACACAGGTAATCGGCCAATCAAAATGAACTTAGGTATCACACTGGTAATCGGCCAATCAAAATGAACTTAGGTATCACACAGGTAATCGGCCAATCAAAATGAACTTAGGTATCACACTGGTAATCGGCCAATCAAAATGAACTTAGGTATCACACAGGTAATCAGCCAATCAGTCAATTGTAGTTCAATTGTAGTTTCATATATACTTCAGAATTATTTTTTTCCTTGACTGCATTTTTACATTTTCCTTTACTCAGTTTTAAAAATTTTTGTACCAAGTGAGGAGGATATTTCATGTATTTTGTTAGATGATGATCTTTTTTCACAGGGACTACTTTTTTCAGGGCACATTCAGCAGCTTCCTGGGGAGTGTGCAGTCTGTTTACATACAAATGGAAAACACGTGGTTTTGAGGGTAGCCTGTTTGGAGCTAGATATTTTGAGAAAATGAACTGTGTGCCCTTTTTTTGGTGTTAGCTGATGAGATAGGTAACAAATAACATTTCCTCCGAATATTTTGTCATGAGAAATTCAAACTGATTTTTAAGAATTTTTTTCCCTTTATAGTGTTATATACGGAAGCTCATTGAGGCCAGTTCAGTAAATAAATTAATTTATATTGCGTTAAATCGCAATATTTATTGCGTTTTAATGCAATATTTTGCGTTTATTCGCAATGTATTTTGCGTTTAAACGCAAAAGATTGCGATAAAACACAAAAAGTATTAAACGCAAAGTGGATTGCGTTTAAACACAAAATAATTGCGTTTATTCGCAAAGTATTGCGTTTAATCGCAAAATAATTGCGTTTATTCGCAAAAAATATTGCGTTTAAACGCAAAGCTATTATTGCATTTAAACGCAATATATTTTGCGAATAAACGCAAAAGTTTTTGCGATTAAACGCAATAATTTTTGCGATTAAACGCAATAATTTTACGATTAAATGCAATGATTTCTGCGATTAAACGCAATGATTTTGCGTTAAAATCGCAATTATTTCCTTTACTTATATACACTTAGTATATGTACCAAGTCCTTGATTTGATGACAACATTTGACACATCACAAAGACTCTGAACAATTTCTGGTTTTCACTTGGATTAACTTAATATAATGAAATAGTAACTTGTCATAACTTGCAAGCATCAGGTACTTCTAAGCGAACGTATCCTGAAAAGAAGGATCGCGCTATAAATAAATACAAGAGAAAGAATAAGTCTTTGCTTATATTTGTTTCCAAATTCTTCCTTAAAGGTGGCATGCAGGATGGCTGTTGATGGATGCACCAGTGATGTTTGCTGACCGGATACTGGGTATCTAGACTGTGAGAAACAGTTGAATTAAAAAACCCAGAAAAGACTTCTTCACAAAGAGCATTATGCCAAGGGGTCTTATTAATGGAGGCATGTCGATTCGTGTGACAAATTAAAATAAATGGAACTTGCATGAACAGTTGCATTGATGGCTATACTATGAAAATTATATTATTATAGGTGCATGTAATTGAACTATGAAGTGCCCTTTTTAGTAGATATTGTCTCCAAGATATTACCAAATTGAATAGGTGATATCACCTTTTCAAAAAGTAAAATCATCTATTTGAATAGGTGATTTCATCTATTCAAACTCAAAGAGTGATACATGTATCACTTATTCAAATATGTGATATCCCTTATTCAAATCACAAGACAAATAGGTGATTAATAGGTGATAACACTTATTCTAATAAATGTTATCACTTTTTGAACAGGTGATATCACTAATTCAAATCAGTGATATTAATACAATCATTCATTATTACGAGTGTGGGATAGTGAAATTCCACCGAGGGGACAAGATTCACGGTCTAGGACGAGGCTCTGCCGAGTCCTAGACCGTGAATCTTGACCCCGAGGTGGAATTTCACTATCCCACACGAGTATATAATAAATGATTATTTTTCTCGCATTATTTTACTTTTAAAAATGATGTCTGACAACTTTCTGTTATGAAATTAGAAAATTTACGTTTGGTTTACTCTTCCGCGTGCTTCAAATAGTGCAAGCCAAAATAAGAGCATACAACATTTTTGTACAATAAAAATACGATAAATTTTTATTAATTAAGCAAATCAATTTCTTAATGGATAATTTCAATCAATAATTTTGCATTTTCCACCAGCAGACAACGTTTGTTTACGTTTTAAAGTGGCATAGTGATACACAGTGTAAGACAGAAAAATCTCACACTGCTGTCTCACACTGGACAAACCGATCTCACACCGGTGATAATGCGAGAAAACTTAATTACAAAAAGTGCCAAATCAGTCCGTAATATTGAATAAACATTTTCACTTTCATTTGACAATGATGTGAAGCATTATGGATGCAGTTGTACAGTGTATGTGCGGACTATTTGATTTTATTGGATAAATAAGATTTGATTTATGAGAAACAATATGAAAAACCGTTAGAAATAGAGGAGAGAGCACGACGAGAAAAGCGAGAAATGTCTAACATTACGTTTGATATTGATGGATAGATTGACGGATGATTGTGGTATAACAAAAGTATGTCCTAACAACATTAACCTCTTCTTTTGGTCTGAATAAAAAAAAGTCATGTTCAAATTAAAACAGTTTTGCAATTAAACACAATAACTATTGCGTTTAAACCCAATACCTTTAGCGTTTAAATGCAATGATAATAGCGTTTAAACGCAAAAATTATTGCGTTTAAACGCAAAACCAACTTTGCGTTTAAACGCAATAGTTTTTTGCGATTAAACGCAATAATTTTTGCGATTAAATGCAATACTTGCGATTAAACACAATACTTGCGATTAAATGCAAAATATTGCGTTTAAACGCAAAATATTGCGTTTAAACGCAAAACTTTGCGTTAAAACGCAATCTTCTTTGCATTTAAAAGCAAAGCCCTTTGCGTTAAATCGCAATCTTTTGCATTTAAACGCAAACCACATTGCGTTTATACACAAAAGATTGCATTGAAACGCAATTTTAAACGAAAATTTAATTTTTCTACTGAACTGGCCTCAATGAGCTTCCGTAGTTATATAACGTTAGTGAAAACAATTATCGGTGTGATACCTAAAGTATGTCACAGGCAAAGGGAGATCACTTATTTAGAAAGTGAAAGTAAAACTTTCTAATAATATTGTGCTACGTGTACTACATGTATTATGCTTACCTATATTGGTCAACTCATAATGATAATCCAATTTGAGCACAATATGAATACCTTTAGTTGATCATCCCGAAAGAAACGTTTATGCATGTTAATTATTCCTATTAGAGAAAACACATTAGCCCTACGTCATACTCATAAATATTCACTATTTTAATTTCGTTTTGAATTCCACGTGCTCGTAAACAAGAAAAAAATGTGAATGATGGAAAGGAAGCACAGATGGGGAAATTTATGGACTTGTGTCACAGAAGATGGGTATTGTGAATACGTCAACTCCTTAGCAGAAGCAGAACAAGTTCGGAAGGAATTTGAGGTGGAGAAAAGTCTAACTTTCGTGTCAGGGAAACGGGAAGCTGATTTCGGCAATCACGGCCATAGTTAGTATCAATTACTTTTGAGATTGATAATACATGTTACCGCAATGAAAGGTTATATGGTAAATCTCTGTGAGTTTGGGTTTTACCACGATTTAACTCGTTGTAATGACAACCCCTCCCCTTCAACCGTTCAAACAGTGCTATCTATTTTTAAGCATGACAAGGTTAGCTTTTAAAAAAGCTAAGAAAGTCAGCCAGCGGACCGGAATTTTACTTTTAGGGCAAAAGTGAATACACAATCTTTTAAAATACTCTAGGTAAATAGTTTCCAGGACAATATAATAATATGCGGGTGCACATTTAGTTTGCAGCCTTATTTTTATGGCTGTACATGTAGGTGACGAGATAAGCGTGTAGCGGTGTACATGCAATGTATGACTGCACACCTACTTAATACTTATAGTTGTAATTTTGTTGACATAGCTCTCTGATTTTTATGGTTTGGTGACAAACTACTTCCAATATAGTACTTTTCAATCTCACTAAGAGAGTTGGGAAGACCAGACTGTGGCTGCAAACGACTTCCAATACATTGATGCGCAGTTTGACCTAGAAACTGACCGGTTTCATAATGTCTTCGAATATTTCTAACACGAACTGTCTATTATCGTTTTACTAACAGCGTGCCAGTTTGCTTTTCGGGCCGTGCTAAAATTTTGTATGCTGATTATCATATTACTCATCGATTGGTTGTTCGATTTCATTAATGTAAATGCTAATTTGCATATCAAACACAGAACCCAGAAACGCACTGACCAATGACATTAAATGATTTTTTTTGTAGTGAATATGTCAACAAAGCATGCGCGGATCCAGAAAATTTTTCCAGGGGGGGTCCGAATTGAAAGTAGGGGGGCTACACTATTCATCAGAAATGTTGACAAGCAAAAAAAGAAAAAAAACCCCTACTTTCCCAAAATCATCAAATTCTTAATCCGCGGGGGGGGGGGGGGGGGGGTTACGTTGAATATCTATACCTCGGCCAAAAAAAATTTTTCCCTCCCTTTCAAACAAAATTTTTGTTTCCCATTTTTATGAAATTTCTAATCCGGGGGGGGGGGGGGGGGAGGATATGCCTATAACTGCATTTTTTCCCAATATCACTCTTAATATTTCCGCTTCCGACACATATATGTGTTCTCCAGGGGGGTCCGAGTCATCTTTGTGATAATTTTACTATGTAAATTTATTTTCCAGGGGGGTCCGGACCCCCCCCCCCCCCCGCCCCCCCCTCTAGATCCACGCATGCAAAGCTTGTTGTTTGACAAATCAATTAAATGTACATGCCTAGAAATACATTATGAAACTTCAGCCAGTGAATTCCACCATAAGTATACATAGTTCGGTATTATAAAATCGGCCATTCATATATAGTTGAATAAATAAAATAATATGAATTGTAAATAAGTGATTTTTTTTATACGAATGGCATCTGACGAACAAACAAAAGCTTTTTTTCTATCATGAAATGGTTGCATCTTTTGCTCTGGAATGTTAAAGGTATATATTATTACACTTAATAAACAATTTATATCGTTCAACATTAATGAATATCGGAATAATAATGCTTCGAGTATCATCTGATATAAGAATTATTTAATTTAAGACATGAAAAACGTGATTCTTATTTGTAAACAAACTCTTCTTCCATCGTGTTTTCAATGCTAGGTTTTTCCGCACTCATGCGCAGTTGCGTTGTAAATGGCGGATTACATTAATATTCATCAGACGTGTAGCAAAGTTTAGAGACAAATAACTAAAGACAGAACATGTTTTATGGGCCTAAAGTTTGTGAAACGTCTAATTATAAGAAGTATGATGTATATTTTCACTCAAACTCATGTCAAAAATTTTACTCCAAATACGCCACATATACCTTTAAAGAAGACAAGTAAAAACGTTTGGGGACGTTTATTTCATTTGAATACATTGTCCATCTTCCCCTTTCTAGCGGTTTTAACGGTATGAAAATGGATGAAACGGTATGTAACTGATGGTACCATATGCAGAAGACCGCGTCGAGGAGGTCCAAGGAAAATTTGTGCAACATGAGGATGTAATCATATTGCTGTTTTGAAAACTATTAATCCAACAATGTCGCTAAAAACAGCCAAAGATAATATCTTACAGTACTCCAATACAGGACTCCAATACAGTACTCCAATACTTTGAATTATAAGTATCGAATTTTTGCATTTCTTAGGGGAGGCAGGAAATAGCTACACTGATAAAGGAGAGAAGGTTCTGCAACGAGGAGACAGCCTCATAGTAGATAACGCACCCACATATCGAAATATGTCCGAATTGGCTACCTACAATTAGCGTTCAATACATAAATAGTCCTCCTTACATATTCTCCTGACTTAAATCCAGTCGAGTTGTGTTTTAGAAAGGTGAAGATTTTATTGAAAACAGAAAAATACATTGCACTTTTAGCCCAGGATATTGAGGTTGCTTTGTATAGCGCATATAGCGAAGTTAGTGTTCACGACACAATGTCATTTTTTCGAACAACAGAGTATATCGATGTTTAATTTTTAGATGATTTATTACACGATAGTTGTAGATGGGTTTTTTTTTTACTTTGGTATCTTGTTCTAAATCATTATGACAACTGTATATTGTTATAAAAAATAAAGCAAACCGGAGTTTAGACTGACCACGTGCATGTTGATATTTACGACAAAATATGAAGTAAACAATCATAGAATATTGTAACCCTATCGTGATTTATTTTTATTGCAACATTTAAATTTATTATTTATAGTAAGTCTTCACGCATAATCATTTAAAAAGTATTCGGTAATTTCCTATAATTTCATGACACAATTGAACGAAACATGTGCATGAGGATTAAGTAATTTGTTTACATTTATATAAAGTTTACAGACTATATGACACACATACAGTTGTGGTTTAACACTAAAATCACGTAAATTACCTTGTTAACTTTCATTTAGGGCATTTCTTTCGGCGATAAAAGCAGTTTGTTAGTGAATATTTACATTTCAACTTTCTGGCTGTCATCATCTTTTCGTGTAGTCTTCGTCACTTCTGGTTATCGATGTTTGCTAATTAAATGTTTTGATTAGTTTAATTCACTATTGAGCATGTTTATTTATCATCATGTGATGTCTTAGTAATGGAAATTAATGTTAATTTGTTGATTATTTGCTAGTATTCAGTCTTACTCGTGGAACTATATTTGTTTACCCTATCGTCGGTAGTTACGATATTCATGCGCAGATTTTCTACAGAGAAGCTAGAATTATACAGATGATTTTATAATAAGCCATGTTCATTAAATTACTTAATTCATTGCATATTTATTGCTTAACAACTGATTTTTACATGGTTACTATAATTATTTATCAGTTGCCTTTGTACGGTAGCCCTGTGTGGTAGAAATAATTCTGTGTGGGAACTTGTGTGGGAACTCAGCTTCCCGTACAGGTCGCTGATTGGTTAATAGTTTGTACGGCATATTTTATTGGTTAGCTTAATTCACGTGACAGATAATGGGAGGTTATATAAGCGCGCGAGTACTACGTTACGACAGATTTCTGCTAGTTGTAGGGCGGCAACATTTTGAAAGTACAGAAAGGTGAGAAAACTCTAATATGTAATTTATAGCCTATTTTTTTTATAGTTAGAAATCTCCTACCACACTGGACAACCTAAACTTGTGTTTCTGAATTGTCGGCCGTATCTATATGAAATTATATTAGAAGAATCTGTTGATATTTGTGTGCCATACAATGTTTACATCATTATGCCATATTGATGTGTGACAATAAATGAGTATGACTGATCATTCATCTTGAGTATTATTGGACAAGGAGATCAAGTGTAATGGAGTCTGGCCAACTTGAATTTAAGAAGTAATTAATCTATTAATCCATCCTGACAAGACGAGTTATTTAGACAAACAATAGACGATTTGTATACATGCTGAGGATTCAGAAATACTAGCCAACCCCCCAGATGGCTTACAATATCATTGGTTCGTGCGTTCTTGGGTTCTGTGTTTGATATGCAAATTAGTATTAACATCAATGAAATCGAACAACCAATCGATGAGTAATATGATAATCAGCATACAAAATTTTACCACGGCCCGACAAGCAAACTGGCACACTGTTAGTAAAACGATAATAATTTCTTCCCAGAATTCCAATTTACGCAAGCGCAATCGAAGTTTCATCCTAACTTAATAGTCAGCCCGAATTACACACGTGCACAGTGAACCTCTTTTTTGCTTTAAACACTTGCTCACTATTGCTTAATTGTTACATCCATTATAACGTTTTCGTTAATTGAGAATTTGAAGGTCGTCACATTATTAATATGCATTGATAAATCTTTTTTCAATGAAAAATGATATTGCTAGCTTCCATTGTTGACTGCACTGTTTCGGATGTTGTAACTTAGATATGCCTGACGTCATGACGTCAGGCAATAATGGTTGGGGGGGGGGGTAGGGTTAGCGTAGTATACCTACAAGCTTATCTTTTAAAAAGATTGGTGAGCTAGCGCTGTAGCCATCATAAAACACAGAAGCATCGGCAATGGCATAGCTCATTGACTGTGCCTTAATCATTATGTATCTACTGTAATTTCAACTTCGAGGTGAAAATTTTCAAGAACCATTGGTACCGTTTTGTAGCAGTCGTATCTTCTCGGGCCTTTCCGTCAAGCTCGGAAAACATATCCGAGGTTGTTTTCCGAGCTTGAAGGTAGTTAAAATAAAGCTAGCTATTTATCATAATATTTAAAATAACTTTGCATAATAAGACCTAAGCGACTGTTACTATTTTGACATTTACAATATAACACAAAACTTCATGTGAAGATGATAAAACGAAATTCACATGGTACAGTTTATCTACAGTAGTACAGTATTCCCAGAATCCCCTACTATGGAGTCGAGCATGCGTATTCAAGTGAAAAAGACTAACGTAGTTGCTAGCGCTCGAGAGCGCTAGCAATAACTCAATAAAAAAATCCTAGCAAGCGAAAAAAAAATCCCAAAATCATGAAATTCCTAATCCGTGGAAGGTAGGGGTGGGGGTGAGGGGTAGCGTAGTATACCTATAACTCCAAAAATAAATCTTAGCAAGCAGAAAAAAACTTCCCAATTAAATTAATCACGAAATTCCTAATCCGTGGGTAGGGATAATTATACCTATTACTGCAATTTTCAGTATCACTTTTAATATTTCCTTATATTAATTTCAATTTCTTACATGCTACCGAAAATGTGGAGGCGGAGGGGGGCAGCTTCCTGATACTTCAATTTTTTATTTGTAAATTTAAGGAAAATTATGTTGTTACGGCAGGGATGTGAAAAGGCTCGGACATGATTTTCAAGCACATGTGTAACTTTGATGTAAACAAACTCTCGTGCCTTTGTGGATGACTGTGTGTTTTTTGCTACTAAATTGGTTAGGAACGATTGTTTTAAAAGTTGTAAAGAGGGATTTTCCCAGAAGTTTGTTTTAAACTCGCTACCCGTGTCTAAAGTTGCGTAATTTTGGTAAGAATATATAGTAAAAAAAATTAATAGTGGTGTGCAACCTTTAGTTGTCATTTAGTTATTAGAGTTATCGCGCTTGGCACACGTCATCGTCCGGGTCTTTCTGCTACAGCGTCACGAAGTGGGAAATCCAAACACGGTAAAAATGAGCACTAATTAGAGAACATTTAAGGTACCTCACTACACCCAGACTTATACTTTTTAAGACACTACGTCACAAAATGGCGATTTAAATGTTTTGTTAAACTGTTTATATCGTTCGATTCAGTTGTATATCGTCGTAGCTCAGCGGTTAAAGTATTGGGTTTCTGAACCGCAGATCATGAGTTCGAATCCGCCTGGAGCTTTTGTTCAAGTTTACTGAATTAAATTTTCTAAAATGTAATTTTTCATCCGAAATTGCACATTTTTTTGCCTATTTGACTTAAATACTTCTTATCCATTATGATATCTATCATAATCAAGTAATTTTCTGCTGATTTGAGAAAATATTTCAAGGTGTAGTGAGCCACCTTAAGCTGTTTTGATATGTTTTCATACATTGCTTTTTGGGGTTTAGGAATATTTTTTCTTGAAGTTTCTATATATCACATTTATAACAAATATTTATTTCATAAATATAGATAATTCTTATTATTTTTTAAAAAGATAATTTAGTGTCACAAGAAAAAATCAAAATGGCTAATTTGATATTGAGTCGGACAGTTATTTATTTCAATTGATATTGAGTCGGACGGCCTGTCCGACTCAAGAACACAAACTTAAATATGCAAAAGTTAAAAATTTGAAACTACTTGGGCAATTGTTTGAAAAAAAAATTATAGACTCCCTTTTAAAAATGTATAAATAATATTGATTAAAAAAAACCATGTTATATATAACGTTATATATAGATATGTACATGTTTAAATATGCTGAAAGTGCCTATTATATAGTTATGAAAATATACTTTCTGCACATATTTCCAAAACGTATTTGAATTCAGTATTTCGTTTAAAATTAAAACAACTAATACTGACAATTAGTTAACGCGCTCACCTATCGCAGAATATTGTCATATATATTTTCAGTCAAAATCAGATATGAAGAAAGTTGCTGTTTTTGGTGTCTATGCGGTGGGCATGCACCACTGGGGAGGTACAGAACTTAGGGTTGGTGAAGTGTACTATGCCAGAAACGAACCTTTAAATCCAAAAGATAAACATGCCATAGCTGTTTTTGCCGATACGGATTGCTCTCATAAATGAGCCTACCCGAGCCGAAAAGATGCGCTTCATGTTTCTAGACTATTTGCAGAAAATCTTATCTATGATAAATGTTAGGTAAAACCAAAGGGAGCTACCGAAAATTCAATAGAAAATGTGGTCCTCTTCAGAGGTGCAACATCGGGTTTTTCACTGCAGATGAAAACATAGTTCAAGTCAGAGAAGTTTTAGACAAATGTGAATTAAAAATATGGTGATTTTTTAATTTCTGCATTGCATGTGTGCAATTGATACAGAAATGACACAAAATGCAATAAATTAATAAACGTTGAATATGAAGGTGTTGTTTTACATAAAATTACGATTCATTAACGATCAAGCTTCAAAAGTTACACAATAAACAACAAAAAGATATAAGAATGACTTGTACATTTAATTAAAACCCTTTAAAAATTGCATTAGAAATGTTGATACGAGAAAACACAATTAAAACAATTAATACAGAATTATTGCCCTGGTAGTTTCAAATATAATAAATAAACAAAATACGCTACAAAAAATTTCAAAAATGAAAATTTTGAAACTTTACAGATGCTAATTACAAGGTGTCAGCAAAAAAAAAGTGTATGGAGCTTGGGACCATGAAAATATGCGCAAGGCAATAACCGAAGTGAAGTCTGGGTATTCCTCTCTTCGCAAAGCCGCGGAAAAATACTCTGTCCCCTCCTCTACATTGAGTGACAGAGTTAGTGGTAAAGTTAAAGAGGATGGGGTATGGGGCTCAAAACCCAATTTATCCACTAAAGATGAACAAGAGTTGATAGAAACGGCAAAAGAGAGGGCAACTCTAGGTATAGGCTACAGTAAATACAACTTTATGCGTGCCGCAAGTGCCGAAAGCCAAAAATGTGCCGTTCAAAAACAAAAATCCATCTGAAATGTGATGGAGACGTCTGAAAAAAAGACACACTAGCTTTTCTTTGAGGTCCCCAGAAGCAACTGCTTCAAATAGGCATGCTTCTATGACAAAGGAGAGGGTAGGAAAAATTTTTCTAGCACTTGGGAAAGTGTTTAACGAAAACAATTTACAGCCAGAGCACATTTGGAACATGGACGAGACAGGGCTTACTTTGGCCCACAAGCCAGGAAAAGTTGTTGCAGAGAAGGGGCAAAAACAGTTCATGCCAAATGTTCCACCCAGCGACAACTTGTCACTATTATCGTCTGCGCAAATGCAAAGGGCAATACAGTTCCGCCCCACTTCATAATCCCTGGTAAAACTAAACGAAGTCTTCTAAGTTACGATTCTGAATACTTGCAGAAAACTGAAATAAAGAACGCAAACATCTCCCTCTCAGAGTCTGTATGGACTAAAGATGGAATTGGGAGGTTGTGGTTTGAGTCCACATTTCTTCCTTTCATTGGGCAACATCGTCCTCAACTCCTCGTGTGTGATGGTCATAGCTCGCACAACAACGTCGAGTTCATTGAATTAGCACGCAGAGAAAACATTATAATCATAGAACTTCCTTGTCATACAAGTCACTGGACACAACCTTTAGATAGAAGTTTTTTTTTAAATCTTTGAAAAACACTTGGAATTCTGAAGTTAGTAACTTCACTCA
The DNA here is from genome assembly GCA_020458035.1 of Magallana ariakensis. Lineage (NCBI taxonomy): Eukaryota > Metazoa > Mollusca > Bivalvia > Ostreida > Ostreidae > Magallana > Magallana ariakensis. The sequence goes on from CM035818.1 coordinate 25,906,485, forward strand.
AGTAACGGGGGTTCCAGTTGGCCATGGGCAGTTTTTTACGATGTTTTACAAAGCGTGGGTATCTGCCACGGAACCATCAGTGATCAAAAATCGTTTCAGAGCAACAGGTATATTCCCGTTCGACCCAGAGGCCATCCCAAACGATGCGTACAAACCCGCAACATTGTACACGTGTTCTCAACAAACGTTTGACCATTCCTTATAGAGAGCTCGGCCGCCCCACAGCTTGAGACGTCTGACCTTTCTTTAGAGAGTTCTTCCTCCGCACAGCCTGAGAAAGTATATCAGTCCAACGTTAATTCTATTTCTTTAGATTTGCCTCTTCTTTCCCCCACTGAGTTGACATCAGCAACCTTAATTGATCTTCCAATTACTATGGATGCTGATGGGTTTATGAGTATTGAATCTTTGGCAACTAGTACAGCTGATGGCGCAGATCTTGCACCTGTAACAAATGAAAAAGCTCTAGAAGTTCTTGAATCTACAATAGATTCAGCGAAGCTACTCAAATTCACAGCAGCTTTATTAAGCAATAAAGAAATCAAAGACCCCCTTTTTCAAACGTGGAAAATGTATAAAGAAAATACTGCTACAAAAACAATTATGTCTGACCCTTTGTTCTCAATTATTCAAAATGAAAACTCAGAAAGCAATATTCTGTCCTTACCTAATCCCATTCCGAGAGCATCAAAAGCCGCTAGTTCACGGAACAAGCCTGAAACACGGTATTTTGTTATTACTGCAGATGATGCTTACAATCACAAAAAACAAGCGCATGACAGCAAAAAAGAAAAACAGCAAAAGAAGGCGCTAAAGAGAGTCCAGCGCCAAACTGCCAGTAAAATCAAAGGAAAAGGAAAAAGGGGGAAAATCGACGAGACAGCTGGCCTGATGCCACTGCGAGAATTAGTTGACAATTAAAGATGGAAATTTTGTTTTGTTAACAAATAAATTTCATATCATTTATATTCAAATGTAATTGATTATATAATATATTCAATCAAACACTTACCTGTTAGTTTTATATTCTTGCATTAAAACAGCCGATGTTGAACACTGCTTGGGAATTTACTTCGTTAACAGGGATCAAGTTATCAGTACATGTTATCAGTGCATGTACTTTAGTCAAGTCTGTACAATTCAATGACAGGCGACAGAATTAACGAAAGCTTGGTCGTCTTTGGATTTTTTGTGTCAGACTTCCAGACCTAAATCATACGGCCGCTTGCTAGTAGAGATGAATAAATTCATTGAACGCAATAACTTTCATTTGAAACAGCCTGTATTGCACGACTTTGTTTGCATATAGAGACCGTGTTGACTCGACCGGTCGATTCGCCGACATCAAAGACATGCCGCCGAAACCATCTACACAGTACGGCAGCGCTTAAGCTCGACGGGTCGCTCCGACATCCTAACAGATATTCTAGATAATTTTAAATAGAGGACTGTTAAGTATTTACTCATACAAGTACATAAACATGCATGCATCCATTTAATTTCATACGTTTACTGACAATTATTGTTTATATTTTAATATCTCTCTCTCTCTCTCTCTCTCTCTCTCTCTCTCTCTCTCTCTCTCATTAATATCTTAACTCCGCCTACTACAAGATGATTGGACAAGGGTCAGTTAAATTTTTTCATCATGTGCGTAATATACACCTGTTGGAAATTGAATTTTCTGGTAATATCCTCATTTACACATTGTGTCCTAAATACCTCAGCGCATTGTGTCAAGAAACTGTTCATTACTATAAATATATATTCATTATATGGCAAATGCCACGAAAACTTCAAGCACCTGTTTTGTTTTATTATACTGAGGTTTCATGATTTTGCCTCAGCAAAAAACTATATATCCTCATTCTGAGGTCTGAAATTAATTCACTGTGAAAAAAAAAATAATTCGTTTTCAAAAATTTAATATTAATTTATCGATTTAAAAAGTAACTGCGTGTATAAATTGTGCCTCTTGTTCGACTCGTTAACACGCTGTAAAACCATGTCCGACTCTCGGTCACTTGTCGTCCGACTAATGATCACTAATATCATTTTCATATTTTATAACAATTTAATGAATTCAGGGTCTAATATAATACACAGACAGATATAAAAATGCCAGAGGGGCACCGGTTGAACAAATCGAAACAAGGTTAAATACTGTACATTCACAGAATTCAATACAGTTCATGTTTATAAAATTATGTGTCCGACTCACGATCAGTTTACCCTATATGGAATTCCATAAAAGACCCCCGATACTTTACTCTTATTTTTTTTATTTTGAATTATCCTTTTATTACGGAAGCCCATTGGTGCCAGGTGAAAAAAATATTTTATCTGGCGGCCGCCACATAATTATCTGGCGGTCGCCATTTAATATCTGGCGGCCGCTATTTAATATCTGGCGGCCGCCACATAATTATCTGGCGGCCGCCCCATAATTTATCTGGCGGCCGCCACATAATTATCTGGCCGCCGCCATATAATATCTGGCGGACGCCACATAATTTATCTGGCGGCCGCCACATAATTATCTGGCGGCCGCCATAAAATTTATTTTGCAGAAATGTGTGTGTCGATGTATTTATATTTGGTTGAGAAGATGGATGTTGACAGAGCCGCTGTTTAACAGTTTAACAAAACAGATTTAATACAGTCAGTTAAATAGTTTCATTTATATGGCCACAAAAGCTAGTACACATTTACTAGTTATCTTAGTTTATCTTTATGAAGTCATAGCTGGATCCGCACTCGTGAAATTGTCTGTGCAAGCTGTCGTGGTAAAAAAAAACCCTCACTGTAATCTGTGTTTTTAAATTTTTATACCAAAATCAAAATATATAGAAGGCATTGCGTTCCTTTTACTTATACATCCTTACATAACAGTCCTCTAGCTAACGTTAAGGTTTTTATTATTAAGGAGCTCAATGGTAAACAAATTAACCATCAGATTTACCTAAAATTTTAAGATACTAGACTTTGACCCGTGCGTGTACGGGTTGACATTGCATATGATATCGGAATGATATAATATTATTTTAATAGAATAATCTACCTGTGTCTCGGGGCAGGCCTTCACCACAGTTAAAATGCCTCCCATATACCCGTAATGTAGCAAAAAACTGCAGAATCGCTCTGATTTTGAGAAAATTAATGAAGCTTTATTGAAAATAAGTCAAATTATTCATAAGAAACCATTTTGAGGCTGTAAATACATTTCATCTAAAAATTTTATTCATATTAATGAAGAATTCAACACTTTTACACCAACGTTTTTTACTCGCTTCAAATTTACACACCATGTAGACATTCGGAACTCTCGGGATTTTTCATATTAAATGCACTGAGTTAGAGTTATTTCCCGTATTTTCTTTGATGAACAGAATATATACATGTAGCAAACTTTCAATGAAAATTTACACGTATAAGTATTATCGTTTCTGAGTTTATCCATGCAAATGTGATATTGTGGAAACATAAACTAAAGAGCCTCCCGTGATTTAGCGTGAATGTAATGCGCATGCGCAAGATTGTAAAATCCAAAAAATCCAGATGATTTCCGGATTTTAAGAAGGAATTTTCGTTGAATATTAATTAGCGAAGCTTGATTGAGAAAAAATAAAAACAAATTGGTAATCTTCAAGTACCAATAATGTTTAAAATATATAAAACAAAAGACAGTACTCTTCTGATTTCTCGGTATTAAAGCCCAAAAAATTCGAGTCTATTATTTTAATATAGTAGTATAGATGATTTGTTTTGCTATTAACTATTATTTAGTAAAGAAAAATCCATATATTTTACTTTTTAAATTTCATGGGTATTTACTATTTTTTTTTATTTGAAGCTCTTTTTAAGCGCTAAGCGTACGCAGTACGCAAAGCGCTTATTGGCATTGCATTTCCGAATAAGTGCCTATAATCTGATGACTCGATGTCTAAAAATAGAATGCAGAGACGTACTCAGCTGCAGTATCGGTGTTAGGGCAAAATAATTCTAATTATTTGCAGCAGCACACAAATTATCACATTACTTTTTTTTTTCTTAAACATCAAATTAAAATAAAAGAGTATTTGCCGGTGCATTAAAAGGTCAAAGAGCATACGTATTTTTGTAAACAACATGTTGCAATGGGGTTCATACATAAGTACACGGGCTGAGATGTCGGTAAAAAGGCAAAATAATTCCTAGAAAAGAGCTGACAATACAAGATGGATAGCATAGTGTTTAATGTATTTCAAAAGTAGTACAAGTATTATTGGGAAATAAGAACAGTATTCCAGACTTTCAAATTTTTAGAATATAAAGTCGATCAACAGTAAAGCATTTCATAAGGAAATAATCAGCATCTTGGTGTCAAAAGAAAAAAGATATTGTTTCAAGTGTATGATATAGGCATAAAAACTTTTCATTTATTTGTTTACATTGCAATAGTGTTATGATTTAACGCAAATTCTGAAGCCACTTCTTGCATAGGACAATGACAAATTATGTTCATGCAATTTTACACTAGTCAGTCTTTTATTTCATATAAAGTTTGATTGTTTTCTTCTGTTATTGCACTAGTAGTTAACTGTTTTCTGTTTTATTAAACTAGTATTAGAACTTTTATAGATTATTACAGAAGTAGCAGTGCTTTTGTAAAAGTTTGAACTTTTGTAGGTTATTGCAGTAGTAGTAGTGCTTTTGTAAAAAGTGTTTCTTCATTACTTATCCGTTTCACTATTCCAGTCTTATCTTATGAAATTTCTAAGTTATGTCTTAACTTTAAGACAGGCAAATCGATGTCTTATGAACAATTAAACTTAACATGGCGACTTTTTATGTTTTATATTGAAATGAATTTTATGCACATTAAAGTTGAACAAAAATACTAGAATACACGTATCATTAAGACTTTTTTCACGTTACTTCTAAACTGAATACTTTACAACTAACAAGACGTACATATATTTCTTAATTAATTTATTTGGTGAAGACTTTTAATTTTTACAATTTTTTTTTTATAAATTATCTGGTCGCACGCGCAGAAGGATAGGGGAATATTTATAGCTAGTCCACTGATGATAATTAAATTTTTCATGCCCGAGAATCACTGATATCTTAAACAGGAATAAATACTAAATAAATACTCAATTACAGAATGACTGGATGATTTGTTCTATCCCTCCACGAAATAAACTTTTTTTTACGGGAGAAATTTTAGATGTTTTCTTTGAGGGGGAGGGGGGTTGTTCATTTGGTTTTTTGTTCGTGGGGAGGAGGAGTAGGAGTAACCGGGAAATGGTTCAGGAATGTCGATGCTAAATCCTTAATGGGAATGCTGTTTTATTCAGAAATTGTTGCATTTTATCTTCGCTTCTTCTCTCCGCCGAGATACATTTATTTGCGATGTTTTCTTTTAGTAAAAAAAAACCCACCACATTTATATATCAACTATTACAAATAAAACACGAATTAAATTACACTTAGTTTAAAAGTTCCACATATCTCCATTCAAAATGCTACTTGGCACTACATGTGATTATCCCTTTGGAATATACCGTATGATATAATGAAATCATAAAATTTGGATATCTCAGGCCAAAATTAAAAATATCTATGTTTCCCCTAACGCGACCGACTCAATTAAAACCCGCCGACTGAATTGTTTTTTTTTTACAACAATGAATAGAGATTTTTTTTAAAGAAACCGAATTTTACCCAAATTCGTTTTTAAAAGACCTACATCTTTTTCGTTTTACAATCATTTTGTTAGCGTTGATCATCAACATGGGCGAAATACTCGCTTTATGATCGGTAACTTCGCCGGAATTTCCTCCGAAAGAGAAGTTGAAGTCGCCCTGTATTCTGAGTTCACGATCGTATAAATTAACTCCAGAGACATTATAATCATTTAATTAAAAGTCGTTTCCACGGCCTCTGTTAACCACTGTTGTGATTAATAATTTGCGATTGCCTTATCTTTTCTAGATTTAAATATGGGTGATGCAACATATAGCCTACTGTGAGTTGAAAATTACTACCGATGTTTATTACTTTTAGTGTTGATATAACAATTAGTTGGTAACTTGTAATTAGTAAATAATTGTGCCAAATTAATGCTAAATAAAATCATAAAACCATCTGACTTCAGTTATCTTAAAAATAAAAATGATCCTCTACACAACGGTTGTAATTGGGTTAAATGGTTGGACTAATACCTCCAAAATACACAGAAGTAAACAGACTGATTTTTTAAATAGATTTAATTTAATAGATTGGATAAGTTTTTCAATTTTTATTAACTTGCTTAAATTTTAATCCAATTTTAATTAAGGATGAATCTGTGTATATATTGTATAATCATTTCTGTAGGTTATGCCGTATCAAATACTTCAGTCTCCCTGATTTCTCAAACTTCTCCCTACTTTTCTGTTAGGGAGAAATAATTTTCCCAAAAATTAGGCTGGTACATGTAAAATAACAGACACTTAGACAGTTCTCTTCAGAATTCGTCAAATTTCAAATCGACAGAAACAAAAAAGTTGGTTATGGTAATGACTATAATTAAAGTGAAATTGGGTAAATTTACAAAAATTTCAAATTTGGGTTAATATGACTTTGTATAGACACCTATTTCCTTGTCAAAGAAGGATATTCACTGCAAGTGTAGTGATTTCTTGTAAACATAAAATTGTAGAATCATTAAATATTACTTCAAAAATATTTACATTTATTACATGTCCTTAAATTAATTAATTATTATTGTTTTAATATACTTTTAGACATTTTATAAACCAAATTTTGAAATATTGATATTTTGAAGTATGTACATTATCATTTAAATGATATTTAAATATAGGTTAACATGTACATTGACATACAAATGATAATGGATCTATTCATGCACATCTAATCATTGAATCAAACATGTTTAAAAAGATAAACAATTTCAAATTGTGAATTCGATATTAATTTGTTTTACATTCCATTAGTACAGTCAAGTATAACAATTTGTTTTACAACTGGTCCTGTTTTTTTAGCTTCGTAATTAATTAAAGAATTGATTAATTTTTTCATTTTTAATTTATAATGTATTTTATATTTTGCCCTGGCAGAAAAAAAATTATTTACCTACCTACCTACCCAACTTCAAAATTTAGGGTCGGGTTAGGGGAAACAAAGATATTTTTAATGATGGCCTCAACGAACCTTTTTATTTAGGATTACGCATATCTGTATATGTTTATACGGGTTATTTATAGTGGACCAAACTAGACATTAAATTGCACTCAACCATTTATAAAGAATAACAGAAATTCTAGCAGTAACCAATGGTTTTAATTGATTCATGCGGTCATATCCAAATAATATTTATAAGATAAAGAAATATGTGTATATGTAGCAATAAACAAGAAAGATACTACGATGAATGCATTCTCTCTTAAACTCCAAAAATACAGTTTTTAAAGAAAATACGGGTTTAATTTATTACGTAATTCTTATCTACTCGTGTATGCATGTGAAGGTAAACTATTATACAAAATTTTAGTACATGCACATAGACACTACACTATTTACACTCTATTTACAAATTTTACTTTTTTCTAAGAAGTTCCTTGGTGAATCATAAGGTGATAAGTTTTTAAATTCACTTATATTTAGATTACATTCGTGTCATATTGAAAAGAATTTACATGATCGGTATTAATTTAGAATTTTTTAATACCATATGAAAGTGGGTTACAATGTATCTTAAGATAAGACTTACTCAACTGCGTTTAGCTAAGAAAGTTTTGTGAAACAGCTATGACAAATCTTAGGAACTTTCTAAGTTACAACTTGGGCATATCTTAAGTTCTGTCTTAGGAAACATCTTATGAAATCTTTGTGAAACGGGCTCCTGGTCTCTACAAACACTAGGCCTATAAATAAACCATTCCTTGCTTTCTCTAGGTTAAATCTTCATTCCCATTGAATAGCATCGTTAATTATGTTCCTATTCTCGCTAGTCAACATGTTTTCAAGTTGTATCTATGCCGTAGCGTGTATATTACCCGTTGTTTCATTCGATTAAAATGTAAATATACAAGGGGCGCAACTCAAGTTGCTCGCTAGATATCGCCACCGCATTATACCGAGTTTTCGTAATGAGATCTGCCAAGGGTTTATGGGGAGCGAAGTGGACATAAAACAATTTGGCTAGCGAAAATGGGATATTATTTGTAGTTCAATTTATACAAAAATGCAAAATCTTGTTTATATTATGACGTATGTAAACTTTTAAATTAATTCATCATGATTCATGTATAATGTAATTAATTTTTGCTCATGTAGGGACAGCTTAGCGCTTCTCAGTACTTTAATTCTAAAGGAGATCCATACAGTCTCTTAAAATGACCACGACCATCGAACCCTCTTAAGACTTCCTGAACGGGTGTTTAGTTCAGTTTTAAAAGTTTATAATTAACTCTGAAATACAATGTTTTACAACAAATAATACAAGGCACAAAGTAACATCTAAATCATTCTAAATTTGAATCAAGTCTAGTGTACATTCCACTCCACAAGTGTTTCAAAACTTAAGCTCTGCAATTGAAATCTGGTGTCAAAAATTCAGAAATTATTAATATAACTAATAGATTAGCGTGTATCCACTACTCCCTAAAAGCTCCCATTAAAACATGCGCGCGCATCAGGAAGCCAGGTTTTATCTGGCGGTCGCCAGATTATTTTATTATACTTTCATGTTAAATACTGCAATCTGATTGGTTTAGACGCAGTTGACAATCCGTTCTCTCTCCCTCGCACGCTTAGCAACGGGCCGATAGAACGAATTGTTACATGCGCGTTAATTATGCGCGTACGGTTCGCCGTAGAATTCACGTCTTTTCTATATAAAAGCAGTAAAATTTGCTATAAAAATTAAGACATTCAGTATAATAAAATAAATAGTGCCTGTTTGGGAGGGTACCAGTTGAAATTGACACCCCTCGAAAACCATTGTCAACCTCCGCTTCGCGTCGGTTGACAATGGTTTTCTCGGGGTGTCAATTTCAACTGGTACCCTCCCAAACAGGCACTATTTATATAATGTGGCGGCCGCTAGAAAATTATGTGGCGGCCGCTAGAAAATAATGTGGCAGCCGCCAGATAATACGTGGCGGCCGCCAAAAAATTATCTGGCGGTCGCCTGATAATAAGTGGCGGCCGCCACATAATTATCTGGCGGCCGCCAGATAAAATATTTTTCTAAGTGGCACCAACGGGTTTCCGTAATATTTAATGTCAAGTCTCAGAAATTATTAATATCACTAATAAATTAGAGTGTATCCACAACTCCCTAAAAAGCTCCCATTTTAAACAAGAGGCCCATGGGCCACATCGCTCACCTGAGCAACAATAGACATAATAAAATCAGCGTTATGGAGTCATATACAAAATATCTGAACAATGTCTTATAATAGATCCTGTATATAAAGAAAATTCCCCTGCATATTCTTATGTTTATCATTGAGTCCCTTTGTAACAGGATGGTTTTACAGTCATATCACATATTGAGCATTGCAGTTCTCAAGAAAATGATCAGACTTAAACAACTATTTATATATGGATTATAAACCTACATCAAATTTTGAACCCCTTGTGAGGTCCAAGAATTGTCCAGGGGCGAGAGTCTAAACAATTTTAAAGAATCAGCAATATGTCAAAATGTTTGCATATAAGTAAAATCATATATAATAACATTTTAGTTTTTGTGAATAATTTAAATGTTTTCCTTTGTAAAATTGGAATCCCCCCCCCCCATGTGGCCCAACCCTACTCCTGAAGAAAATGATTTTGACACATTTTAATCTACACTATCTGAACTGACTAAAGTTAGAGCTTTTCTAGACAATTTGTGTTTTAGAAGATGATTTTTAAAGATTTTTCCCTATATATTCCTATGTAAAAATTTGACACCCCCCCCCCCAAATTGTGGCCCCACCCTACCCCAGGGATCATGATTTGAACAAACTTGAATCTTCCCTACCTGAGGATGCTTCCACACAAGTTGCAGCTTTTCTGCACGATCGGTTTCTTAGAAGAAGATTTTTAAAGATTTTTCTCTATATATTCAAATGTGAAAATTCAACCCCCCTCCCTCACTGAGGCCCCACCCTACCCAAAAGGATCATAATTTTATCAAACTAGAATCTACCCAAACCAAGGATGCTTTCACACAAGTTGCAGCTTTTCTGCACGATCGGTTTCTGAGAAGAAGATTTTTCAAGATTTTTCTCTATATAATCCTATGTAAAAATTTGACCACCCATATGTGGCCCCATCCTACCCTGGGGATCATGATTTGAACAAACTTGAATCTACACTACCTGAGGATGCTTTCACACAAGTAATAACTTTTCTGGCCAATCAGTTTCTGAGAAGAAGAGTTTTAAAGATTTTTCCTTATATAGTCCTATATAAAAACTCGACCCCCCCCCCTTTGTGGCCCCACCCTACCCCCAGGGATCATGATTTAAACAAACTTGAATCTACCCTACCTGAGGATGCTTTCACACAAGTTACAGCTTTTCTGGCTGATCAGTTTCAGTAAAGAAGGTTTTTAAAGATTTACTCTATATCTTCCTATGTAAAATTCAACCCTCCATTGTGGCCCCACCCTACCCCTGGGGATCATGATTTGAACAAACTTGAATCTACACTACCTGAGGATGCTTCCACACAAGTTGCAGCTTTTCTGCACGATAGGTTTCTGAAAAGAAGATCTTTAAAGATTTACTCTATATATTCCTATGTAAAAATTTGTCCCCCATTGTGGCCCCACCCAACCCATGGGGATCATGATTTGAACAAACTTCAATCTACACTACCTGAGGATGCTTCCACACAAGTTTCAGCTTTCCTGGCTCATCAGTTTCAGAGAAGAAGATTTTTAAAGATTTACTCTATATCTTCCTTTGTAAAAATTCGACCCCCCCATTGTGGCCCCACCCTACCCCCGGGGATCATGATTTGAACAAACTTGAATCTACACTACCTGAGGATGCTTCCACACAAGTTGCAGCTTTTCTATATGATCGGTTTCTGAGAAGAAAATCTTTAAAGATTTACTCTATATATTCGTATGTAAACATTTGACCCCCCATTGTGGCCCCACCCAACCCATGGGGATCATGATTTGAACAAACTTGAATCTACACTACCTGAGGATGCTTCCACACAAGTTGCAGCTTTTCTGCACGATGGGTTTCTGAGAAGAAGATCTTTAAAGATTTCCTCTATATATTCCTATGTAAAAATTTGTCCCCCATTGTGGCCCCACCCAACCAATGGGGATCATGATTTGAACAAACTTGAATCTACACTACCTGAGGATGCTTCCACACAAGTTTCAGCTTTCCTGGCTCATCAGTTTCAGAGAAGAAGATTTTTAAAGATTTACTCTATATCTTCCTTTGTAAAAATTCGACCCCCCATTGTGGCCCCACCCTACCCCCGGGGATCATGATTTGAACAAACTTGAATCTACACTACCTGAGGATGCTTCTACACAAGTTGCAGCTTTTTTGTATGATCGGTTTCTGAGAAGAAAATCTTTAAAGATTTACTCTATATATTCGTATGTAAAAATTTGACCCCCCATTGTGGCCCCACCCAACCCATGGGGATCATGATTTGAACAAACTGGAATCTACACTACATGAGGATGCTTCCACACAAGTTTCAGCTTTCCTAGCTGATCAGTTTCAGAGAAGAAGATTTTTAAAGATTACTTTATATCTTCCTATGTAAAAATTCGACCCCCCATTGTGGCCCCACCCTTGCCCCGGGGATCGTGATTTGAACAAACTTGAATCTACACTACCTGAGGATGCTTCCACACAAGTTTCAGCTTTTCTGGCCAAAAGGTTTTTGAGAAGAAGATTTTTGAAAAATACCAACAAATGTTCAATGATTTTTTATTATCTCCCCTTGAAAGAGGGCGTGGCCCTTCATTTTAACAAACTTGAATCCCCTTTACCTAAGGATGCTTTGTGCCAAGTTTGGTTAAAATCGGCCCAGTGGTTCTGGAGAAGAAGTCGAAAATGAAAAAAAGTTTACGGACGGACAGACAGACAGACGGACGCCGGACAAAAAGTGATCAGAAAAGCTCACTTGAGCTTTCAGCTCAGGTGAGCTAAAAATGTGTGCGCGCATCAGGAGGCCAGGTTTTATCTGGCGGCCGCGAAATAATTATCTGGCGGCCGCGAGATCATTATGTGGCGGCCTCCAGAAAATTATGTGGCGGCCGCCAGATAAAATATTTTTCTAAGTGGTACCAACGGGCTGGGGGGCTCGATGGTCGTGGCCATTTTAAGAGACTATATTGATCTCCTTTAGAAAAAGAGCTCCAAATAAACGAATAAATTAAATATATGGATTTTTCTTTACTAAATAATAGTTAATAGCAAAACAAATCATATTTTAAAATTTTAGGTAGATCTGGTGGTTAATTGGTTGACCATTGAGCTCCTTAATAATAAAAAATCTTAACTTTAGAGGACTGTTATGTAAAGATGTATAAGTAAAAGAAACGCACTGCATTCTATGTTTTAATTTTGGTATAAGAATTTAAAAACAAAGATGACAGTCAGGTTTTTTTTCTTCACGACAGCTTGCACAGGCAATTTCACGAATGAGGATCCAGCTATGACTTCATAAGATAAACTTAGATACATGTACTGTGCCATCATTTAAATTCGAGGGGGCCAATTTTCGAAAATTCTTGGTTTTTTGTGTTTATTCTTGGGAACGTAATTTCGTGGGTTTTCAGTTTCAGTAAGAAAGAATACTCTTTCAATTTTTTTTTCGTTGAGGATGTAAATTTGTGGGAAAGGGCTACCCACAAATACCACGAAAATTGAGCCACCACGAATTCCAATGATTCCACAGTAAATGTGTACTAGCTTTCGTGGCCATATAAATGAAACTATTTAACTGACTGTATTAAATCTGTGTTTTTAAACTGTTAAACATCGGCTCTGTCAACATCCATCTTCTCAACCAAATATAAATACAACAACACACACATTTTTGCAAAACAAATTTTATGGCGGCCGTTAGAAAACTATCTGGCGGCCGACGGATAAAATATTTTGTTTTCACCTGGCACCAATGGGCTTCCGTTGGTAGGGCTAGTAGATATTGAGGTTTTGCCAACCCTGCACTTGCCCGATGGCAAGTGCTTAAAAATGTATTTGTCAGCCCCTGAGATTTCAATGCTGTGCTATAGTGTATGTTGTAAAAGTTATATATGCTTGATTTAAAAAAAAATTAATTGATTAATTCTTATCTTTGTTTCAAATGTCTTCAAAGTTATACGACATTATGAAATAATTTGAATAAAACGAAAATATTCTCTAAAACACTGAGAAAGATTTTAATGTATATGCGAAAATAAAAAGAATGAATCTAAAACTATCATACTGTGAATGATGGCAAACATAAGGTTGGTCAATGCCCCGTTTCACTTTTTATAGACTAACATCTCATTATTCTGACCAAGCGTATTTCCAGGGGAAAAATCTTAATTAGTTCTATATTACCATTATTTTCAACCATTAATAACTTAATGGTCGTAAAATGTTATTATCATAATTTTTTTTTACGTACAAATTGTTGACCTTCAAATTCTATTTATTTCTGTAATAAATTGCTTTAACGAGCATTTCAATCCGTTTGCGTCTTTATAACATATTCAAAAGTACCACTTAGCACCTCTAATCGAAGTCCAAAGTTTCAGTTTCTTGCTACATAGGTATTCAAAAGTGGGGAAAAAAGACATTAAAAAAATCATCATTTTTTACAGTTTCAACTTCAAACCTATGACCTTTGGGGGATGGTAGTATTTTATTTAGCAATTTTTGACTACTCCCTTTTCAAAGAATACGCATTTAATTTTGTCAAGGTTTTATCAGTTAATTTCTTGGAGGAGCTAAATATTAATTACCCTTTTTATGAGTAATCAATTTTATCTCAGATAAAGTATTGTTACGGATGGGCCACCATCAACATTGCCGATATGGAAGAAAGGGTAGAAAATACTATGATTTATGGATGGGAATAATCCGATCATAAAAGGGAGAAAATCCCAATATATATTAACCAGTTTTCCGTGGTAGAAAATCTACTATAAAGCCATTTTCCGGAGGAAGAAACTGCTATGTAATTTCTCCGAAGGGGAGGGGTGGCTAGGGGATATGGAACTTTATTTCCTATGTAGCTTGTAACGCGAGATTTGATTGGCTAGTGAGCCATGCAGTGTGTTTTTAGCTCACCTGAGCTGAAAGCTCAAGTGAGCTTTGTCCGTTGTCTGTCGTCGTTGGCGTTGTCGTTGGCGTTGGCGTAGTAAACTTTTCACATTTTCATCTTCTTCTCCAGAACCACTGGGCAGATTTCAACCAAACTTGGCACAAAAAATCACTGGGTGAAGGGGATTCAAGTTTGTTCAAATGAAGGGCCACACCCTCTTTAAAGGGGAGATAATTTAGAATTATTTAAAATTTGTAGGTATTTTTCAAAAATCTTCTTCTCAAAAACTATTAGGCCAGAAAAGCTGTAACTTGTTTGGAAGCATCCTCAGGTAGTGTAGATTCAAGTTTGTTCAAATCATGATCCCCATTGGTTGGGTGGGGCCACAATGGGGGACAAATTTTTACATAGGAATATATAGAGGAAATCTTTAAAGATCTTCTTCTCAGAAACCCATCGTGCAGAAAAGCTGCAACTTGTGTGGAAGCATCCACAGATGGTGGAGATTCAAGTTTGTTCAAATCATGGTCCCCGGCGGTAGGGCGGGGCCACAATGGGGGGATGAATTTTTACATAGGAATATATAGAGAAAATCTTTAAAAATATTCTTCTTAAAAACTATTAGTCCAAGAAAGCTCAAATTGGAGTGAAATAATCCTCAGATAGTGTAGATTCAAGTTTGTCCAAATCATGGTCCCCAGGGGTAGGGTAAGGCCATAATGGTGGATGAATTTTTACATAGGAATATATAGAGAAAATCTTTAAAAATCTTCTTCTTAAAAACATATAGGCCAAAAAAGCTAAAATTGGAGTGGAAGCATCCACAGATGGTGGAGATTCAAGTTTGTTCAAATCATGGTCCCCGGCGGTAGGGCGGGGCCACAATGGGGGGATGAATTTTTACATAGGAATATATAGAGAAAATTTTAAAAATCTTCTTCTTAAAAACTATTAGGCCAGGAAAGCTCAAATTGGAGTGGAAGAATCCTCAGATAGTGTAAATTCAAGTTTGTTCAAATCATGGTCCCCGGGGGTAGGGCGGGGCCACAATGGGGGGGGGGGTTGGGTTTAATTTTTACGTAGGAATATATAAAGAAAATCTTTAAAAATCTTCTTCTTAAAAACTATGAGGCCAGGAAAGCTCAAATTGGAGTGAAAGAATCCTCAGATAGTGTAGATTCAAGTTTGTTCAAATCATGGTCCCCGGGTTTAGGGCGGGGCCACAATAGGGGGATGAATTTTTACAAAGGAATATATAGAGAAAATCTTTAAAAATATTCTTCTTAAAAACTATTAGGCCGGGAAAGCTCAATTGGAGTGGAAGCATCCTCAGATAGTGTAGATTCAATTTTAGTTAAATCATGGCACCCGGGGGTAGGGTTGGGCCACAATGGGGGGATGAATTTTTACATAGAAATATATAGAAAAAATCTTTAAAAATCTTCTTCTCAAAAACTATTAGGCCAAAAAAGCTAAAATTGAAGTGGAAGCATCCACAGATAGTGGAGATTCAAGTTTGTTCAAATCATGGTCCCCAGGGGTAGGATGGGGCCACAATGGTGGATGAATTTTTACATAGGAATATATAGAGAAAATCTTTAAAAATATTCTTCTTAAAAACTATTAGTCCAAGAAAGCTCAAATTGGAGTGAAATAATCCTCAGATAGTGTAGATTCAAGTTTGTCCAAATCATGGTCCCCGGGGGTAGGGCGGGGCCACAATGGGGGGGGGGGTTGAATTTTTACATAGGAATATATAGAGAAAACCTTTAAAAATCTTCTTCTTAAAAACTATTAGGCCAGGAAAGCTCAATTGGAGTGGAAGAATCCTCAGATAGTGTAGATTTAAGTTTGTTCAAATCATGGTCCCCGGGGGTAGGGCGGGGCCACAATGGGGGGATGAATTTTTACATAGGAATATATAGAGAAAATCTTTAAAAATATTCTCGGAAAGTTTTCAGTCCAAAAAGCAGTAACTTGTGTGAAAGCACGGGTTGTGGAGATTAAAGTTTAATCAAACCATGATTCTCTAGAGAAAAGTGGGCCCACAAAGTGGGGGGGGGGGGGTATATAGGAATAGAGAAAAATCTTCTTACAGGTACAACAACAAAAGGGGCTTGGTATTTACCATAAAAATATGTGGATAAAAATCGGCAGATATTTTAATTTTTTTGAGCAATATCTACTGTACTTAGTTGTCAAGATATTTTGATTTTGATACTGTAATGCTAATTTGATCAGAGTTAAGGCTATTGTTGCTCAGGTGAGCGATGTGGCCCCTGGGCCTCTTGTTCTTTTTAATTGTCTGACGACGAACTATGATGAAAATCTGAAAAAACCAAACAAACAAAAAATTCAAATAAGAAAAATGAGCATTATAACACTTATTTTTACTATAAAATCAATTTAGTTAAGATTTTACTAGAATTCAATTACTAGAATTTCAAACAATGTGTTTGAAATGAAAATTATTTGGTAAGATTTTGATTGTAAACCAATGGTTCATTTCTTATATTTATTTTTATTGCAGAATTAATTTCAAACAATGTGTTTGAAATGAAAATTATTTGGTAAGATTTTGATTGTAAACCAATGGTTCATTTCTTATATTTATTTTTATTGCAGAATTAATTTTGTCTTGAAATACATTGTAAAAAATAATTTTATAAGTAGAACTAGAAATTAAAGTTGGATCTTGCCGGCAAAAGGATTCAAATTCCACTGCGAAACTTGTTTGATGAGAAAATAATTGAAATGATAACCTGCTTTTATAATACTAACACGTCTCATAACTAGAGTTAAGTTCTCATTTTGTAATTAATGATATTCTATTGTATACTTTAATCAACTCAATTATGTACGATCATTTGATTGGATGAACATATAATTAGTTAATTACTTTAATAATTGTTATGGATTTTAAAAATCAGTGAAAAAAAAACACTGAAAAAGTTATTTATTGTAACATTTTTATTAAAATAAATATTAAATCGTTATAAAATTGTTCTCATACAGTCCTTTTGGTTCCTTTTGTGCCTCTTTTGGGTCCTTTTGGGTTCCTTTTGTGTTTCTTGTGGGTCCTTTTGGGTAAATCGATGTACCGGTACAGAAGAATCCCGGATGGTTCGCACCTATTCTGTTTCGCGCTGAGATGATTCGCACCTCAATGTTTCGCACCTCCCTCGGAGCGAAACATCTCACTGTATAAAGATATTTTTCTCGTGTTATTATTGCTCTGAAATTAGCTATAACCTATATTAGAATTGAAATAAGTAATAAAAAACATTGAAACGGTGTTTGCATTTATATATGCGCCGCTAGTATAACGTTTTTCCGTTTTCGTTGGGTTTTTTTAATGAAGCCTTTGAAGCCACATGTGGTCTTTTTTTATATGTTCAGAACAAGAGGTATTAATTGTGTTGTGATAACAATTATAGCATGTCTTTCACTTGAGATTTACCTGTATTTATATGAAAAATTAGGGGTGTAGCATAGATCTAAAGGTGGGGATAATTTAATTACCTAACTTTTCTGCTTTAAACTGTACATTACTGCCTCTGCATCCATTCAACTACCATTTTTGTACCATTCTTAAATAAAAGTAATGTGTGGTAATGTTTGATAATTTCCATTCTCATATATTTATGAATTAATAATTATGTCATTGGAGAATGACATACAAATTACTGAAAAATACACACAAAAATAATACATATATAGTTCTATATATATGCAGAATCATTACTCCTAGTATAAGGAATAATCTGAGATAAATATTCAAGACACACTTAATGTGAATTTTGTACATAGTGGTAAGTTTAGAAGAAATGCATAAATTATCTTTTAAAACAACTTGCAAACGATTGTTTGTATAATTACGCATATGCAAAATAATACAAATTTTGTTAAAGTATACATATTTATTGTCGGATTCATTTTTATACTATTTTAAGCAGCAAATACAACTAAATAATTAAGATATATGTCCCTACTCAAGTGACTTTTTAAAATTTATTTTCTTAATTTACTTATATTCTTGTCATATACCATAAAAAACCATGTGTTAACTATTTATGTTTACATAATATATGTCATAAAAAAATAATAATTAGACTAACCTGACATTGTAGCGCTTCTAGTATTCTTTCCCTAAGAGAATGTTAGTCATTTAAGATTAAATTGCCAATATTTTAAAATACTATAGATCTAAAAACCTTGGTCTCATAATTATCACTTGTCTCACCATTATCTGCTCACGTCTCCAAATTTAGACTGTGTTGTCCAAGCTATTGGCAATTGATAATTCACAATGACTGAATTGGTTGTGCAATTAATTATATGAACTAATTATGGTATTATTTCAGAGAATAATTAGCATGGTCTTCCAATAATCACCGGTATTACTAATCATAACATTAATCTGTTAATTGAATAACGTTATATTGTGCCATGTGCAGGCACTTCAATAATGCTCTTAACATTTACATGTATATGTTTCATAAATCATTCATTGTTAAGAATGTATTCGATGCGAAACACCGCGGTGCGAACCATCTCAGCGCGAAACAGAATGGGTGCGAACCATCTCGGCGCTAAACATGTTTAGGTGCGAAACATCCCGGTCCCGTACCCGTACAGAATCGAACTGCTTTTACACCAACCAATGTTGTTTTGCTTGGACACGACGTTAACTATAAAGGTACAGTTAATTTTTAGAACATGTGTTTGATTGGGGATATTATCCGCTTATTCTTACATGGTTTTCTAACTAAATACACTTTTTCTGAATAAGCAGAAAAAACCGACGAAATTATTGTTAAAGTGAGATGCAAACTGCATGAAGATATTTTCCACGTCATATATTTGAAGAAAAAAACCACCATAAACTACAATAACCGTCTTGCTAGTAACATGACAATAACACATTTTATTTTCGTGTGTATATTTGTGCAATATACGTTCTGATGCATCTAAAGCATCCTGACCGATAATAATAAGTTATTTTACATTTCATTAAACGAAAAGAATGACGTTATTTGTTCGTTGGATCAGCAAAACATATTTGGTCCTATATAATATATAGCTGCAGATCTGTATGTACCTCATTGGTGGTATGAAAAAATTTTGATGGATGACAAGAGAGCTACAAACCCATTACCGGATAATTGAAAGAGATGTGTTTATTTATTGCCCACAAAAAATCGTGCTGTTTCTTTATTTAAATTAATTATATTACACGTATTTCTCTTTATATTTCAAATGTTACTTACCGTATATTCCTAACTTATGTGATGGTCAGACTGTTTCAAATTCTTGTGCAAGTTTGCTCAGCCGGTAGTTAGAGCACCTGACTGCATGTAACTTAGAGATTCAGGGGGCCATGTTTCAAATCCCGGAGAGGTCTCCGTCATTATTTCTCCCATCCCATTACACATATACTGTTAGATGAAAAATTTGATGCTCTCTATTTCAGGCATGAGAGGGTAACAATGGATTTGGGGAATGTTTTCAAATCGTTGTGGAAGTAGTTATAAAGTATGTGTGTGTAAGCTAGGAGCACATGGCTATAATTAGTGATAGTTAGTTTGCCATGGCAGCAGCTTTAATATGCCGAGAAATAAATTTGTAAACTTGTGATTTTTTAGGGTCTAAATACAGCAGATATTAGGTGGTTTGCCCTTCCAAAATTTAGCAGACCAGTGAGCTACAGATCTGTAGCTAATTGGATCCTTTTGGATTTGGTTTATTGTTACTAATATATACAAGTTGTTTAGCAAAGGATGATATTAAAATTGGATTTGGATCATTCTAATATTGTTTCTACACCAAAGTGTCAGAGGTCGTATTTAACAGGCACAGCTATTGAAGATATATGTTTATCGTTAGCAAAATACATATGTAAAGGTATTTTGAAAATAATTTCTAACTGAAACTCATTTAATTTCAGCGTCTTATCACATATATTTTCCGCTAGATTTTAACACCATTCAATTGTTAAACTAACGATGAATTTTGATGAAACATTTTATTTTCAACATTGCTCCTACTTTCATTTAATTGCAACTATATATTTCAAAGTTGATTGATTCAAAGTTGCTATCTGACATGAAACAAATAATATGTTGTTTCATCGTTGAAATGCCCGCTTGTCTATTATTCTTGGTACATGTAACTGACTGTTGTACATACATCATGCAATAATTTTGTCATATTTTGTTTTGATTGTGTTTTTTTAAATTACAGGGAAAAGATGCTGGTCCCAATTTTTACTCTTAAGATCAATCATCGGGTGAATCCTCATATGGTAACAGTTGGCCGTTACAATGGAAAACACACAGCATTGACATGTGCGACAGCAGCAGGAAAGGTAACTCTAGATATTACGATAAAAGTGGTTATTTACATGTGGGAGAAATTTACACTAGTAATGTGGTAAGCTTCAAACTGTGTAAAATATTCCCTTGTGTATTGCAAAAAACTAAAAACTTTGGAGTGTTAATTCACACATCCACGTATTTAATACCCACACATAATATTTGACTATAGATAATGTATACTTAACCACCATCACAAATAACCACTTTTATAGTAATATTCACTGTTTTGTTCACCATTTTCAAACATCCAAGTACATCATATTGTGCCAATCCCTGGTGAAGTATTGTTTGTAATTTGATAAATGTTAAGTGATTTTTGTTCAAACAATTAAATAACTTGTAAATTTTCAGGTGTTGATTCACAACCCACACATGAAGACTCAACAAGGGGGGAGACTGGATTCTTCAGCAGATAGTGATGTCAACCTACTTAGTATAAACCAGCAGGTCTCTTCCGTGTGTGCAGGAAGACTTAATCCAAGCGCCGCTAATGACATTCTAGCAGTTGGAACACAAACGAACCTTTTGGCGTACGACATTGATAACAACAGCGACTTATTTTACAAAGACGTAAGATTTATTTGCTTTTTAGCTCACCTGAGCTGAAAGCTTTAGTGAACTTTTCTGATCACATTTTGTCTGTTGTCCATCTGTCCAACTGTCTGTCCGTAAACTTTTCACATTTTCAACATCTTCTCCAGAACTACTGGACCAATTTCAACCAAACTTGGCACAAAGCATCCTTAGGCAAAGGGGATTCAAAGTTGTGAAAATTAAGGACCATGTTTATTTTCAAGGGGAGGAAAACTGAAACTTGGATGGAAGCATCCTCAGGTAGTGTTAATTCAAAGTTGTGAAAATCATGACTCTGAGGGAAGGGTGGGGCCACAATGGGGGGGGGGGTCGAACTTTTACATAGGAATATATGTTTAAAAATCTTCTTCTCAGAAACTAATCAGCCAGGAAAGCTGAAACTTAAATGGAAGCATCATCAGTTAGTATTGATTCAAGTTTGTTCAAATCATGATCCCGGGGGGTAGGGTGGGGCCACAATGGGGGGGGGGGGGGGGTAGAAGTTTTACATAGGAATATATAGAGAAAAATCTTTAAAAAATATTCTTCTCAGAAACCAATTAGCCAGAAAAGCTGAAACTTGGATTGAAGCATCCTCAGGTAGTGTAGATTTAATTTTGTTCAAATCCTGATCCACTTGGGAAGGATGGGGTCACAATGTGTGGGTGGGAGGTATGGGGGTGGGGGTGGGGGGATTTACATAGGAATATATAGAGAAAAATCTTAAAATTTTTATTTCTTAAAAAGTATTTGCCTAGAAAAGCTGTAATTTTAGTGAAAGCAACCTCAGACAATGTAAATTCCAATTCGTTCAAATCAAAACCTTGAGGAGTAGGGTGGGGCCATATTGGGGATCCAATTTTACAAAGGAAAACATTTTAATAATTCACAAAAACTAAAATGTTATATGGTTTTACTTATATGCAAGCATTTTGATCTATTGATGATTCTTTAAAATTGTTTAGACTTTGGCCCCTGGACAATTCTTGGGCCTCACAAGGGGTTCAGAGTTTGATGCAGGTTTACATCCCATATATAAACAATTGTTCATGAGTTTTTGAGAACTGCAATGCTCAACATGTGATATGACTATAAAATCATCCTGTTAAAAAAGGGACTTAATTATAAACAAAATAATATCCAGTGTGAAAAAATGGATTTTATTTATACAGGATCTACATGTACATGTATTATACTACATTGTCCAGATAGTTTGTATTATAACTCCATTAAGATGCTTTTGTCATACCTGTTCCTCAGGTGAGCTATGTAGCCCATGGGCCTCTTGTAGTAAATATCTGTTTAATGTAAACACATACAATTTTCCCATATTACGGGGGACCAGCTATGTAATTTGATCTTTCCATTATTTTCATACACTTCTGTCTCTTGAGGATTTTTTTTTCAGTTACTATAGAGAAAGCCATATGTCAGATAATATCTTTGTCAATGTACCTTGATTAGAAATGCAGAATTGCATTCAGCAAACTAGTCTCTCGGGATTGTACAAGTACATTGATATGTTTGTCTTTTATTTCCATATTCCATGTCCACAGACACCAGATGGGGCCAATGCTGTGGACATTGGAGAGTTGGGGGAAATTCCAGGACCTATGGTTATAATGGGAGGCAACTGCTCACTGCAGGGCTATGACTTGGAAGGAAATGAAAACTTCTGGACGGTAGCTATCTTTATTTTAAGATTTATGAAAAGTTTTTTAATAATTGGCATACTTGCCAACCTCCAACATGTGAAAATCTGGTCATGACCAGATTTGGAAAGTAAAAAATCTGGTCATAGCGCGTAACGACATTCACGACATATTTACCATGCATTTCAAAGGTATATACAATAGAAATATGTGTTGAAAAGTATGTGTAACATTTTATTGCAAAGAAGCATTGTAACTAACAGTTGCTGATTTTGAATTTTGTAAAATGATCTGACACAGAAAATGGTAGGTTGTGTTCAGCTAAAAAAAATGCAAAAAGAGTTTCTGCTACATTAACCTTGCTTTTGAACTCTGAAAACGATGGCATGAAAATTGTAAGTGACTTGGAAGACTGTTTTGTGTATTAAAAAGCAGTTTTACATGACTTAGGGTTTTTTAATGATTAGTCAGATCAATCCAATATTCAAATGTGCGTTACACAGAAAACAGAAAGCCTCGTTTTGTACTCGATTACTCTGTTTAAACCATGGGAATTCATTTTCCAGATAAGTTCATAGGTACAAAAATATCGTTTTCTTTTTGTTGGTTTTGATTCTGCTGGCCCCGATGAAGACCTTTTATTATTGGAAGCTATCGCACTTAATGATTTAAGCCCTCGATTTGTCAAAACAACTCACGATAACAATTAACACTTTCCTGAACTGAACACTTATCTTTTATAGCCATCGGCATTGTTTACGTAAATCCAAGCTCAGCTTGGGTTCATAACTGGAAATCAAACGCGCAACGTAATTTACGAACCAAATCCGGAAATCAGGAGATTTTCGGGTTGTTCGACAAAAATCGGGTAAAAAACCTGACCCGTCGGGTCATAAAAAATAATCGGGTGAAGGGTCGAAAAATCGGGTGTGACCCAATGAAATCGGGTCAGTTGGCAAGTATGATAATTGGGGAAATTTACTCTAGTTACACGGTAAGCTGAAAACTGCGTAAAATACCCCCACGCATATAGTAAAAAAAATAAAAACTTATTAAGCATGATAAATCATGCATCTGCGTATTTAATACCCACTCGATTTGTTTGACCATGCATAGAAAATGCGTACTTAACCACCAGCATAAGTAACTATTAACTTTTACAGAAGTCATTGTGTGTTTGGTATAGATACATGTACTAACTGGACTGAGTTTGACTTGCTACTGACCTACATCCATTTGTGTGCAGTGGTTGTTCTTTTGTCTTTGTTATGAAACAAATGATCGTATTTAAGATATTAATTTTTATTCTTTTGATTTTCTTCCTAGGTGACTGGTGACAATGTCTGCTCTTTGACACTGCTAGACTTCACAGGAAATGGACAGAATGAGGTAAAAAAAGATACATGTGATGACATTACAATAATTTGTAATTTATGTACAAAAGTCATCTATGTTCATATATTATAATCTACAATAAGATTAGGTGTTACATGATTAGGGCCCAGCTCTGCGGGCACCCTATAGTGATCAGTCTGCCCGTCTGTCTGTCTTTCCATCCTTCCGTCCATCTGCCAGTCCGAGATTGCTTTTCCGGAGCATATCTTCTCTCCCCTTAGGCCAATCACGAACTGCTTTTAGGTAAAGGATGTGCATAGCTGCAATAATGTAGCCCCCTCCGATTTTTTTAATCTGACGTTTTTTGGAGAGGGCTACAAATCCATAGGATCTCTGTAATGGTGCAAAATTAATTTTTTGATGCATCTGACTGTGGACTAAAAAGATCGTTTATATCTTAGACTTTTTGTACATAAAATGATTTTTTAATTCGGGTTGAACAAACTAACCATATATAAACCAAAACAAGATAAAACACACCAATATGTTTACCAGTCGTCTTCTTCAGCAGCCATGACAGTCCTCGCGTGATTATATGGGATTTACGCTTGGAGTTTTAATGGGCTTGATAATGTGAATGTCAGTTTAAACAAGCGTTCTTACCTCGTTCTATCACTAAAACATCATTTAAGGAAAGGGTATATTATGGAAAATTCATATTTACCGCATTTTATATGTTTAAAATGGGGGAAATCCTATATTCAGTTCAAGATCCAATCCTGAATTCTCATTGGCTGTCCCAAAAAAACCCAATCAAGGTCAGTAAACATGGCGGACAAATTCAATTTGCGTTGTTGACTTACACGAAAAATAACCGATACATAGACTATACTTGATATTTTTGGATTAATTTATGCCATACACAACTACAGTTTTTGAGTTCAGGTAAGAAATGC
Source organism: Magallana ariakensis (assembly GCA_020458035.1). NCBI lineage: Eukaryota > Metazoa > Mollusca > Bivalvia > Ostreida > Ostreidae > Magallana > Magallana ariakensis. The sequence goes on from CM035818.1 coordinate 25,931,661, forward strand.
AAATGTTATTGTTATTTATATACGATTTGAGCCGAAATCATTGCACGAGTGAATCACTCCTGCACTTGCACCATTACAGAGATCCTATGGAGTTGTAGCCTTCTCCCCCCCCCCCCCTCCAAAAAAAAAAATTGGGAGAGGGCTACATTAGGCCAAGATAAATTAATAGTGTGTTTCCGGTTCCCCGACCGACCCTAAAATTTATGAGCGACCCTAAACAATTATTTTTGCTATTTTCCCCGAATTAAAAAAAATTTGTATAAATACCTGTAATTTGAAAAATATACACACTATTTCTAGAATATTTATTTGTGAGAAACGATGCGTATTCTACAACGCAAAGGACTTTTAGCACGTTTTTGGTGAGGTGAAAAAAAAAGTACATGCTTCTTCCGTTATTTATCATTACATGTTCGAAACTAATGTACACTTTGTTGGAGCGATTATTTGCTTAAAATATATTGCTTTAAACTTCTTTTTTGAGAAACAATTATAAAATGGCAATGCAAAATGATTTTTAACTGTTTGATTATTCCCAATTTTGAGCTGCATGTGTATTCAATTTTCAGGTACGCCGCCATTACAGATGCTATTAATAGATGTGTGCATGATCGGGGCCTTTTAGTTGCCACTCACATATGCATATTACTTATTATAATCAAAGTACTTTTAAAATAAGTCAAAATGTAATTCAATATGATAAAATAGAATAAATTTAATAAAATACAAATGTTTCTGAACATTAGGAATCGTTTTACTTTTATTTTAAACAATTATGCGGCCTTATCAACATGGTCAAAGCCATTGATGCGAACATATAGTACTTGTCACTTGTAATATCAGACATCCCCTTGGGGCAAATTAATAATCAAAACACCCATAACAGAGTGTATACCCAGGTTGTCTGGGATCGGTAACCCTACTGAGCACTTCAAAGCATAAAGTCACAAGTTGGAAAAAAATCGTCGTCAGAAAAATGATCGTGTATGTATAACTTCATGCATTTTACTCAATTTTTAGGACCATTTCCCTTGCAAACTGCAATGGTCTTAAAACTGAAGATTACCGCTTGGTTATAAATTTTTGTGCATATTCATCCGAACTACGTTTTCGTTTTCCCCCTTATTGTGCGGGGGAATATATTATTGACGTGTGTCTTTTATTCGACGAAATACGGAATAATTTCTATGTTTGAGAAACACTTAATTTAGAATTGTTTCAACTGTGATTTTTCCTCGAGAAAATTATGTTGTCTAAAGAACTTTTTGGTACAGAATATTTCATCTATTTACTTGTCTCTAAATTTCTTTTCAATTTCTTCGCCAGCCCCATTCGGTATTATAAAATATAAGTGTGAATTGCATACATAACATATTAAAAATTCATTTAATGAAAAATTGTAAGACAAACATACGTAGATTAAATAAATCGTTTATCCAAATTCAAGCCTTGCTGTGTAGTCTGGTTTCTTAAAGTCCTTGACAATTATTTTCTCTGTCAATAAAATGCATTGTAACTTTGATGGAATCATTTAAAAGTTATTTATTTGGGGCAGAGAAACTCAAATGATGATGTCGATGAGCATGATGAGTTGAAAGAATTTTTTTAAGTTGGGAAGTACATCAGATTTTCACTGATTCACTAATTGAGCTCATTAAAATGTTTATAATTTTTTTTGTATTAAGTATTTCTACATAATTTGTAAACAAATTATTTCAATTGCAAGTTTGTTGGTATCAAAGAAACTGTAACTCTTCTGCATATCAACAAAAAAAATATGTACATATAGCTTCAGATCTGCAGTTCGAGCAGTTCTAGTACGATGAAAAAATTTAAATTTATATAAATATACAAATAGGGTTTTGAAGGATACAGGCTAAAGTAGTTCGAAATATATAACGTTTTCCTGGCCTTTTTAACGATTTTGATATTTTATATGCCAGTTTTTCTGGCATATAAAATATCAAAATCGTTAAAATGACCAGGAAAACGTCAGTTATTTTGGACTAAAACAAGAAATGTCAAAAAGAAAAATATAGTGATGTTATAAAGAGTGGGTACCCAGTGTGTTACCTTAAGCTTATTGGCCAAATAAACCTTATTAAAAAAAAAAAAAAAACAAAAACAAGAAACAAATTTAGGGCAGCATTCCTGTTAGTCAATATCTATACTTATAAATTAAGGCATTTTGCAAATAAACTACAAAATGCCTGCACCAGAGTACTTGCTTACACCTTTGGTATTTCAACACATGCGTGATGATGTCCGTAAGGTATAATTGAATTTTAACTGATAAGTTATTATTGTGAAATTAATCAAAAACCTACTTTCATTTTCGATAAACAAGCCAGAAATAGCAAAAATGAGAGTTAGGTGGTGGACACGCTTTGGCGGATCCAAGACAGGGATCATTTGCATCAAAATATATGCTTGCAATGAAATAATATTGAATGATTATGTAAACAGTAAATATTTTTATTAGGAACTTACCTGGATTACACATAGAAGTTAAGATTTGACAAATGTTGAATAAATGAAATAAGGCAATTCGTTTCTTGAGTGAGCGATTTTAGTTTTGATAGATAGAAGCTAGCGAAGCGCGACCTCTAGCGAACTTTCCAGAACGGGGTAACCAAGAACGCAATTTGACTAATTAAGTGTAGTACGGGTTCATCATGCATGGCGGGTAGACATTCATATCTTGAATGGGACATTTTTGGTTAATACAAAAAAGTTAATAAATGAATCGGAAAAATTTGATGCGATTTTAGTTTTGACCGAAAGAATTTTTTTCCAGAACGGGGTGCCCAGGAACGCGGTTTGACTAATTTACACTATGGCGGAAAGTGAAGAGCGAGATACTTTGAAAATTACAACTTTGGTTTTAAAAAATGCAAATAAATATGCATACACTAGCGTTTTTTTTTTAGTTTCAAACATTTTAATAGCACCACAGATTGGTAGTGAACTTTATACATTAATTGTGTTATCAAACGGGGAAGTTAAATTTGGGGGGGGGGGGGGGGATTACCCTCCCCAATTTTTTTTCCGAAACAGTCTTTTATCTGAACTTCAAATTTGGGACAGGGATAAAAATATTAGTGAAATTTGACCTAAAGAACAAAATTTCGACATATGACGTCCTAAATACCCACTCACTGGTTTAAAAAAAATCATTGTAATCATTTTCCACTCAGAATTAAGGCCATGTTCATGTATATATCATCCAAATCAGTTTAAATTTTTCATCCCTTTTCTAAATATCCAGCTATGCAGTTTTTTTTATTTCAATTTTAAAGAATAGGTTAAGAAAACTATAAAGAAATAATTCGGACACAATATATATGGAAAAAAAATATGATTCAACACTATTGCATTATGTCATTCATTTGTTAAGTGTTAATTCCCGCGCTTGCGCGGGTTATCATCTAGTTAATCTGTATTTAAATAAGATTGGGTCAATGCATAATTCGTTTATCATATTTACACATTGGGTTGTAGTAGGGCTGTCACGGTTCCAAAATTTTTCGGGTCGGGTCGGGTCATAAAATTTTCGGTTCGGTTTCGGGTTTTTCGGTTCGGGTCAACTTTCAATCAAATTCATTTTTTGTAACTTTAAAAGTTTATTTTTTGGATTTCTGCACTCTTTAATATTTACAATCTTCAACACAGTAACTAGTTTCCTGATTAGAAATTCAAATGACATTTGATGATTTGAAATTAAATTACAAAAAAACTATATTAATTCATAGAATAATTTCACCACAGATAACTTATTGAACATTTTTAAAGCCTTATGTACTACAAAGGATTATTTGAAAAAATCATTGTAAACTTCTGTTTTCATTATAAATTCCTTTCTTGATAGTTATTAATAAGTTAACCTGTGGCCGATTTTTCAATACAAGTCTTTCGTTTTAAGATATATCTTGATGCTTATTTTAATAAATGGTTGCAGGAAATTTGATATATCAAATATGTTAACAAAATAAGTATTAGTTATGATTTGAAACGAGTAAAGTCTAATGATATGTTTGTATATTTTAAAGTTGCAGGTAATGCACACCGTGTGTTCTGATTTCTGTAACAACGCTGATTTCCACACATTATTTTGCATGGATTTGACTTCTGGCTTTCCTAATTCAATCTCACTATTTTTAAATCCACAAAATTCTTACCCTAAACATTTCTATTAACAAATATTGACAACATGCTCGATGTCTAAATCGTAAGCCGCCATCTTTGTTTATTGAACTAGTTCCTCCTTTCTACACAGGTAAATGGCGTGATACTTTTATTTAGGATGAGTGACTAATCATCGGTATACATGGCCAGTTGTATATATGTCAATGTTTATTAAAAACAAAAAGTCCACACTACTGAGCCTTTCAATTTCGACGCCATTTTTCATAGAATACGGATTCTAATACACAAATCGGAACCGAACCGAAATCCGGAAAAACAGAACCGAAACCGAACCGAACAAATTGTTCCGCGGTTCTCGGTTATTTCGGGTACCCGTGACAGCCCTAGGTTGTAGGCTTGAGTATCACCAGCTACCTCACGATACGATACGCATCACGATATATCAATGCGATACATCACGTATAACGATATAGTTGTCAACTATAAATAAACTGGTATCTATGTTGCCTACCTCTATAAGAAATAGTATTGAATGAAGAAAATATGTCAACTACTTACAAAATCAATCAACAAACTGTAGATATACAGTTCAACTGATGAGCAAATTATTTCAAACTATAATTGAAATTTCTTAATGTCTTCATGTTATGTATAGTACTATGTAACTATTCTAGAAAGTCAATGAAAATTAACTCATACAGAGTATCACAATATACATGTGACGATACGATACGCGTATCGTGGGCCCTCACGATCAATACGATCGATATATCGCCGTATTGTTACACTTCTATTGGGTTGTTATATGCGACGCTCATATATATATACACATGTACATCTACTGTGAGAGTATCTTACTAGTCTATAGTTGAGATATATTGGTAGAAAGACACTTGTTGTCAGTATGGAATAAAAGGTGAAATCTTACAAACCAGTATAAACCTTTTTTTTCCTATTGTAAAAACTATTGCTCTCATTGAAAACTTCCAATAGCAATCTACCGTACAGAGAAAAAGAAATGAACTCTGTTTTTTCTCAATACTGTTTTAGTCGAAGTTTACATTAAAACAATAAAATGTTAAAATAAAATAAAATGTTTTCCCTACCTACCTACACTATTTTTTTTGAAATCTGGAATAGGAAACACACTATTAATTTATTTTGGCCTTATTGCAGCTATTGTGTGCAGTGACCTTGAACCATGTTTCTAGGTCTTAGGTTAAGGTCATAGCAGAATTATGTATAAAGCCTTGTCCAGAACATATCTTCTCTCCCCTTAGTCCATTCTGGTGTATATGGTCGAAGGGTTTGCAGTGACCTTTAATGAAGTTTGTAGGTCAAGAGTCAAGGTAATATCAGACCACGCAAAAATCCTTTTTTCAGAGCATATATACTTTCCACTTTGCCCTATTTATCTCATGCTTCACATAAACAGAGCTTTTGAGTAAAGGGTGGGTTGTGACCTTGAACCAATTCAAGGTCAAATGTGAAGGTCATAGCAGAATTATATGAAAAACCCTTGTCGGGAGCATATTTTCTCTCCCTTTACTCCAATCTCACATGTTGCCTTAGATCAAAGGGTATGCAGTGACCTTGAATGATGTTTGTAGGTCAAGTGTCAAGGTCATATCGGATCACACAAAATTTCTTTTTTTTATTCCATATATATATACTCTCCAATTAGCCCTATTTGGCCAATACTTAATTTTAACAGAGCTTTTGGTTATTGGTGTGCAGTGACCTTGAATCAAGTCAATGTGAAGGTCATACTGCATCTCTTTATAATCAGTTTTAGACCGTAGATTATTTCCCATTTGCTTAATCTTGCTCAGATTGAACAAAAATGCCTGTATGTAAGGGGCAATGAGATTGAACTAGAAGTTCTATGCCAGCTGGAAAATTTCTAAGTTATAGGTCAAGGTCAAAGCAAAATTCTCTGAAATTCTTTTCATCCTGTTGTTCATTATTTAAGTGGGGCACTTTAAGAAGTGCACCATCTCAATGTTGTCTAGTTCCCCTTTAAAAATTTGATTGCAGTTTTTTAATGGCAGCAGATATTATATTATACATAATGTTCTGTATATCTTGCCATTACATGTATCTGAGAATGCTAGGATATAAAAAGTAAACACACTTTGAAGCAGTTTTTTAATCAAAATTTATTTTGAATTTTTGAAAATATGTATATATATATTTTTACTTAATTTCTACAGCTGATAGTTGGTTCTGAGGACTTTGACATTCGGGTTTTCAGGGAAGATGAAATCCTTGCTGAAATGACTGAAACTGAGGTAATCATCTTCATAAATTATCTTATTAGGTCACCTGAGTCACTCGTTTTGCAGTCTGTTTTCTACCGTCTTTGTTGGTAGTGTGTTGTGTATACATGTATTAAACAATTTAACATTTTCAGATTCTTATCTAAATCTACCAGTAATATCTCAACTGAATTTGGTGTGTAGCATCTTTAGGAGGAAAGACACATTCATTATAGATTTACATCCACCAAGTATGCCAGGGACGATTCCCTCTATATTTCTCATGGAAATTAACTGTAATTCATAGCTCTAGAAACTGACAGGACTGAAATTTACATGCCCCATTTTCGATTGGTCGAAACTTTCATTAACCTATGAAAAGTCACAGACTGCATGAAATAATCATGATGATGTACGTCAGACTCAAATTCCCATTTAAGACGAATTGGCAATTTCTTTTATTTAACATACTGATGTACATTAACTATAATTAATTAAGTTAATTTTACTTACTCTTTATGATTAATTCATTAATTTGTTAAATGAAAAATGTAAATATAATATTTGATGATTCTTGCTGGTTATATAGGAAGTGATCATTGCAGAAAAAAAAATTACATAACCCGGCAACATGGATTATATTTTTTCTGCAATGTCGCCACCTTTATATCCTGCATGAATCACCAAAGAAAGCATTTTATTGTTTTAAGTGAATCCTCTACTGGAATGTATATACTCAGGTGACAGAGAAGACCTTTGGGCTTCTTGTTTAATCATAGTTTGAATTTTTTGACATTGTCAAAAAGATTTTAACTTGATACATGTACTAGTGCTAATAATATGTATGTAATTTAACTTGCAATGACAGCACAGTTTTGCAGTTAATTCAAATATAAATCATTTTGGGGCAGTAAATGTCTACAGACAGACTAAATATTGACCCTTTTATTTCAGGCAATTACTTGTCTGTGTCCAATGAACAACACTCGATTTGGATATGCTTTAGCAAATGGTACAGTTGGCGTGTACGACCGTACATCTAGGTACTGGAGAATAAAGGTATGCAATGAGTAATGTCTGACAATGAAAATTGTCAATTGAATATAAGCTGTCATCGGCAATTTCTGGGGGGAGAGAGAGAGAGAGAGAGAGAGAGAGAGAGAGAGAGAGAGAGACCTGAGCTGAAAGCTCGTGAGCTTTTCAGGTCACTTTTTGTCTGGCGTCTCTTTGTAAACTTTTTACATTTTCGACTTCTTCCCCAGAACCACTGGGCCGATTTCAACTAAACTTGGCACAAAGCATTCTTAGGTAAAGAGGATTCAATTTTGTTAAAAATGAAGGGCCACACCCTCTTTTAAAAGGAGATAATTAATTTAAAAATCATTGAAAATTTGTTGATATTTTTCAAAAATCTTTTTCTCAAAACCAATTTGGCCAGAAAATCTGAAACTTGTGTGGAAGCATCGTCATGTAGTGTAGATTTAAGTTCGTTCAAATCATGATCCCCAGGGGTAGGGTGGGGCCACAATAAGGGATGGAATTTTTACATAGATATATATATATAGTAAATCTTTAAAAATCTTCTTCTCAAAAACCATTTGGCCAGAAAAACTGTAACTTGTGTGGAAACATCCTCATGTGGTGTTGATTTAAGATTGTTCAAATCATGATCCCCAGCGGTAGGGTGGGTCCACAATGGGGGGTCAAATTTTTATCTAGGAATATATAGAGAAAAATCTTTAAAAATCTTCTTCTCAGAAACCATTCAGCCAGAAAAACTGTTAATCATGTTGAAGCATCGTCAGGTAGGGTAGATTCAAGTTTTTTTCAAATCATGATCGCCAGGGGTAGGATTGGGCCACAATGGGGGTTAAATTTTTACATAGGAATATATAGAGAAAAATCTTTAAAAATCTTCTTCTCAGAAACCGATTGGCCAGAGAAGCTGAAATTGGTGTGAATGCATCCATGGTTAGGTTAGATTCAAGTTTGATAAAATCATGATCCATCCTCAGGGGTAGGGCAGGGCCACAGTGAGAGGTCAAAATTTTACATCGGAATATATAGAGAAAAATCTTTAAAAATCTTCTCAGAAACCAATCAGCCAGAAAAGCTGTAGCTTGAGTGGAAACATCCTTAGGTAAGGAAGATTCAAGTTTGTTTAAATCATGATCCCCGGGGTAGGATGGGGTACAATGGGGGATGTCAATTTTTTACATAGGAATATATAGGGAAAATTTTTTAAAAATCATCTTCTAAAACACAATTTGCCTTGAAAAGCTGTAATTTAAATCAGTACAGATAGTGTAGATTAAAATTTGTCAAAAACATAATCTTCGGGAGTATGGTTGGGCCCCAATGGGGGGGGGGGGGCATCCAATTTTGCAAAGGAAAACATTTAGATTTATAATTCACAAAGACTCAAATGTTTTTATGTATGGTTTTACTTATATGCAAGCATTTTGACATATTGTTAATTCTTCAAAATTGTTTAAACTCTGGCCCCTGGACATTCTTAGGCCTCACAAGCGGTTCAAAATTTAATGTAGGTTTATATCAACTTTATAATCCATGTATAAACAGTTGTTTAAGATCTTCTCAAGAACTGCAATGCTTAATATGAGATATGACTGTAAAACCATCCTGTTACAAAGGGGCTCAGTGATAAACATAAGAATATGCAGGGTTTTTTTTTTTTACACAGGATCTGTTATATGACATATTCAGATATTTTGTATGTAACTCCATAAAGCTGATTTTATTTTGTTTATTGTTGCTCAGGTGAGCGATGTGTCCCATGGGCCTCTTGTTTAGTGATTATGATTTGGTGTTTGATACTTTTGTAAATGTTTAAAAATGAAATTTAAAAACCAAAATGTGCCAATATTTCATAAGATGCTACAAAGATAGTTCTGTAATTTATTTGATGTAGCTGAATTCTTTATCGCAAATCTTACATGAAAGTATTCGCTACGACAGATGTAGCATTGCGTTGAGTGATGACACTTTCTAATCGGTGTGTATTTCAATTGTGATTCGAAATAAAGATTGTGATTGGCGCATTTATATAGACCCGCCCATTTATCAAATGCATGTTGAGAACATGATGCTAACACGTGGAAAGATATGTCGGAGAAAGAAAACATCTCATGAAGTTGTACTAGCAAGTTAAAAAATGATATTCAACAAACGGGGCGATGTTCACGTACATGTGTAAATAATATTAATGAAAAGAAAAAGAAAAGTTCCCTAAAAGCAGGAATCGGCGCATATAGATTATCAGTCACAGATTGTACTTCGCTTATCGAATTATGTTATTCAGTTCATTGTGAAAAAAAAATCGCCAGAAAATGTTTAGTGAACAAATAAATTTTACGTTACCGTTCATAATGTACCATTTACTGTATATATGGAAAATCGCATGAGTTGAACAGTTTTTACTCACAAAAAACTTGTTGCAAAATGTAGATCCACGGGAAAGTTCGGGTTGACACGCCGTGAAATCCATTAGACATTTTACAGCATATGTCTTCACTGTTTTGTTTACAATAAATCTGTACTGAAAATCTTTGAAACATCGTCAACAGCTCCGTCAAATGAAGAAGTGTGGTTTGGTTATATACTTGGAAAAGTGTAAAATTGTGACTCGATCTGCACGTGAATTTTACAATCCGAGGTCGATTAGTGTGTTTGAGAGAAAGTCAGTGTCAACGTCAGTAGTAAATATTGTGTGATGAATATCGAAGAACAAATAATAAAATGAATGTTTCTACAGACTAAGTGAGTTACAAAACAACGTTTATCACAGATCAGTCCAAAATTGAACACGTTTACATGCCGTAAATTTAAAATTTTTGGTATGATTGAAAACACATGCACACTTGTAGTTTTAAGTGTGTCATATTAATCGGTCAAAGTTCAATAAAATGCAATATAGGCTATGTAATATTTATTGTCAATATCTGTTGTGAATTCTTTGGAATGAGCTACAACAAATAAATACTGCCTCATCTTAAATTGATGCGTTAAACAGTTAAAATGATTTGAATTTATCGATGAAGTATGTATTATATTGAAAAATGAATTGGGGATTGAACCTGCTTAAACAGCGTGGTTTTGACAATTGTTTACACAAAAAAGAAGATGCGATTATCGTGAGAACTCTTAGTCAATTCTTGCAGTGATTTAGTTTTTACAGTTCAGATACAGAGTTAACGACACATCTGGCAGTTCGTGCATAAATTATCAATACCACGTTAGCAGGTAAGAGTGGGCGGGTACTAAAACGGCCAATGAAAATGCTTGTTTTATAACTGCAACTCGCGATCCCAATAGTGTCGTCACTCAACGCATCAGTTTATCGCTCGCAGCGAATACACCCAAGGAAGATTTGCGATAAGCCTTTAAGCCTAGAAATAAATTACAAAAGTTTTATTGTTGAATATATGAACAGACATTTATATACCATATGCAGTTATTTTGAGCTTCTAACATGATGAAAAAATAAAAATAAAAAGCAATGCATTATAAAAAAAAATGTGCAATGTTCATTTAATTTGTGTAAAAACCTGTAATATAAAACACTTTAATTTATAAAGTTTATTCTTTAGGGATTGGGGGGGGGGGGGGGAGCTAAAATTAATTTTTAAAAAATATTTTGTGTTTGTAGTCTAAGAATCAAGCATACACAATCCATAGTTTTGACCTTGATTCTGATGGGGTACCAGAGCTAATCACTGGCTGGAGCAATGGCAAGGTAAGTCAACGCATGTCATCAACATGTTCGTCATTAGCATTTACTTCATCAACATGTACAACATCAACATTTACTACATCAACATGTACTACATCAGCATGAACAACATCAATAATGTACCTCATCATCATGTATGTCATCAGCATGAACAACATCAATAATGTACCTCATCATCATGTATGTCATCAGCATGAACAACATCAACATGTACATCATCAATATGTACCTCATTAATATGTACTACATTTACATACTGGCACTGTACCAGTTATCGGCTAAAATTTATCATTTTCTTTTGGTACTTCCTTATTTCTTGATTTTTTGGATAAAACTTGACATACTTTAAATGGTGAACTCCTTATTTATCATTATTTAGCACCTAAAACATCATGTTTTTGTGCTTTTTAGCATGTCCCAAATTTGCCGAGTTTTTACGATTTACTGTACCAGTAATTAGCTTCATCAGAAAACACACGATTTGGAAAGGCTCGGAAATAGAAAACACACAATGAGTTGGAAAAAAAACATACACCATTGCAAATCTTGAGAGATTCTTTTTATCACATTTTATCCTGTCTTTTGTTAAACCTCAATCCTTTTCTGTAAAAACTATAATTGTGAGTCACACAACGCATTTACTACAAGACGTCAACACCTTTATGCATGAAGAAAAGATTAACAAACAAGCATTTCATTTTCTAATATATTTTTATCAATTTATGAAAGAAATGAAACAGGATTAAATGCTTCACATTTATAATTCTACACTTTTCAACTGAATTATTATGTTACTTTTTCATTCTACGTCAATCATCCGCCTAAAACTACGTAATGTTTAATTATGACGTCACATGGCATAAGAAAACACTGGGTGCGTTCATAGTGCTGCCATTGGTAGACAAATGTTGTGGCCAGTGGTTGCAGATCAAATTAAACAGGCAAAAAGTTATCAACCATAAGCAACTCATTGCAGAGAAAAGTTTTACTCTCTTAAGAGAAGCTACCGTCACTTCTTAATGGAATCCAAAAAGACCGGCAATAGACGACCAGAACCTTTCATATTTGAAACAGAAATGCAGTCAATTTTAGAAAATGATCCATCATTCAAACCGATTGTCATGAGAAGTTCATTTGGATTAGATGAGATTAACAACAATAATGTTGAAGACACAGATGAGGCAGATGGTGATGAAACAGCAAGTATCAGTTCATCAAGGTCGTCAACTCCTAATCCAAGCAGGACACCCAGAGAAAAAAAGAGAAAACTTGATGAGCTGAAAGATTTCTAACTGAAAGAGACAAAGAATTTTTTAAGCAGATAAATGAAATGCAACAAAAAACCAACAGCATCCTGGAATAGCTTGTTGAAAAGTTGTGAAAAAAACCTTTAAATGTTGACCATGGGAGACAGAAACAGCCATTACATTAAGTTTAGTAGATGTCAACTGTTTTCTGGTTGTTAATTTTTTGTGACATTTCAAGGAGAAATACAATACATGAATCTACACATTACAAGTTAATTTGTATCATACCTTGTTGAAATTTGTTTTATTTGATTGCATCAATTATGGAAACAAAAACAAAATACATTCATGGTATAATTTTTTTGTCATGAAAATCACAAGATTCATTTTATGAATTTGTTTTTCTTTTAATTGATAAAGTTATAAAAATTGTTCAGTGTTCTTTGTTCTTCATTGTTGAATACAACAAAATTCACAGCTGGTCCATCATTTGCTGTCTCAGATGTATGCCATGGATTTGCTGTCCATCTCTAGCAAATACAGCATCCTCACAAATTCCAACTTCATTGACTTCAGGAACATCAAGGACATATCTTTCTAACATACACAAATTGTGCAAAACACACACAGCAGACACAAATTTAAAAGCATGTACATATTGCATGAATCAAAGCACAAAAGCCTTCAAAATTTGCATTCTAAGATTCCAAATGCTCGTTCAATTACCTGCCTGCATTTGCTATGGACATAATTGAAGCTGCGTTGTTGTTGGGTAAGGTTTCCACAGCCTCGGAAGGGCGTTATAAGCCACTCCATTATAGGAAAAGCAGAGTCTCCCAAGATGCAATAACCATTAGGAATTTTGTTACTATTTTGAAATAAATCTGAGTATCTTAACACAGTGGCATCATGTGTGCTGCCAGGGTTCCCAGTCCAAACATAAGTGAACTCCATTTTTGAGTTACAGCATGCTAACAGTACAATGGAATAAAACTTTTTTCTGTTAAAGTAAGAATGGGGTTGTTGCACTGAAGCCTTTATTGGTATATGACTTCCATCAATAGCACCTAAAACATTTTGAAATTCAGACTTTTCCCCAAATTGCTGACAAGTTTCATTCATTTTGGCTGGAGTTTCTGGCCATGTTATTACTTCAGGCATAATCTCAAGGAGTGCTAATGAAACTCTTGTTATACTAGTATGGAAGCTACTCTTTGCTATTCCAAATCTGTCTGCCATCGAACGAAAACTCTCTAAGTTACCAATATACCAAAGAAACATGAGTAGTTCTTTTTCCAGATTTGGTTGTGGGCCTGTAAGTTTAGTACCCCTGGTATATACATTGGACCGAGTAAGTCTTGCAATTGTTGATTGGAAAAGTTTTCCTGGTGAGACGAAAGGGCAATTTAAAGTCATCAATAGAGTACTGAGGAATGGTAATCTCATAGTAGTTGCAAATTTTTGTTATGGAATCTGACCTTCATTCTTCGTGCAGATTGGTTATTAAATCTGTGTTTTGCAAGTGATGGATAGACATGTGCAATATATGGTTAAACTGTTGTTGTTGCTGTATAATTATGGCAGAAACAATGTGTTGTCTGTTGCCATGTTTATAAATCAATATTACCAACGTTTCCATTGGAGTGCCATTGGTAATAATGGTAACACTGGTAACATTGTTAAAATAAATAACATTTGTATGCCAATACCCGTTCAGGGTTTATTGGTACAGTTGGTACCGTTGTAATCTAATTGCACCAATGTTATATTAAAAGTTGGTACCACTGGTAGAACCCTGAACTGTGTAATATCAAAAATTAATTACATGAGTGATATCAAGCTTAAAGATCATTTTTTTTTTTCATTGTTTAATCTATAAATTGGTTTACAAATTCATTTTTATACATATATGTGCCCACAGATTGATGCTAGAAGTGACAGAACTGGAGAAGTGATATTCAAGGACAATTTTACCAGTGCAGTTGCAGGAATTGTACAGGTACGGTCGTGAATTTAGCAGTGTACACAATGCCATGTTCATATAGTTATACACTTTTGAATCAAATCTTGCAATCTGTAAAAACTTCAGTATACAAACATTTTTGCAACTGCTCAACCTGTGTCAAGTCTGAAAAAGTCATTTAAAATAAATAATAGGGTCATTGACTCATTGATCGTTTCCTGATCAAAAATTAAGTTTTGAAGTCACAATTTGCATGTAGTCAATGTTATGTGTTTTTGGCTCATCTAAGGTCTGATCAAAGGACTAAGTGCATTATTATGCATTTCTTGCCCCCAAAATTAAACTTCCATAGAATGCTTTAAAAATAAGGTTGAAGATAGTTAAAATCTTATCAAAAATAAGTATGTAAATAGTGATCACCCCAGTGACGTCATAATTAATAAATGACGTCATGAAGTTTTTCTTATTTTATAAAATTAATATTTTGGAGCAACAAATGGGTGTTTTCCGACGGTTTTTTGACTGGGAAACATCGAGTGCATGCTTGCTCAAGTACCATTATTAACTATGATGTGTATAATTATAAGAACAAAAACATATGTAAAAATCGTACTTGAGCAGACCTGCGCTCTATGCTATCAAAAGCCAAAAATGAAGGAAAAATGACAATATTTTCATTTTTTTGCGAAGTTGCGGGAATTTGCCCTAATTTGTGACGTCATAGATGAAAAGCTATTGGACAATGATGACTAGTATCAAGATCAATGTAACAGACATCCTCTGTATAATGTTTTATGAAGATTTGATTTTGATACGTCGATACTATTTAAAAACTGATTAAAATTGGGGGAAGATATTTGACAATACCAAATATAGTCCTTTGTCTGTTGTTGTCATTTCCTTTTAACATTTTCATCTTTTCAAGAACCATTTTGCCAATGTAAAATTAAAGCAAACTTGGTACAACAAATCATTGAGTGAAGGGTTTGCATGCACGGATCCAGAAAATTTTTCCAGGGAGAGTCTGACGGTTATTCGAGTTTGCCGGGGGGGTCCAAGGCATATTTTTGGTAATTTTATAATGTATTTTAAAGAAATTTGAATTTTACCTGGGGGGGGGGGGATCTTATTCTCATGAACCAATTATACTGGCTGCAGAAGTCAAGAATGAGAGATAAACATTTAGCCTGTAATATAAACTTTTACACAAGCCTCTAGATACATGGTAGATTTAAATTTGTTGGAATCATGACACAAAAGGGTTCAAGAAGATCGAGGCCTTAGAAAACAGGGGTTCAAAGTTAATCATGTAGCGGTAAATGATAAAAAACTTTTAAGTATTGGGGGTGGTGTTCAATATACCGGTAACATAGAAATTAAAGGGAAAATATGTTTGAAAAACATGTAAATTGTGAAAAAATTATGGAAGAAAACTACCGGTAAATGCAAGTACTGTACATAGAAATTTTAAATACCTAATCCTTGGTTTGGAAGGGGGAGGGGGTGTTGTTTATATTTCAATTTTACATTGTGATTTATTTGGAGAAAAATATCTTTTGAAGCTTTTTATTTTCAAGAAATTGTAATTTAAAATGAAGTTTTTTGAGGATGTTTCAGATATATTCATGTATATTCATACTGCTTGGGGTCTGAAAAGGGTCACCTTCAACTTTGGGGAGAGGGGTTGGTTGGTGGAAATTGATTTCTTCTGAAGATGGAGGCAATAACTTGTAAGATCAGAAAGGGCTACACTGGAGCTACAAACTGGAGCTACATTGAAGCTGCCAGGGATCAGGGTTACAAGAATTTACTTCACTGATTTTGAAATGAATATTATTAAATTTGTTTGCATGAAATTGAGACACGTAATTCTATAATTCTATTGTATTTTTAAAAAAAAATTTTAATAAAAAGTAACAATAGTATTTTAAATACCGGTGTATAAATATAGCTTAAAAGTTAACAAATGTATACCGGTTTCATATAATATTTGGAACTCGCGATATATTGAAGCCGGGTTTTAAATATCGCTGCAATATTTTTAACCCCCCCCCCCCCATCATAAAATAATGAACTCTGGGTTAAATTTTTTATGGCAGCGATATTTTGAACCCCCCTCTAATTTTCAGTGCTATTGGAGAGGGGTTCAAAATATATTAGCCGCGATATTTTATATCCCCCTCTAATTTTCAGTGCTATTGGAGAGGGTTTCAAAATATTATAACCGCGATATTTTGTATCCCCCTCTAATTTTCAAGCGACAGTACAGCTGAAAACACATGTGTGAATAACTTCAGATTTACCCATTGTATCGTTAGGAAATACGAAATAACGTTGATTGTGACAGTTGAAGTACATAAAAATCCTTTTTACATACCTAATTAATGTAATTATGAGCTTCCGGAAATTTAAGGGTCGAACAAACCGAAATAATCTTATAGCGTTTATTTGTACCACGTGGATTTTGATTGACAGTAATTGACACGTGCTGAAAACTACAATATCTTTGCCCGACTACGGTCATCATGGTATACGAGATAAAAGGGACTCTCTAAACGGAAAACATCATCACTTTCTCGATAATTTATTAACGTTTACCAATTTCAATTCATTTTAAAATTAACAGACATAAATATGTCAAATTATCCCTCAAGGGGCCTCATTTACAAAAATGAATTTAGGTTGTAGCAACTCCTACGATAAACACGCAAAATACATGCTTACAAAATAATAACTGTGGTTATTTTAAAAACTTTGAACAATTATTACCTTATTTTCTTTGCCAATTCACTCAAGTAAGCAGGCCTACCCGGTCTCTTACTCGACATGCTGGTTTGTTTATAGTAAATACGCATGCGTAATGGCATAGAAAGTGGAACCCTGTAACACGTGGCGATGTATATATGTATAGGTTATACCTAATTATTAATTTTAATGAAATAATTAGATTTATTTCACGGAGAAATTTGTAATTTTCTGAAAGTTTATACATTTATGAGTAGAACAAAAATACCGAACCCGATCGGAAAATTTGTTCAAGTCGGTTTTTAATAAGATGCGCCGTACTGTCTCTTTCAGTGCTATTTGAGAGGGGGTTCAAAATATTATGGCCACGATATTTTGAATCCCATTTCCAATGGCCGCGATATTTTGACCCCCCCCCCCCTATTTTTCAGTGCTATTTGAGAGGGGGTTCAAAATATTATGGCCGCGATATATTGACCCCCCTAACTATTTCTGATTCCCATTGGAGAGGGGGTTCAAAATATTATGGCCGCGATATTTTGAACCCCCTCTCTAATTTTCATTGCTATTAGAGAGGGGGTTCAAACTCTCCAAAAGCAATAAAAATTAGAGGGGGGGAGGTCAAAATATCGCGGCCATAATATTTCGTGGTATCAAAATATTATATGACACCTGTATACTTCCATGATAGCATTTTAATAGCTAAATAGTTAACAAATGAATATACTTCCATCAGATGACATCATGGTCAGATGAGCTATGTGGCCTCTTGTAGTAATTGTATATAAGGATCAATATTTATTGTGTGATAATTATACAGGCAGATTACAGACTGGATGGGTCCCAGCAGCTCTTGTGTGTATCCACAGATGGGGAAGGTTCGTCATTTTGTTATCTCCAGTTCAGATGGTATTCAAGGTCATGATAGGTTGAATAAAATATACAGTAAAACTAGCATAGACTGATTTCTTAGGGACTAGTGGACTACTTCGCTATATTGTCAAAAAAAAGCTACAGTACATAAATTATTATATCCGTATAATGAACTTCTAGTGATAGAAAAAGCAAATTTGCAATAAACATGCATGTTTTATTTTATGACTCCAGAAGTGCTCATTGAAACATTGAAGTAAAATCCTACCATGGAAGCCTAAAATTATTGGATTTTCCATTGAAGGATTAATGTGGAAAATCAATTTTAAAAAAAATAAAGTTAAAGGTATATGTGGCGTATTTTTAGTGAATAACAATAAGATCTGATTATTTGCTTCATTTCTTTACTTAAAGATAGGACTTTCACACAAATTACACTTTATAAGTCAATCGCATAACAAAGATACAAGAAATCAAAATAATATTTTTTATTTTTTACTGGCACAGTAAAAAATACAAAAGATTTGAATAACACCGCCTTAAATGGGTCACGTGACAACGATCTCGGTCTATCAACAACAATGACGACGACGAGAAAGATAGTTATACCGTTAATTTTGACAGATTTGGCAATGAGAGAAAAAAGAGACAGGAACAAAGGAAAGATTGTCATCGCAGACCATGTAAATTGATGGAATAGGAATTAAAGCCAAATTAAACTTAAGTTTCCATCATGAAGTTGTAGGGGTTTTGCTAGTCAGGTTCGTGTTCCATGAGTTCCGTGTTTTTACATTATAAGTTATAAACCATAAATGGATTTTCGTTTAGAGGAATTTTTTAATAAAGAATAAATAAACACTCTCAGTACATGCATCCCTCAGGGAGAGGGGGTATTTACTACGTTTACCGAGTCGATGATGCTTAAATCGTGTTTCATCTTTATTACACATAATTAACAATTTATATTGTTTTACATTAATGAATATCGGAATAATAATGCCTCGACTATCCTCTGATATAAGAATTATCTAATTTAAGGCATAAAAAATGTGATTCTAATTTGTAAACAAACTGTTCTTTCATCGTGTTTTTAATGGTAGGTTTTCCCACACTCATGCGCAGTGGCGTTATAAATGGCAGATCACATTAATATTCATCAGACGTGCAGCAAAGTTTAGAGACAAATAACTAAAGACAGAACATGTTTTAAGGGCCAAGAGTTTGTGAAAAGTCTAATTATAAGAAGCATGATGTATATTTTTACTCTCACTCATGTCAACAATTTTATTCCAAATACGCCACATATACCTTTAATCAAATATTAATTGTTAACTTTTAAGAGTTTAAAACAATTCATGATAACCATATATAAATTTGTTGAATCCGAGTTCATTTTATCTGTTAAGTTATACATGGAATTGTTAAATAATATACCACAGGTCACACAAACTTTACAATATCCATGATTTCCTTAAAAATTATGTCGATGTTTGTACAAGATTATGGAGAAATTCTTGTCATTAAGGTGGTATGGGACACTTCCATGTTGTGACGTATAGTTTCTTTCCCAATATTGTCCCTAACAGCATAGCGCAGTGGGTTAGAGGGTTTACTACGAATCTGTAAGTCATGAGTTCGAATCCCGCTGTGTGTTTTACAATTTTTACCTTTCCAAATATTTTTAAAAGCTATTTTTGGTTAAATATTGTAAAATTTGAAAATTCTAAAACGGTGAAAGTATATCAATTATAATGTACTTTAATCCACATTAATATCGACAGATGTCCCATACCACCTTGAGATATTTTCAATTTTTTTAATAAAAATATTCTTAAGGGGAATATGTGCGGCCATCTTTTACATTTGAGCATAAGAGTGTAAACATTTCTTGAACTGGCTTGTTTCTGCCCGAAACTGACCAAAACTGTTGCCAAAAGATATAAAAGCAATAAATATGAGATTCTACATGTTGTTTTGTATGCAAATTATGCATACAAAAACAGGACAATGCCTTTTTAATCACTTAAAACAGCTGTCAAACTGCGCAGCTACAGACTTATTTTGAAGATTTAAAAATCTGAAAAAAATATGAAGGGGGTTCATTGGTGTTCTCCCTACAACCATTTATTAAGGAAAAGGTTGAATTTTGCACATAAATGTAGAATTTTTGCCTCAAAATAGGGTACCCTATTTTTATCAGTCGACATGGTATCTATTTTTAGAACAAGAAAATTCCAGGCTATACTTAGAACTCCCGTGTCTATGGAGGCCCATTGATGTTATATTTTCATCGATAAAAATAAATGTCAATTCAAAACAATCTGGACTGAATGTGACAGACATCTCTATACCAGTTCCAATTGTTTTGTTTTAGTTCTATGAGTATAAATTAAATTAAATTCTTTTTAGAAGTAGGATAGGGGTCCAACATATTAATTGCCTTAAAGAAAAAATATAATGTACCTCCATAGACACAGACAAAAATATCTCGTGCAAATTGATGGTTTTTGAGACTCATTTTAAGAATGGGGTACCCTCTTTTGAGACAAAGTTACAACTTAAATAAGCAAGCTTTGACCTTTTGCTCAACAAATGGTTGTAGAGTAGACACTAGTGACCTCCTTTCATATTTTAAAATCTTGAATTTAAGTCTGTAGCTGCGCAGTTCAAAGTGATTTAAAAATGCATTGTTCTGCCCTTGTATGCATAATATGCATACAAAACAACATGTTAAACGTCATATTTATTGCTTTTGTATCTTTTGACAACAGTTTTAGTAAGATTTGGACAGAAACAAGCCAGTTCAAGAAATGTTGACATTTTTATTCTTAAATGTAAAAGATGGCTGCACATCCCCCTTAAGGTGGTATGGGACACCTATCAATATTAATGTGGATCAAAGTAGTACATTATAATCAAAATACTTTCACCATTTTAAAGTTTTCAAATTTTACGATATTTGACCAAAAAATATGATTGTTTTAAAAAATTTTTGAAAGGTAAAAATTATAAAAGCCCCAGTGGGCTTCTAACTTGTGACTCACAGATTTGTAGTTAACGCTCTAACCCATTGCACTGCGCTGTAAGGCAACAGTTTTGGGAATTTCAAAGAAAAAAATTATAAAATAAAAATTATGCTTGATTTTATTGCTTATTTCGATTGGAAGTATGTCACAATATGGAGGTGTCCCATACCACCTTAAATGTAAATAACTTCTAAATGTTTCATCATCAAGTAAATATATCTAGGGTAGTTTGGAATTGACCGGGGTAAAGTTAACATAGAAGTCCTCATTTTCATTTGAATTGCAGTGAAAGGATATAATCCAGCACCAAGAGAGATGAGAGGGAATTTGATGGACTCCAATCTGGAACAGGACACAATCAGAGAATTGGGCATGAGAAAACAGGTTTGTGAATTAGAGGAAGCTAGTGAACTGGTCCAAGGAGTTACATATATGGCTTGTTCTAGGCTATTCAAGGATACAGAAACAGAGTTAGAAATTCTAACTATGATTGCATAGTTAGAATTTCTAACTCTGTTTCTGTATGTGCGTGTTAAAGACGGAGGGTCACGGATTCTAGCTGATTTTAACATTTAACAAATAACGCCATTTCAATCTTTATCAAATTTCCCATACCAAAAATAAGTACATTTTAAGTACGAAAAAAAAGTACAATAAAAGCACTTAAAAAGTATACTTTTTTCGACTAAATTTGGAACCATACATTTGGTCGTTCCAAATTAAGTCAAAAAAAGTACTTTTGTTAAAATCAAAAGTATAAAATAAGTATACTTTTATATCATTTCATTTATTTATGAAGTACAGAAAAAGTATAAGTATAAAAAACATACAGTGTACTAAAAGTATACTTTTAGCACATTTAATCAGTTTTAATACAGAAAAAGTATACAGAAAAGTACAAAAAAAGTATGTTTCGAAAGTATAAAAAAGTATGTTTCAAAAGTATAAAAAAAGTATGATTAAAAAGTACAAAAAAGTATTAAGTACAAAAAAAGTACAAAGAATAGAAAAGTACAAAAAAAGCAGTGTAATTTAAAAAAAGCACAAAAAAAGTAGACAAAAAGTACACATATAGTTTAGTTTGAAAGCACAAAAAAGTACAAATTTAGGTCAAGAGTCAAAAAGCACAAATAAGTATTTAAAAAAGTATACAAAAAGCACAAAAAAGGTACCTTTTTAGTACTATTTCAAGTACCAAAAAAGTACATTACAAAACATCAAATAATTTTATACCTCGATCATCAAGAAGAGTCTGATAATTTGTAATGGTATATAGGTTTTGTAATTAAACTTAAAAATCTATACAAAAGCATGATGAATTATGCCATGGCTGTCATCTAGTATATGTTGCCTTCAATATTTCAGCAGTGTTATAGACTGTAAATCTTTTTTGGAGGAGACAGCACATTGTAATAACTTCTCAAGTTGATAAGTCACTAGCATATCACACAGTTAACAAAGTCTTGAAATCTCCCCCGTTTCTAAATACCATCGTCCTGCAGTAATGGGTCAGCATACAACTCGAAACTGTATTTTGAATCTCGATCCTTCCTAAAATGTATGTAAAAGAATATTATATGTAGTGATTACCACTTAGCTGTAAATAACCCTAAACTTACATGTGTGGTAGCTTTTCATTAATCAGAATAACGCACCCATGTTTAATAATGCATGTGGCCACTACCTTGAGAAAACTGGTCTCTATAATATGACTTGCTTATCATATTTGAAAACAGGCAATTAAAATTTAATTGTGGTCAATTTTTTTTAATATAGATTTTACGTACATGTATTACATGTATATTTATTATTCTGCCATGCGTACGACCAGTTCTCGTCGAGTACCAATTCTCGCCAGTGCACTGTGACGTCATTTTATCAAATATATGAAAAAATGATGAAACAATGCACTGGCGAGAAATGGTACTCGGCGAGAACTGGTCGCACGCCAGTATAGTTTACCTGCATTGCATTTTGTAAAACATACATGAAAAAAAAAGACCATTTATATACTATGTATTACTATTTAATTACCATACACACACATAATGACTTACTGTATATTTCATCTGTTATTAATAATGGTACTAAGATCTTCAATCTCTTGTACTGTCTGCTGGACTTTGTTGTGATTTTTTCTGCAATATAAATTAATGATACATTGGTTTTATTCTTACAAAATTTAATCAAGAAATGTATTTCTTAAAAAAAGATCATAACATATATATAATTTATAAATATACATACATTATGTTTACTTCTAATTGACAGAAAAAGCTGATTTACCCATGTTGACATTTTTGTCTTCACCATACATGCACCAAAACACCATAGTGAACTGCTCTTCAATTGGATTTAAGTCACATTCTCAAGTCTATTTGGCAATTCTAATGAGAATTCTGAAGAAAAAAAAATTAACAAATTTTCAATACCAGTCCAAAACTTTATCTTAAGATTTTAAAAAACACAATCATGTGAAGTTTTTAACAATATATATTGTTCATCAAACTTACCCCAAATGGAAATGGGTCATCCTGCATTAAAGCCTTATATTTTCCAAGTAATATATGTGTACATCATTGTAAGAACACTCCATGTAGGTTCCAAACATTTACAGCACACTGCATTTCTGCTTATTTTAAAACAATCAGGCAGAAATTCAAAACAGCTCCAGTCTTCTTTGCCAGTTTCAAAAATAAATGGCGGAATTGCAATTGTCCAATCAGAATGCACGAAAATTTAAGTTTAAATTTTGACCAATCACAGTACAGCCACGTAGTTCACCGAGGCTATTTTTAAAAACATTTATAAACATTTTTTTCTAAAAACAACTGTATTATTTTGTTTAAACGATGGTTATCAAACATAATTTTAAATAAACAATTTTGTACCTCTATTTCATTGTTCATAATCCTTTAATTAATTGACTGATTATCAGATATCGGCATTTCCGGTTTCAAGAGCCGCCATTTTGAATAAATTTTAACAACATGTGGGAAATTCAAAAATAAAATGTATCTCAATTCCAGGCTTTCAAATAATAGTTGAATATGCAAAGGGGGGTTAAAACATCGTTTTGAAATGCATCATTATGCTTCCCAACGTATAAAACGAGTTTTTAGCAAGCAGATTATTTTGGTTGTTCATTAAACATGAGAATGGGAAAAAATACTTGGGGGTTTTATTCATAGTTCTTAGTCAATATATCATACGTATATTTCAAAAATTGTTCATAATACGGTGAAACATCATTCCATGAACAGCACCCCCCCCCCACCTCCCTACCATCACCGCGTTGAAAAAATAATATGCCATAATAGATTTCATCAATAGTCTGAATTGATTATTAAATCTAGCAATATATTCATTATTCAAGTTGCATTGTGTCTACATTTTCGTTTTTTAGTAAAAAGTAGTTAAATGAACTGCTTCTGCATAGTATATAATGGGTTCCATACGGACTAATGTTATCCAACGTAAACACAGAGAATTTACGTATGAACAATTAATTGTTTTTCACTGATCTCATTACACACAAAACTACTGCACTGAGTTCTTTTTATCTTAAACAAACACCAGTGTCACCACAGCACGGACTAATCATGACCTCTTTAGACACCCTTTACTGTTAACCTGGGATGTGTGTGCGTTCAGGCGGAAAAGTGATTTCCTGAGTTCCGTGTCTTATATAAACAATGGAATTTGGGACAGGTGGTTTTTTTTTAATGTGTTGATAAACTTAGTTACATATATACTATGTTTAAAAAAAAAATAACAAACATAATGCTTTTCTTGATTATTATAACCTACCCTACCCCCCCCCCCCATATCCCCTTACAAAAAAATGTAATAGGAAAGGAGGAATATTAAATTAAATGGTGTTTTTTTTTTAAAAATTCAAAGCGAACTAGCTTGCTGCTAAGTTGAATTTGTATTTTTTGCTTGACTCTTAATTTTTTTTCCCATTAAATGAATTTTAACTACTGCAAATCCCTTATATATTAATAATCAATTCATCATATGTAGAAAGAAAGTGCATAAAAATACATATAGGTTGGTAAAAATACTAAGTTTAAACTGTCTTTGCAAGAAAAAATTCTAAATCCTAAAAAATTATGCTGAAAAAATACAAAGTTGAAACAGAGCAGAAATAATGATGTGAAAAATTCTAAGTTTAAGAAAAGTACAGAAAAAATACACTGTAAAAAATCTAAGTCCCACAAAAGCACAAAAAAGTATGTTGAAAAAAAACTAAGTCCAAAACAGTACAAAAAAAGTAGAGTGGAAAAATTCTAAGTCCCAAAAAAGTACAGAAAAAGGTCTTCAGATCTGAGGACCTGTTTGACAAAGTACAGAAAAAGTATACTTTTTCTGTACTTTTTCAAAAAAGTACTAAAAAGACTACTAAAAGCACGAAAAAAGTATACTTTTTTGTACTTTTTTTTGGTATGGGTAACTTTAATGTGCGCATGCTCAAGAAAAAAAATCATTTGTATTTAGAATATTTCTTATAACAGTGCATATCCAGAAAATTTTTCCAAGGAGGTCTAAGGCCTAATTTTTGGAATTTTACAATTATAATTTAATTGAGCTTAATAAATTTGAATTTTCCGGGGGGGGGGGGGATTTGATTAAGTCTGCATGATGATTTGTCTGTTTGTGAATGGTTGAAACAGTGTTTTACTTGATTACTTTTTTTCTGTACTTAGAAATGTGTGCTATTTGAATAGTAGAACACATTCATAGGTAATATGGTTATTGGTTCCAAATTTGAAAATCTATTAATTCTTTAGGTCAATTTCTTTAGGTTTTTTTTTTTAAAGCATAATTATTTTGATGGGTTTTTACACCCAGAATTTAATGATGGAGTTGAAGAATTATGACCAGAATGAAAAAGCAGGAGTTGTAGCAGCAGCTGCCATGCAAGATGCTCTGCAGTCTGGATCTAAATTTTCTGCTGAGCGTCCATTCCCGGTGGGACAGGAATATGACCAGGAGAAAATGGGTGTCATACCGGTATGTATTATTTTGTTTAAAGAAACGTTTCAGTAGGTACTGTTAATTATTAATAAACTTCCGAGTTGCTGTAACAGTTTTGAGTTAAAAGTATTATTACTGATCATAATTTTTAAAATACTTTATGCATGCAAAGGATTGGATAGAGTGCTGTTATCCTGAAAGTTGATAAGGATGGGATAGAATGCAGGATGCATTAAAAATGATAGAAAATAATGCAAATTTTAAAAGTTAAATTCTATCCTAGCCATGGGCCCACCCTATCCTGCATCCTACAACCAGTCATATTCAAGCATAAATAATTTTCAGAATGGTTATGCAAAACAAAAATTAATGTCACAATAAATTTACGACACCACATTTTATTTATCACACAAAGTTAAGCATATTAGAATGATTCCATTGTCTAAACAAAAAGGTGAGGGAAAAAAATGTGGTTGGTTAATTTATCATAGCATAAAATTACAGTTTCTGTAAAAGTTTTAGGTCCGCTATGCATAATCTACTATGTAAACACATTTTATTGCATCATTTACAGACCTCAATAGTACCAAATCAAAGAAATTTAGTGGACTTGCAATTTGACATACAAATACATAGATAAATCTAGAAAACAACTTTGTTTAAGCATATATTCTGTTAGTTCTTTCTGTGTTGTCTTATAACAAGGATGTACCGTATATCCCTGCCAGATAACTAGCCGATCAAAATAAGAAATGTACTCGTAAGTACATGTAATCATAATTACTTACGGTGGAATCATTAAAATTCGTGGGGCCAATTTTTGGGGATTGCTTAAATTTTACAGGTTTGTTGGAACGTAATTTCGTAAATTCTCTTATACAAAAGTAAATATGACTTTTATAGCACATTTTAATAATTCATGGAGGATGTTAATTCATGGATGAGAGGTACCCACGAATTCCACGAAAATTGAGCCACCAAGAAATCTAATGATTCCACAGTATAATACATGAGTGACGGAATTGGTTTTATTTTTAGTTTTGCCAAAACGTAAGACAAACGTTTTCTTAAACACCACAGTGAATGTTAATACATGTAGTTTTTATTTATATATCAGAACTGCCAGATCATAGGCGAACTGCATTGTATGCATCATAATTGATCGCTACGAGTTGTACGACGCCATTGTAGAGATTTGCAGTGGTCTATTGCCTTATGTAAAACCTGAATAATGCATTTTGGAATAGAACACTGTGTTCTCTCTGAGTGTGTGTTCTTTTGTGTGTAAGACCTGCATATTAAGGCATTACAAGTAGAGCACAGACATATAGGTGCACCACAGGCAGAAGTGGAGGAAGCGCAAGGTATACGCAGTGATTTTGATTATTATTTTGAAGGGAGGACAACAGAGATTTATATTTCTGGGAGATACCTGTCGACCACAGTTAATGGTTATCCAATCAATTGGAAATTTTTCTTATTATTCTCATGGTCAACAAAAATCTGAGTTACCAGGTTAACGGACATGGTGCAACGCTTGGGTGTAAGACATACACCAGTGAAACACAAAGCTCGACCGCGTTGCACGTTACATATTTTGGTGGCAGCGTGCTGTTAACCATGGATTTCTACAGAAGTTTGACAGCCACAATAGAGAGGATGGACAGGACACTAAAAAGAATGAAAGGCGATGCAGTCGACACCAACCGCCGAAGGTGGACAGCCAAAGGTGACAAGCCAAGAGTCTGGATATGCTACACAGAGGACTGACTAACAACGGGCTGGTATGTCAGCAGACATGTCCATCGAGTACGGTGGTGCACGACCTAAAGTCAAACATCCAGCAGAAGGCAAACCAAAAAGGCTTTATACCTTTTGCCCTTGACAACATTGTGAGAGGCAAGTTTTTTTATCGCCTTTGCCAAACAATTCAACAGACACTCGCCGAACAGGAACCAGCCAGGTCATTAAGCCAGCCACGTATGATGGTACATCTTCATGGCTCGACTACAAGGCGCACTTTCAGGCTTGTGCTGCTGTAAATGGTTAGACTGAAGAAAGTTTAGGACTGTTTTTGGCTGTGTCGTTACGTGGACATGCAGAGTCGGTATTAGGGGACCTACCAGGTGATAAAGGCCAACATTACAGAACACTCGTCAGATCATTAGAGGAAAGATTCTCCCCTCCAAATCAAACAGATCTCTACCGTGTACAGCTGAAGGAATGTAGACAGATTGTCAGGGAATTAAATGTTAGTGAAATCTTTTTAAGTTTATAATTACTATAATGACATTTTTGTTGAATACTAGTAATCTGCTTAATTAAATGTCTTTTCTAGAATTCAGTCATAATTAACCTTCGATTCCTCTAACCCTAGGTGGGTTTTTTTTTTTCAAAATGAGCAATAATAATTAAAATATGATCGTAGCTAAGAGGACGCAAAAAAATAATAATCATAATAATAATCGTAGTTTACATGTATTTTTTCCTTTTTATCTGAATACTAAGTATATTATCAACAACATATCTTTGGAATGAAAGTGAAATATTCTCTG
Source organism: Magallana ariakensis (assembly GCA_020458035.1). Lineage (NCBI taxonomy): Eukaryota > Metazoa > Mollusca > Bivalvia > Ostreida > Ostreidae > Magallana > Magallana ariakensis. Next base: position 25,960,207 of record CM035818.1, read on the forward strand.
GTTAAAATTTTATCGGCATATGGAATAAATGCTAAGCATGGTGTTTTAGCTCACCTGAGCTGAAAGCTCAAGTGAGCTTTTCTAATCACATTTTGTCTGTCGTCCGTCTGTCTGTTCGCCTGTCTGTAAACTTTTCACATTTTCAAAATCTTCTCTAGAACTTCTGGTTCAATTTCAACCAAACTTGGCACAAAGCACCCTAGAGCAAGGAAATCAAAGTTGTGAAAATTAAGGACCACGTCATTTTTCAAGGGGAGATAATTTAAAATTATTGAACATTTTTGATAAATTTTCAATAATCTTCTTCTCAAGAACCAATCTGAAGAACCAAGCTGAAACTTATGTGGAAACATCCTCAGGTAGTGTAAATTCAAAGTTGTGCAAATCATGATCCCCGGGGATGGGGGGGGGTCAATTTTTTACATAGGAATATATATAGAGTAAATCTTTAAAAATCTTTAAAGCAAGGAAAGTTGCAACTTTAATGTAAGCATCCTTAGGTAGATTGAATTCAAAGTTGTGAAAATCATGACCCCAAGGTGTAGGATGGGGCCACAATGGGGGTCCAATTTTTACATAGGAATATAAAGAGTAAATCTTTAAACATCTTCTTCTCAAATACTAATCAGCCAAGAAAGCTGAAATTTTGATGGAAGTACATGTACCCTTAGGTAGGGTTAATTCCATTTAGTGCAAATCATGACTCCCGGGGGTGGGATGGGGCTACAATTTGGGGGCAATTTTTTCAGTGTGGTTTTCAGTAAGACTGGGACAAAGACGAAATCATACCTCAAAGTGAGATAAGAACAATAAGCGAAAACAAAGTAAAAGCCATAGACAGAGACGATCCAAGTTCTCTCTTAGAGAAAAACAAGACGAGGACACTGATGTTTCTTTGATGAAGAACTGGGTAAAAAAGAAAGTACAAGACCCGACTTTAGCAAGATCAAAGGGCGTGGATATGTTCTCCAGTCATTATGGTCACAATGGAATAGGCTGACCGTTCAAAACGAAATGCTCTATAGAAAATTTGAAGAGGATGAGGGGAAGATTACCCGCCCACAAGCAGTAGTGCCAATCAGCCAAAGGCGAACTGTGTTAGAGGTCTGTCATGATGTGAATACAGCTGCCCATCTTGGTGTAAGAGCAAAACACTTGCTCGGATTAGGCAAACTTTTACGGGCCTGGATTACAAGCCGATTGGGGGAATTGCCAACTACTAAAAAGGGAAACAGATATATTTTGGTCGTCTCGGACTACTTTACGAAGTGGACCGAATGTTCCCTATGCCCAATATGGAAGCCAAAACAGTGGCTGGCAAAGTTAATTGTTGAGGAAGTGTTTTGTCCGATAAGGCATACCATTTACAGTGCACTCTGACCAAGGATGCCGGTACGAAAGTGCACTCTTTGAAGAGATGTGTAAGGTACTTCACATCAAGAAAACATGAACAACACCCTACCACTCTCAAAGTGATGGTATGGTGGAGCGTTTCAACAAGACGTGTGGAGCGTTTCAACAAGACGTTAGTAACAATGTTGAGCGCATATGTGAATGACCATCATTCAGATTGGGATGAACATTTGCCATATGTAATGATGGCTTGGAAGAGAATTGTCAACACCACTAGACATAATGTACGAGATGCTAAGATCAGTCCAATACATACCAAGAGACAAATGGGCTTGGAAATTGAAAGAAAACATAGATATTGCTCAACTTTCGTACGAGAATACATGAAGACAGCAATGGTGGGGCAGAAAAAGTATCATGACCAAAAGTGATTGATACACGAAACTTTTATGAATGTTGACATTTGATTGAAGATGTGTTTAACGGGTTTAAATTGTCAACCGTCACTTCCTGTTCTCACCGGAAGGGTTCAAACAATTCATGTTTTAACAAGTTTAACAGACTTTTCTGGGTGTTTCATCTAGCCTGATAAACAGTGATGTACACTAGGCAATTGTACAAGAGATAACAGCATTTATTTTCATTAATCAATTCCGTTCGTCCGTTTCCGGTCCAGAGATAAAAAAACCTAGTTTCAACGGGATCTCAGATTTTGCAGAGAGTATTGTTATCTCAACGTATCATATAAAACAAATCGTACGGAAGACCTACTCGTTACTCGTAACGAGATCTAGTTATTATTATTATTTTTTCCAAATTTTGTGCAGGCGATTTCTCGGAAATTATTCGACCGATTTCCACAATTTTTTCACAGATGCTTAGATGTGATCTGAATTTTATGTTTTTGAAATTTTTGTTGTCGTCACTTCCGGTACGGATTTACGACCGATTTTGTAAATTTTTGACAACCTATTTTGTGCACACAAAAACTCAGAAACTATCAGAGATATAACTACGAAATTTTCAGGATAGGTAGACCATAGTTTGAAGTTGTGCACTATTATGTTTTTTTATGCTAGTGGCGCAATTTCATTGAGATCGCCTAGGCAAGAAAAATTGGGTACGAATTTTTAATCAAAATTTTCGTACGTTTTGGTCTGTATCTTTTTATCAACAAATATTTTGTTAAGACATATTTTACAAAAGTGGTAGAAAATAAAAAGATCTTTCTAACGAAATGAAAAAATATGGGTTTTCTCTTTTAATTCGGGGCCACACGACTCGTAAAATCTATTAAAATCTATTAAATCTATTAAAAATTTTAATTCATTTAATTCTTGTTAATATTTATATAGACCGTTTTAAAAACATAATATCTAAGTTGCGCTTACAGTTCTGTGCCTGAAGACATCTTTTTCGAATTGATTGGATAAAATTTAAATTTTTAATGAAGTTTAAACTCATTTAAATCTTGATAATATGACCTCAGACCGATTTTATTAATTGCTATGTAATAGGTTGCGCTTGCAATTCAGCATCTGATGACATCATGCATACTCAAATTGATTAGATGATATATGAATTTTTGAAAATTTTTAAAATCATTTAAATCGTGTTAAAATGATGTCAGACCGATTTCAAACATGATATCTAAGTTGCACTTGCAATTCTGTATCTGATGACATCTTACACAAATTGATTGGATGAAAATTAAATTTTTGAATTTTTTTTAACTCATTTAAATCATGTTAAAATGATGTCAGACCGATTTTAAAACATGATATCTAAGTTGCGCTTGCAATTTTGCATCTGATGACATCTTACACGAATTAAATGGATAAAAATTTAAATTTTTGAAAATTTTAAACTCATTTAAATCCTGTTAAAGTGATCTCAGACAGATTTTAAAACCTGATATTTAAGTCCCGATAGCAATTCTACATCTGATGCCATCTTACTAAAATTGTTTGGATGAAATTTGATTTTTCTAAAAACTTTAAATTCATTTAAATCTTTAAAAAAATGATCAGACTAATTTTAAAACATGATATCAACGTTGCGCTTGCAATTCTGCGTCTAATGACATCTTACTTGAATTGATTGGAAGAAATTTAATTTTAAACCAAAAAAAAAAAAAACCCCCGTTGTTGAGCAATATTACTGATTTTGGCAATCCTATATTTTTTCTGAAATGAGGGGATAGGGATTTTAACATTTAATCGATATTTCATCGTATCGTTTCAAAAAATCGAACGGAAGACCTACTCGTTACTCATAACGAGATCGTATCTAGTTGTTCTTATTATTCTCGTGGTCAACAAAAATCTGAGTTAACAGGTTAACGGACCTGGTGCAACGCTTGGGTGTAAGACAGTGAAACACAAAGCTCGACCGCGTTGCACGTTACACATGTATACTATCTATATACGCGGTTATTTTCACCGTGTTATTTTTGCTTTTCTTCACTTTCAAACGGTTTCGCCCAGTCTTGAATTAACTCAGACATAGTTGTGTTTAAAGATAGATAACTTGATTCATTGGAATCCGCCCAGTCTTAAATTCACCCGCTGACAACTAGGGCGAAAATAAAACGGCAACGAATATTTCCCTGTATACAGTATAATTATGCATTAATTAAATGCTGCATAGGAATGTAATGTAAAAAAAAGAAGAAAATATTAAAGAACAGCTCTATTAATGTATGTGAGTTTTTATTTGCTTTTTAGTATATAATTCATATATTAAATAGATACAAAAAAACCATCATCGCCTACCTGTTTGTTTAATGTGTAATTTTGTACACCCTTTGCAAAATTAAATATTATCAATACATATTTAAATAAGTTACTTTGTTTTAAAACATTTCTGCATTAATTAGACATTTTTAGTATGATATTAGTTGGTAAAATCATTTTTTTCTTTCAAATATCGTTTCAATGATCTTCAATTCCTAATTATGTATGGTATGGGATAGGATAGCTAGGATAGGATAGATAACAAGGATGCAGGATATAGGATAGAAAATAGGATTGTTTACAATGTATCTACTTTCAGGATGGCAGCACAATATGTACAAAACTTTAATATGGCTATTTTGAAACAGAAGTATTTATTCCATTCATTGTTGCTTTTGTTATTTAAAGAAATTTCCTTAATTATACATATTAATGAATGATTAAATTGTTTTTTAGGCAGCAACTCAGTTGCAGACAACTCTGACTGTAAATCCAGGCGATGATACCAAAGCTGTAAGTTGCTTGTAGTGGGTTTACTATTACATGTAGCAAAAATTAAAACCTTATATACCCGTATAGCATTTGAAAGTTTGTTACATGAATTTATGAACTTATTTCTCTTTTATATAGCCACATGTGGAACTTTTCATTGGAACTACAAATGGTATGTTTCAATAATGAAATTGATTAAAATTATAATTACATAACTGCAGACAAATTCAAATGATACTTCTGATTTAGTCCTTTTTTGAGCTCATTCAATGAAAAAAACCCATCAATTTTAATCAGGCTAATTTTAACCCTTTAATCAACAGACACTTTGGTTCGTGCAGCATTGATTTTTGCTGAAGGAATCTTTGAAGGAGAGAGCCATGTCATGTAAGAAATTATGTGTACTAAAAGAAATCTGATATTTTGAAATGATATTGTTAGTGCATCTCGATGTTGCTTTGTATTCAGTATTTCACTCCTGCTAAGCATTTTGTCCTTTTATATATGAAGCCTCTTGTTTTTATTAATTTAATAATTCCTTTAATGAAAAAAATGTGTAAAAAATTCCATAGTATATATTTTTGGTACATGTGATATTTTAGAAGAAATTTACACAGTAAAGTAAATGTAAACAAGATAATATTTTGTTCTGGTTTAAAGACATCCACATCCAAATGCGCTGTCTAACTGTGTACGAGTGCCGATCATCCCACCTAAAGACGTTCCCGTTGATCTACACATCAAAGCATTCATAGGTTACAAGTCAAGGTGAGCAATTTCACTGAAACATACAACATGTTTTAAAGAAATATTACCCTGGTACATTAAATATACAATTATCCTTCCATATCATGAACATCAAGATTTTGAGTACTGAGGTACAATGATATATCAAGATAGGTTGGTTATCCTGAACACTGTTTCTTTCTGGGGTTTTTAAAATCACAATCCATCAATGAATACTTGGTCGCATTTAGTTCCAAATAATGATGCTTCACTGTTTTTTCTATCAGCATTTTCATCTTTGTATATTTTTCAGAGATATTAATTTTACAATGAAAATTCATTTCTATTATCCCAGCATGCAATTCCATGTCTTTGAGTTGACACGACAGCTTCCAAGATTCTCCATGTACGCTCCGTGTCGCAAAGACTGCCCCGAACCAAAGAGTAGTTGTACTTTTCAGATCAACGAGAGAATGCAAAGGGTAATAGTAAATTCATAACGCGCAAAATTAAAAAAGAAGGATTCTGTAAACAATATCAGAATTCTTTAAAGAACTGGATGTTTTCAAGTTTTTCTCTTTTTATTTTCCAGATCACTGAAAAAGTATCATATTTAGCATGTGCATTATTAAGGCGTAAATGGATTATTTTACAATTTAGGGAAGATATCATACGAGCATTCCTCAGTGTATCTCTCCATACAATCATGTATATTTATTTGAAATTTAGTAGATTTAACAGGAATTAGCAGAAGCTAGCAGCTTTCCTCTAAAAAATTGATTTACAAAAATGCTTGATTATACAGTATAATGATAAAATCTTACAGAATTTTTTTTCGACCCCTAGGTTCTATTATGGATCAACCAAAGTTTCCTCCTACAAGATGACATTGATGTAGAGGGGAGTCTGAATGTGGCATTTATGTCTTTGAGAGGATCAGGACCTTTGTTTCTGAAAATGGAACCCCAGGGTTTGGTAAAAATGCATCAATTAGTATTTCAGTTTAGCATTTTATTTTTGCTTCTTTTGCCCTTGTTGTTAGCGGTTAAGAGTGGGCAAATTCCAATGTTTCAAATTATCTCTCTTAAACACAACTTTGTTTGGGCGAATTTAAAACGGGGCGAAATAGTTTGTATGTGGAAGGTGCGAAAATAACATGGGGCAAAAGTAACTCACTTTACAGTAATCATAGTTAAATTACTTTAAACTGTTAACTCATATCTTTAAGTTTTTTTACATAACTTAAAAAATAAAATTCAATTGCAATTTATAACTATGATTTTGCTGTTACAATTACTACACTGTAATATTCATTCTGTGTAGTTTCTTTTAATGCGAAAATTCAGTTTAGAAAAATAAATTCACATTGATCGATCTTACATGTACCTTATGTATAAAAATAATGATCGATTATGCTCTGTGAAATTAAATTTAAAGCACATACACAATGTATAAATTTATATTATTATACTTTCATGTTAAATACTGAAATCTGATTGGTTTAGACGCAGTTGACAATCCGTTCCCATACCCTCAGCGTTAGCAACACACTTAGCAACGGGCCGATAGAACGAATTGTTACATGCGCGTAAATTATGCGCGTACGGTTCGCCGTAAAACTCTCGTCTTTTCTATATAAAAGCAGTAAAATTTGCTATAAAATTAAGACATTCAGTATAATAAAATAAATAGTGCCTGTTTGGGAGGGTACCAGTTGAAATTGACACCCCTCGAAAACCATTGTCAACCTCCGCTTCGCGTCGGTTGACAATGGTTTTCTTGGGGTGTCAATTTCAACTGGTACCCTCCCAAGCAGGCACTATTTATATACAATTAACATCTAACATAAAAGTGTTAAAAGATGTAAATGAACAACTTGATCTGACTCTCAAAAACTGTACTCGTCTGGTACATAATACTATCAGAAATGTTAGCATCATGGTACCCATGCTTGTACTTTTCAGTAAGCTAAATTCTTAAGTTATTATACCCCCGCAAACAAAGTTTGGGGGGGTATATAGGAATCACCTTGTCCGTCTGTCAGTCTGTCCATCCGTCCATCCTTCCGTCTGTCTGTTAAAAATTTGTGTCCGGTCCATATCTTTCTTATGGAGAGACATTGGAAGTTTTTACTTCACACAAAGATTGCTAATGACCTGAAGGTATGTCATGATCTTGATCCAAGGTCATTCGCCAAGGTCAAGGTCACTGGCAGGAAAATTGCAAAATTCATGTCCGGTCCATTTCTTTCTTATGGAAAATCATTGGAAGTTCTTACTTCAAACAAAGATTGCTTATGACCATGAGGATGTGTCATGACCTTGATCCAAGGTCATTCGAGCAAGGTCAAGGTAACTGGAAGAAAAAATGCAAAATTGGTGTCTGGTTTATATCTTTCTTATGGAGAGACATTGCAAGTTCTTACTTCTCACAAACATTGCTTATGACCAGGGCTGTGTCATGACCTTGACCCAAGGTCATTTGAGCAAGGTCAAGGTCACTGGCAGGAAAGGTGAAAATTAGTGTCCGGTCCATTTCTTTCTTTTGGAGAAACATTGAGGGTTCTTACTTCACACATAGATTGCCTATAACCTGAAGGTATGTCATGACCTTCACCCAAGGTCATTTGGGCAAGTTCAAAGTCATTGTTAAAAAAATGCTTAATTCTTATATGTGTCATTTTTTGTATGAATGGAAATGATTAGAAGGTACAATTTTACAGAAAGCTTGCTTGTGTAAGGTGAAATTAAATTAATTGTAAGATTCTCATCGCCGCCCGCACATCTGAAAATGGCCTGCCTCGATATATTTTATCGAGAAAACAAATTGTGTGGAAAAAAAATTTCGGTAAAAACATCGGGCTCGGTATACCAAAAATTATAAATATTAAATGGCTGCTTAACATATGGATTATCGTTTGATTCCAGTCATGTTTGTTATCATAAGGATACAAATGTCTTCTTGCATTAACAGTTAAGTTGAAATAAAATGGAATTTAAAGAATAGAAATTGGTTTGTGCAAAAACTTTCATAAGCAATTTAAAAAAAAAAAGCACATACACAATGTATAAATTTTTTGTATAATATAATTTCAAAAAAATTGAGCAGTTGTTATTGATAGAAAATGGATTGTTAAATAGATAGCATCCATCATTTTCTATAATAGCAAACTACTTGAGTTATGATTTTTTTCTTAGTGGGGGGTATCAATTGTGAGCTTGCTCACAGTACCTCTAGTTAAAATTTGCTATAAACATTGGTAATCTAAAATTGAGCCTATATACTTAATACATAGGTGTCGATTAAGGATTAAATTTAAAACAAGTACACAATCATGTAGTCCATGAATTTCATTTAAATTGAAGATGACAATTAGGACGGATGATATGGACTTGGCAGGAGATGTGATTCAGGCCCTGTGCCAGTTCTTGAACATAGACGACATGCAGGTCTCTGCAGACTTCCCTGATGAGATGGAGAAGTTAAGAAGCATCCTCGTCAAGGTAATTAGACCAGGCTTCTGGGATTATAGAGATCATCTACACTTATAGTCAATAGAGAATGGGTTATACAGTAATATGGTTATTTCATCAAGATGTTGATAAGGAAATCCATAGTTAAAACAATAACTATGAGTATTATTTTTCACAATTATATAAACATGTTTCTCTGTAAAATTCTTTCGCTGCTCTGACAAAACCAGGCTTATTGAGAATCAATAAGAGAAGTAAAAATTAATGTAATCATTTAGGAAAAGTGCAGTATTGTTATAGAAATGAATTCAAAGCTTTTGCACAATTTAAGGAATTAATCAATTTAATTGAAATTAGACTTGTAAAACCACTCCTCTACGATACGCTATACAATTAAGATCTAACAACATCCCATATGGGGTCATCAGTGACCTTTCAAGTATGAATAAACATACTAGCATAGTAAATTTGTAAGCTAATCAGTGGTGTGTTCAGCTAAGCAAGTGCTGGAGAGCGCTTGCCAAAATTTGTGTTGCAGGTATAGGGAATTTTGGCAAGCGCTTGCAAGCACCAGCTCTGTTGAACACGCCTCAGGTTCAATTTTCAATAAAGAAGTCTCAAAATAGTTTGAATCTCTTTCAACTCTAATGCTTGATCCCCTGTTTTATGCCAAGTTAAGGTTTTCCTAAAAGTGCATATAATATCTGTTCAATCTGCTATTCTTCCATGAATCATGCAAACTTAAAATCAACACATGTCAATCTTTATTTACTAAACAAGGCACCTCTTGGATTTAGGTACATTGGTGATTAAGAAACGCATACTAGTATCAGAACCACCAGTCAAGGTTTCGACAGCAGCAATTTCATTGCCTATTTGAAACGCTTTGAGGTGACCACATGCTGGATGTTGTAAGATCTTGTATAGCATATTCGTAGAGGAGCGTTTTTTTCAAGTCTAATTATCCCCTTGCGCAACTTGTATCAGTATCAGTATATATATTTATATTCCAAACTGGCTTTTAGAATATAAATATTTGTGTCATATTTACTCTGATTTAAGTTGTATGTTATATGGATAATATATGCTCTGATTTTTTCCACAAAACTCTCCTCATTTACATATATTTCTAATAAATACATTTCCCCCTGGAATATTTCATGACACAAGGGGATGCTCCGCTTTGCGGTGCCCTTATTTTTATTAGATTGGAAATTAATTATATATAGCTACATGTACAATCATTGGTTAATCCCTTAATAGGAATGACGATTATAAATCATGCATACTTGTATTTATTCCTCACATGTGATTTATGCATGTTTTGTTATGCTTAAGTTACATATAAATGAACTAAGTATAAAGTTTGATCTTATTGCCTCCGCCATTGTTTGTGTCAGGTGGATGAGTATCACGCTGTGCGACAGAAGCTCACTGCTGAAATGGCTGACCATTCCAATCTAATCAGGAGCATGGTTGTGCGGGCAGAAGACGCCAGACTAATGGGGGACATGTAAGTTTAGCAGACACATAGTACACATGTACACTGAATTGTTATTTTATGTAATGTCACAGTTGTTTGAGATTTCATTGATTGCACATCAATGCCCCACAATAGGTACTGATGTTTAGCATTCTGCTTAAGGTACCTCACTACCGGGTACATCATCAAGGCATATACTTTTTATGACACTACGTCACAAGATGGTGATTTCAATGTTTTGTTTAACTGTATCAATAATTTTAGTTTGATATCACCATAGCTCAGTGGTTAAAGTTTCAGGCTTGTGAACTGCAGATCACGATTTTAAATCCGCCTTTGGCTTTTGTTCAAATTAGCATGTCAATTTTTGGAAATATACTTTTTTATCCACAATTGCATATTTTTCATCTGTTTGACTTATATACTTCCTTTAAACATCATTCTATCTTTCATAATCAAATGCAATTCATTTTTGGCGATTTGAGAAACAATTTTAAGGTGTGGTCAGCCACCTCAAAGCAGTAGTTTTTTAAGTTAAGGAGAATGCATTTAGTACTTACAGGTACCAATTGCGTTGGATTACACACACTGTTTGCAAAGTGGGTTCCGTTGGTCTTAATTCTTTTACAGTACTAGACGTTTACTTTAGATTTATTTGTGCTTTAATTGTCTATATACACTTGTTAATATTTTTAGGAAAAACATGAGAAGAGGATACTCTGAGTTGTACAACATGAACCGAGACTTGATCAATGGCTACACGATCCGCTGTAGCAATCATCAGGAACTGTTGGCCTGCTTGAAACAGCTCAATCAAGTGATACAAAAAGCTGGCAGATTAAGAGGTAAAACTTGAAAGAATCTCCACATTTTCCTTAAGTTGATGATAACAAAAACTTGTGTATATTCAAACAATAAAATGCTTTCTTTGCTGATTCGTGCATTATATGAAGGTAGAGACATTGCAGAAAAAATGTAAATTTTTTCTGCAATAATCGCTTCCTTCAAAACCCGCATGAATCATCAAATAAAGCATTTTATTGTTTATATTTTTAATAAATTGATTTGGAAAAGTAAGTAAAATTCACTTAATTACTGTTAATGCACATCAGTACGCTAGCTAAAGGAACCAACCAAATGGTCTCCTATGTGAGACTGACATCATCATGATTATTCCGTGCAGTCAATGAATTTTCTTAGGTCGCTGTAGGTTTCAACCAATCGATAAACGGGGCGTGTAGATTTCAGCCTGGCTGTTTCTATAGAGCTATGAATTAACTCCAAGTTTCTGTAAGAAATTGAAGGAATCATACTCTGTAGATGTAAATATAATATTATATCTTACCTCCGGCTAATTTGTTAGGAATCATTGGCTAACAGTAGTCACGTGGAGACCATGTATATTCCATACACAGTCAGTAATACCTGGTCTGCAGTAAATTCCATTTTCATATTGATTCATGTGGGACACTGCAGAAAAAAAAATAACCCGCTATCTTTTTTTATATAAACAAATTAATGAACTGATTATATAGAGCGAATGAAAGTAACTAAATTATTGTTAATATACATCGGTGTGTTAGATAATAGAAATAGCAAGGTCATATTATATGGGAATTTGAGTCTGACATCATGTTGATTTCATTTCCTGCAGTTGGTGATTTTTCTTAGGCTGCTGAAGGTATCGACCAATCAATAAACTGGTTATACTCTGTCCCGAGTTTTTGCTTCCACCACTTTTTGCTTGATATTTCGATAATCATAAATACCGTATATACTCGCCTATAAGTATGATTCGCCTATAAGTCGGTTGCCCCTCTCTAGGTATAATTTGAAGATTTTGCTGTTGACCCCCTTATAAGTCGGGTCACTTTTTTTCAGGACAATTGATGTACAGACACTCTCAATAAAATAACATTTTATCATACATGTTTTGAGTTTTAAAAAAAATTGTCCTTGTTTCACCCCATGATTGCTTCTAGACTATATTTATCATGGGGTTTGATGGGAATAACTTTTGATTTTAAATGCCATTATTTTTTAAAACACAAATTACAAGATGGTAAAAGCTTCAGTACTACTAGAGTCCTTTTGAAAAATTTGATGATAGTGATTGATTTATTACTGACTGATTAGGTTGGTAATTATCCCCTTAAACCTGGCTGTTGGCTTGTGTTGTTTTAGGTGAAATGACCCCTATAGCTATTATCACCTCAGGTGTGAAAAATTGACTGCCTGAATCTTCTTTTTATGAACACAGATTCAATGCATTTATCTGTTTATTATTTTAGAAAAATATTACTTATATCTCTTTTGTAAAAAATTTTCTTACTATGTCTCACCTATAAGTCGGACCCCACTTTTTACTCAATGTAAAAAGAATTTTTTACGATGTCTCACCTATAAGTCGGACCCCCGCTTTTCACTCAATTTTCTACTCCAAAAAATCCGACTAATAGGCGAGTAAACACCGGTACTTATATCTCTCTTGTAAAAATTTTTCTTACTATGTCTCACCTATAAGTCGGACCCAACTTTTTACTCAATGTAAAAAAATTTCTAACTATGTCTCACCTATAAGTCGGATCCCCACTTTTCACTCAACTTTCTACTCCAAAAAATCCGACTTATAGGCGAGTATATACGGTACCTTTGTGCTTAAACTATATTCATCCACTAATATGAATAATGTCCAGATTATCTGTTTTGAAACGCCCCCTCTACCACTTCAGGTTTCAATACACGTCCCAAAATAGAAAGTCTACGGGAATTTTGCATTGCATCAGCCATTATTAAGCCCGTATGATAACGTTGAAAAATTGTGCGAGGTGTCCCGAGTACATGTACTTCCGAATGGAGAAAAGGTGTAAACATTTCCCATTATAAATCTCCGTAAGAAATTTGTTTTCGTTCCTGTGAACTTTTATGAGTGAAAAATGATAATTTGTCAATGGAGATATCTTGGATATTTTCCCTTTTATCGATTTCAACAGCATTTCTTTCACAGGTATGTGTATTTTTATTAAAAATCATCAAAAAGTGATGGAAGCAATAACCGAGCTGGGACAGACTATAGAACTGGATTGTGTAGATTTCAGTCTTTTCAGTGAATTACAATTAGTTTACTTAAGAAATAGAGGGAATCATACAAAGGGTTATAAATATTGTGTGTTAAAACAAATTTGTTCTTTTTTATTTTCAGTTGGAAAATACAAAACTCAGGTGGTCTCTGCATGTAGAGCAGCCATTAAAAGTAATAATGTCAGTGCTTTGTTTAAAATCATGAAAACTGGTGCATCATAGGAGTTCAGTCTCACTGGAATTTGGGAGAAGTAACCTCATGCACACATTTCAAGTCCTTTATGTGAGAAAAACTGACATCTCCGTGGAGCCATTGATTGCGTAATTGATCCAATAACTTGTGCTGATGGTTGAAATTAATCCACCAGAAAAGTGAATTGTGATTTCAGAGGAAGAAGAGAGTTGTTTTCATTTTACTTTTCTTTTTTATGCATTATTTATATACAATTTATTGTTATTTTTGCTGACCAGAGGTATGTGCGGCTCATATTTATATGACATATTAATCATTAAGTTCATTTAATTGAATTTCAACTGAAAGGACTATATATTAGCTTAATTCTGTTGGTATTTGAACTAGATGAATAACTTGATCAAATATGAGTGATTATTTATATGATGGTTTAACTTTTTTCTGCATGCATACACAGACAGTTTGATATGTAAGGTACACTCTTCCAAAGAGAGGGGTTTTGTTAGTGATGTTTATAGAGCAGATTTCATGGAATATTTCTTACATGTACTGTAGATTCCTTATTTCATGCTAGAACTTAAATCTGTGATTTAACCGTTTCCATCAAATTGCGAGCACAAAAAATCGCGAATGTCAAATTTTTATCATAGTTTCATGTAGTTTACATATGTCCGAAAAATAAAAGCAAGATTTTAAAATTCGTGAGATGTTCTTCTTGCGATTTTATGCAGATATTAATTCCTTGCATTTTATTAGAAATCTACAGTAATTTCATGTACCATATAATTTGTACAGTGATATGATTTAATTGTCTGTTTGTTTGATTTTATCGTTGCAAGTCAATTTTAATATTTATTTATTTCTTCTGTACATTGTGTATACATGTATATATACAATTATTCATTATTAGTAAAATGAGAATGTTAAATCATTGTGCAGTAACTAAGATTAATAACTTTTATTGTGGACTATATATGAGGCTTTCTTAAATTATCATTGTTGTACAATTAAATGCAAATTGGAGTTTGTTCTCTACACTGTCTGACTTGTAAATAGTTCTTTTCCTTTCATTTACAGGAGTATGAGTACCGGTATGTTAATTAATTTGTAATAACGATAGCTAAAGAGTAGGAACTGATTCTAAAATTTGTAAACTGCATGTTGTCAGCTGGGTTATGAATTAATAAAAACACTTCAAAATCTTGTTTTAAAGTGTGCAAATTAATGATCTAAGTTAATAAGGCACTGTTTGTTTTTTCACATAGAAATAATTAAGAAATTTTTCAATAATATCAAATATTGACAGGCATTGCAGGTACCCTTTAAAGCAGGTAAAATATAGCCACTTTTAAGCGAGGTAATTTTTTTATATAAAAAAATAACTTTTTCAGTAAATCGAACTATTCATATCAAAAATTAATTCTTGATATCAAAAAATAGATTGTCTGATATTAGATATCAGAAAATCACTTCATATCAGAAATTCAAAATTTTACTATCAAAAAATCATTATTTTTTTTCTGATATCAGAAATAGATTTTTAGCTCACAAAGATGAAGTTGGGGGAAGCTTATGCTACATGTATATCGTCGGCGTTAGCATCTGGACCTGGTTAAAGTTTTTGGTGCAGGTCCTGTATCTAAGTTATTACTTGTCCTATCTTCACCAAACTTGCGTGGATGGTGCATTTTGGCAAATGACTTAACAGACTTGAATGCTGAATTTCGGATGCTGGAGGATATTAAGATTTGTGAAGCAAAGTTTTTTGGAGCAGGTGCCCTTTGATGAATTTTTGACTCATATTGTAGTAAGTAAAAAAAAAAAATAAATGAAATAATTATGCATGCCGGTTATTCATGGGTACTATGGATCCCATTTCTAAATATTTACTTTACCAAATAAGTAATCAACCAAAATTTGCTTTGATCTCAATCGCAACTTCTCACTAACTTCCCAGAACTAAAACTTACAACTTTTGATGAAAGAGGCCCTTGGATAGTAGGAACTCTACAATATGGAGAGTTGTTTCCACTCTTCATGAATTTTCAGAACTAAGTTTGTGGAATTTTCAGAACTAAGTTGTTAAAGAGACAGAACGGCGCATCCACAGGTGCTTGGGGACGGGACCCCCCCCCCCACCCCAATATTCACCCCCACATTCCTGAGTTATTTTTTTCATCATTTATGTTTAAATTATATGTTAATGTATGCAACACTAAAAAAATTCACAATTAACGCGAAATAAGCTATGTATAAAAAAAGTATATACCACTGGTATAAAAAGAGAAGAAAGTTGGCAACTTCAGCAGACTCCATCTTGTAAAATTCGACACCTCGCTAGGAAATCCCAACATTATTTAACTGCAAAGAACTGACCGGCTGGAAGTGATGGTCGATGTAATTCCACAAGGTATTACGGTAGTAAATGGGGTCCAATGCTATTTTGGGACTTTTAAATAAATCCAGTCGTGTTATTTTCACATTTTACACCGTTAAACTCTCGTTTCAATTGTCATTACAAAATATCTGGTCAATGAAGTATAATACATGTAGATCCTGTATAACTAAAAATCTGCCCCCCCCCCCCTTGGAATTTTCAAAAAGATCTTAAACAATTGTTTAGATCTATATATGGGATATAAACTTACATCAAACTTTAAACCCCTTGTGAGGCCCAAGAATCATTCAGGGGCCAAAGTCTAAACAATTTTAAAGAATCAGCAATATGTCAATATGCTCGCATATAAGTAAAACCATATATTATAACATTTCAGTTTTTGTGAATAATTAAAAGGTCTTCCCTTTGTAAAATTGAATCCTGAATGTGGCCCAACTCTACTCCTCATGATTTTGATTTGTACGAATTTGAATCTACATTATCTGAGGTTGATTTCACTAAAGTTACGCTATTTTAGGCAAATGATTTTTTAAAAAGATTTTTTAAAGATTTTTCTCCATAAATTCCTATGTAAATTGTTGTCCCCCCTCCCTTGGTGGCACAATTAATGTAGCTTATATACAGATTCTACATGTTGAATACAGAAAACAAAAATATTTGCATTACAAATTTACAATTTATTCCAATTGATGACAAAATGAAATTGATACAACAAATTTCTTTTTTCTCCACTCTACTGCAATGCATGCAGTCAAATTCATTCTGCCTTGCACATACACTCTTTTTCTGGTCAATGTTAAATTTTTTTCTCATCAGGATACTAATTCAGATATTTTTCCTTTAAGTCTGTGCTCCCTGAGAACACAGGAAATGCCACTGTTATTTCGTCAATATTTGTTCGGAGATGTGTCTCATTTTCTGGTGGTAGACAGCCAGCTTGTACTCCAGCATTTCGGCCAGCTGAAACAAAGCAGTAGACGTCAAGTATATGTACTTGCAGTCATATACTGTAGATTCCTAATTAAATGTGAGGAATTAATTTCTGCGCAAAAATAAAATCGTGATAGGCAACCCTCGCAGATTTTAAAATCTCGCTTATATTTTTAAGACAGTTTTGAACTATACATGTATATGAAATTATAACAAAAAATTGGTGATCGCGATTTTATATTTCCGTGATTTGATACAAAACAGCAGAATCACGGAATTAAGTACTCGCGTAAAATAAGGAATTTACAGTATAATGCAGCCACATCATTTTCATATCCGCAAGAAACATTTGATAAAAATTCGCAAGAAACATTTGATAAAAATTAGATCAAGTTAAGTCGGATAACAATCTTCAACAACAAAACTGATAGAAAGTTTCCAGACAAAATAAGTGCGTGTATCAACTTTTGTCCTGTGTTTTGTAGGAAGAAAATTGTTGAAACAAAGGAACTCTTACCCTTTCATAGAGCGAATCTTGTTTCATGTCTTTAAGAGCTCGGGACATTTGGTCTATACAGGTGTAAGGTAACCAATTGTTTAAAGAGGACGGCCTCAGGGAGGACTGAAATTGAAGTCAAGTTGGAAAGAAATCTTTCAAAATGATTTTCGTTACTAAATTGCACACTATGAATAAAATTAGAACATTCACTCTAGAAACAGAGCTACATCAAACAAGCTTTGATGGATTCATGCTTGTAGTAAAGTGATTTTCATTCAAAGCAATTTTTAAATCTTGCTGCCAACAAGTCTTAATGCCCTTTTAAATGTTTGTTAAATTAGTTGCAGTGAACAAGTTAAGGACTGGTAAATAACTAATTAAAGTCATGGCTTATATAAGTAACTTTCACTGTAAACTTCTGATATAACAAATACTGTAACAGTTGCATAAAACAAATCATATATTTTCATTTATTGACATTTTGCTACAAATGCGTTTTTACAATTACAGTAACTGTATCTGCTATTATGAGTAATCATTAAGTTTTCATGTTTGACATTAACTTGTTACCTTGAGATTGAATGCAGGGCAGTCGGGGCCGGTGTATGTCCCCAGTAAGGCCTCCACGTACTCTATGGTCAACAGCACTGCATCCTCCAGCTGGTCATAGTCTGTGTACAGACGCAACAGTTCAGACCAGTTCAGCTCCTAAAACATGCCACAGAATTACTAAA
Source organism: Magallana ariakensis (assembly GCA_020458035.1). Classification (NCBI taxonomy): domain Eukaryota; kingdom Metazoa; phylum Mollusca; class Bivalvia; order Ostreida; family Ostreidae; genus Magallana; species Magallana ariakensis. The sequence continues at coordinate 25,978,304 of CM035818.1, forward strand.
CATCTCTCAGAAAGTTTTACTTTTAGGATTAAAGTCTTCCTTTTAAGGGTAGCCTGATCACATCATTAAGAGATCATTGGCAAGCGAGTGTCTATTTACTTGATTTTCCGTACCTTATAAGACTTGATCATCCAGGAGGGTAGGGGGAATCCCTGGGAGAGAAGGCGGATGGTGACCGTGCGGTGAAGCTGGGCGGAGCTGTCCTCGTGGACCCTTAGGTAGTGCTGTAGGAGGCTCCAGGCAGAGTCTGCAGCACTGTCATACAGAGCAAAACCCAGGTCACAATACACACATAATGATCACAAAACACATTTACACAAATCAGTACTGGTACATCATACAGTGCATGTATTACAAGTGTGACCTATTTATGGAACCAACAAATAGCTACCAGACAAGAGACACCCCTCAGTGGTCTATAATTACTGGTAAAATGTGACAGTGATAGTACCTGCTCTCCTTGAGGCCGGAGGTGGACAGGTTGTTCAGTTTAAGCCAGTCCCAGGCTCGCGTCAGGGTAGTACTGTCTGCCAGTGTCGAGTGGCTGCAACTTTTGGCCAGGTTTACACATCTGTAATTGTATCAAGACAATACTGCAATCATTTAAATGCATGTAAAATAACAAAGTATCATATACATTTATGTGTACTCCTTGTTCCAAATATTTAGACCAATCATCTTATATACTGGTTTTGCCTTAAATATGTGTGCAAAATTGTAGTTTATTTTCAAACTTCCTAAATATGTCCTTGCATGTAAATTTTAAAATAATAATGTTTTTCGAAGAGTTGGATAATATACAGTGAACAAATGTTAGATAATTTTATTGCAATGTACTGTACTGAAATGAAAAACAAAAATGGACATACCTCAATGCCAGACTGTCAAACACAGATGTCAGTTTCATCCCGAAGAGCTGACAAATTGTTAGCGCTCTGTCATACATCCCAGCATTCACCAGTAATCCGACCATCTCGTCCGCTCCAGGGGTAGGACCTGGGAAAAGAAAATTGTCACATACTCAAATCATGTTGTAATTTGAGATAAAAGCCATGACAATGCAACAAAACTCTGCACAACATTTAACTAACCTGATCCAACGGAGTTGCTTGTGTCTTGCTTTAGCAGTTGAAGACGGGCATCAACCAATATGAACTCCTTTTCAATGTCCTGAAGTTCCAAGATCTCCATTCTCTTTGTTGCTACAATGGCATATACATGTAATGCATCTATCTTTCAAACTTCAAAGACACATTGAATATGTACACACTTTATGAATTTTTATATTCAAAATAATTCTTTAGTCTCTAAATATCTTATCATTTCTTCAATACCTGTCATATCTATTTTCTCGTCTCCATCAAGATTACGCTTGCCTGACATAATGGCTTTTATCAACTAAAAAAAAATGAACATTATAAACTTCATATTATCAAATACTGCTGTAAAATAAAAAAAGTTAACAAATTAAACTAAACTTGTTTTGACCTTTACAAAATGAAGTACACCTACATGTACCTAACCATTTTTCTCATATTCCAGATAGAGAGATAGAAAGAGAGAGAGAGAGGGAGAGCATTTAAAATTATTAATTAAGAGAAACATTCCACCATCAGAACAAGATTCATGGTATAGGACAAGTCTTTGACAAGTCCTAGACCATCAACCTTGGTCCCAAGATGCAAGAAAAAATTATGTTGTCTTTCTATGTGATTCACTATACATGTACTAAAAACATACAAAAGGGGCCTATTTGGGTTTTTGCGTATAAACTATAATAGCAAAACTCCTTATTTTTAAACCAAATGAAATACAGCAACACTAGTATACCGGTATTTGTGAAGTTGCAAGAAAATCTTCAATCCGGTTCTTTTTAGGGGCCATCTATAAATACAGATATATTAACTACAGGAATACAAAGAAATTGTCATTTTCTGCACTTCAAAGCAGATTAAAAAAATACAATAGCGATTTTCCTAAAATTGTAATACAGTTAAATATCGGTATCTCGAACTTGGGGGGACCTCAACAAAACTTCGAGATATCCGGGGATTCGAGATATCCGAAGTGGCTTTCCAATTCTAATTCCGTGATGTTCTCATATCAACAGGTGTATTATTACCGGTATATACTGAACTTTTCTATTACTCATAAATGAATAATCAACCATTTGATTAAATATTTTTAGTTTGTGTGTTTTTATTTGTGAAATGTAATCAATTCTTTTAAAAGCAATCAAATTATAAAATCAATATTCCATAAATAATACGACTTCACATCCTCTTCACTATCGACGTTCAGAACTTGGAAGAAGCACTTGCAATGTAACGTTTGAAATTTATCACAGAGGAAACGAAAAATACGGATTTGAAAATTTAAAAAAAACCACCAATAATCAAGAATTAGAATTTACATATTTTTATTTCATTTTTGTTTGTGAACTTACGTATCTCATACATGTATTAACTCATTACGCTCACAGCTTTAGTACTCATATTGGAAACAACCCGTGTACGATGAACCGGAAGTCACTTTACACCCTGCGTGTTCAATACATGGACTGGTTCTGTTAAATTTAAATAAGTTTTCTTTTAAATCTTCGTATTCCAATCATGCTTCATTTTTATTGGAGCGTACATGAAAAAAAACAATAAACTCGATTCCGTAATTAATCGTTTTTAAAAAATTGGCAGTTATCAATGCTAGATCGATTCTCCGTACACAGTGTGTTTTATTAAACACATTATCTGTAATCGTGGCTGTGTTTTGATTTGAATATAATAAAAAGGTACTAAATGTAAAAACACCCAAGCTACCATCCTAATTAACTTACATCGTGCAGTTTGATATACCACTAGTTTCGAAAGGTGTGAAAATTGCCGCGGGCAGAAATGTGTGAAGTAATGACACCAATTATGTTCAACTGACCGGGAAAATAGCTCCACTTCGAGATAAACCAGGTAAAATTAGGGTTTCGGCCTTTTCAAACAGTTCGACATAAGCGGGGTATTCGAGATTACCGTATTCGAGATATCGGAGTTTTTAAAATCATTTATATAGAGAAAACGGCCGGGACCGTCGGAAGACTTCGACATAAGCGGGGTATTCGAGATATCCCATGTTCGAGATACCGATATTTACCTGTATGTGATTAGAATTATTATTTTTCTAACTTATATGTAAAAATAAATACTAAGTTCTAACATTTGGTTTTTTAAGGAGGTCATCTCAGAATATCAAAATGACTGAAAATGCTCTTGTAGAATTACAAGAGTAGATTGGTACAATGGATTCATTTAAAAATTTTGAAAAAATAACCCCAAAGTAATAATAATTATGGGTGTAAAATTTCTAAGGCATATATTTTTTACTTTTTCTTTAATGTTATTTCTTATAATGTACTCCTACAAGCTTCATTTTATCATTACGTCATAAAAGCAGAATTAAAACATCTCTATTTTGTTTATTGTGTTGAATTTCATAAAGGGTATTGAAAAAAATTCTTAAAAGGTACAAATACACTGTATTTTACTAAATTGCGCAAAAACATGTGCAACAAGATGTAATTATAATCGGGGCGATTATAAAGTCTCCCAAACGAACGAGGCCATCATTGGGCGTAGGGATGACCCACATGGGTCAAACTTTACAGACAAAATGATTTTAAACTTGATTACTTCTATTTCTGAAATTTTATGATGTTCCCAGGGGTCATTTACTATATATCTGGTGAACCAACATGACCCAAGGAACAAGAATATATATGGTTTAGGGGTGGGGATCTTAACCGTTTTCAAGATATTTGGGCACTTCTTGTTCAAGGGGGGTCAGGACCACCCTCGGGGCCCATGTCCTACATACCATTTGATGCCCCTTAACACAAGGAACAAGAATATATACCGGTATGGTTTAGGGGTGGGGATCTCGACCGTTTTCAAGATATTTGGGCACTTCCTGTTCGAGGGGGGTCAGGACCACCCTCGGGGTCCATGACCTACATACCATTTGATTCTCCTTAACACAAGGAACAAGAATATATATGGTTTATGGGTGGTGATCTCTACCGTTTTCAAGATATTTGGGCACTTCCTGTTCGAGAGGAGTCAGGACCACACTCGGGGCCCATGACCTACATACATGTAAGTACATCATTTTGAGCATCTCTTCTTCTATACTGCATTTCAAAATATTTTTCCTATTTGAGTTAAAGGTGATCAAAGTTTTAGACTTTTGACCCCTAAAAACCCCTAATTACGTAACACATGAGAAAATCATTATACATAACTGTAAGATAAACATAGTTGCTTCTATAATCTATCACATAATATCCCTCAGTAAAGAGTTATAGATAAAAGACATTAGAGCCCTCTAGGTCCCTAATTTGAGGGGCCAGCCCCTTTTTCTTGGTATCAAATGAAAGGTCATTTAATATTTAAGACATTTTGTTCAACATATGTTTGGAAATTCTTTACCGTTCTTGAGATATCTGAGAAACTGAAAATCTGAGGGGCCAGAGTCTAAAAAATTTTAAAGAATCAACAATATGTCAGAATGTTTGCATATAGGTAAAACCATATATAATAACATTTGAGTTTTTGTGAATAAGGCCAAAAAAAATTAATCATTTGTTTCTCAGGCCAAAATTTTGAAATGTTGATGAGGCAGGCAGGTTTTTTTTTTTTTTTTTTTAGAGACACAATTTACAATGACGGTAATCCATCTTGTATGATTTATTTGTGTACTCATCAGCAGATATTTATCAAGCTGATACATTGGCAAATTTTAAATATTTGCTTTTGTTCTTTCAAGTTTAAACTGTTTCTGTTTCATTTTCAAAGGATGAGTTTTTGCAGATGAACAAACATGAGCAAATGGTTTATGCCCCTGCTTCCTTTTGCAGCCAATCTTCCCTGTCTCCTGAAATAATTAAACACAATTCTGATCTGAAATAGGGGACTTCTTATGGCATTTCACTAGTTGAATTTGCCATATGAAAATTATTCATTTGGGGTGTTTTCTAATTGATCTTCAGTGCCTGGGGAACATGACAGAAATCAAGGGAAAGTAAATTAGTCATCATAAAATTCTCAAACAATACAATTGTCCTTTATTCCTGCTACCAGGCAATATTACAGAGGCCTCAATTTCTGAAGATAACAGACATTTCAGTGGTAGTCTTAACAGGGACCAACCTACATGTAGCTTGGGTAAACTTTTAGGGAGACTTAATTATTCACTTCTCCCTCACAGAAAAATAGGGAGAAGTTTGAGAAATCAGGTAGACTTCCATTCTTTGACATTGGCATGATGCTAATGATAATACCTGTATTCAACCCTAATTTAAATTGGATTAGAAGCAAGTCAATTAAAAATAAAACAACTTCTAAACATTTTAATAACTTATCCAATTTGTTAAATTTAATTTATTAGGTGTGTTCATACATTTTTTAGATGAAATAGTTTGTAATTGTGTTAGCTAAATGACAAATAAAATCAGTCTATGTACTTTTGGGTATTTTGGAGGTATTAGTCCAACCCTTTGACCCAATATACAACCGTAGTGGATCTGTTTAATGTCAAAGATAACTGTAGACAAACGGTTTTATGATTATTTTAGCATTAATTTGGCAGAGTTATTAACCAATTACAAGTTACCAACTAATTGCAATATCAGAACTAAAGTTATAAATATCGGTTGTAATTTTCAGTGCACAGTATCACGAGTATGTGGTTGCATCAACCTCTAAAGATAAGGCAGTCGCTAGTTATTAAACACATCAGGGGTTAACTTAGGCTATGAAAATGTCTTTTGGATTAAATAATTATCATTTTATTGCATTTGGGGTTAATTTTCACGATCGTTAAGTCAGAATACAGGGTGACTTCAACCTCTCTTTCTGAGAAAATTCTGGCAAAGTTACCGACCACAAAGGGAGTACTTATATTTACATATACTTGTATTTAGCTCATGTCGCCCCCATAGGTTGGTCACTGGGTAGATGTGTCATATATAATCACGTTTTCACTTACAGAGAAAAGCATTTATTCTGAGCGTTTGTTTACATTGATTCTATAATAGAGAAAACTAATAATGATAAGATATGAAAATTCCGGAAAAATAACGATAAAAAAGTTTGATGCAGCGATAATTTTGCTGATGCGGCGGTGCCTGAGAAACAAATCAATAATTTTTTTTGGCCTAATTTAAATGTTTTCCTTCGTAAAATTGGAATCCCCCCCCCCCATGTGACCCTACCCTACTCTTGAAGAATATGATTTTGACAAATTTTAATCAGTAATACACTATCTGAACTGACTAAAGTTAGAGCTTTTCAATACAATTTCTTTTTTAGAAGAAGATTTTTAAAGATTTTTCCCTATATATTCCTATGTAAAAATTTGTCACCCCCCCCCCCAAATTGTGGCCCCATCCTACCCCCGGGGATCATGATTTGAACAAATTTGAATCTTCCCTACCTGAGGATGCTTCCACACAAGTTGCAGCTTTTCTGCATGATCGGTTTCTGAGAAGATTTTTAAAGATTTTTCTCTATATATTCAAATGTGAAAATTCAACCCCCCCCCCCCCTTCTCACTGAGGCCCCACCCTACCCATAAGGATCATAATTTTATCAAACTTGGAATCTACACTATCTTAGGATGCTTCCACACAAGTTACAGCTTTTCTGGCCGATCGGTTTCTGAGAAGAAGATTTTTAAAGATTTTTCTCTTTATATTCCTATGTAAAAATTCGACCCCCCATTGTGGCCCATCCTACCCCTGGGGATCATGATTTGAACAAACTTGAATCTACACTACCTGAGGATGCTTCCACGCAAGTAATAACATTTCTGGCCAATCAGTTTCTGAGAAGAAGAGTTTTAAAGATTTTTCCTTATATATTCCTATATAAAAACTCGGCCCCCACCCCATTGTGGCCCCACCCTACCCTCAGGGATCATGATTTGAACAAACTTGAATCTACACTACCTGAGGATGTTTTCACACAAGTTACAGCTTTTCTGCACGATTGGTTTCTGAGAAGAAGATTTTTAAAGATTTACTCTATATATTCCTATGTAAAAATTTGACCCCCATTGTGGCCACACCCTACCCATAGGGATTATGATTTGAACAAACTTGAATCTACACTACCTGAGGATGCTTCCACACAAGTTTCAGCTTTTCTGGCCAAATGGTTTTTTGAAGATTTTTGAAAAATACCAACAAATTTTCAATGATTTTTATTATCTTCCCTTGAAAGAGGGCGTGGCCCTTCATTTTAACAAACTTAAATCCCCTTTACCTACGGATGCTTTGTGCCAAGTTTGGTTGAAATTGGCCCAGTGGTTCTGGAGAAGAAGTCGAAAAGTTTACGGACGGACAGACAGACAGACAGACAGACAGACAGACGGACTGACGCCGGACAAAAAGTGATCAGAAAAGCTCACTTGAGCTTTCAGCTCAGGTGAGCTAAAAAAAATAAATAAATAGGAATATCTTTACACCCACAATAAATGACCTCTTTGCACTTATATTTCATCAAAATATTCAATGCCATAATTATTTTATTATATTTGTGGTGCAAATATATATGTTATATTTTTACTAAATATTTACTTAAATACTGCATATTTATTTTTTAAAAGCTTATTAATTGATTGTATTTTTATGTTAATATGTACATAATAAACAATACTAAGTATAAGGCACTTAATTATATTAAATTCTCATCCATTCGGTTTTTTAAATACTTTAACACAGAGTGTGACTTTTTATATTATAAATATCAATATAAAAATATTAAATTCAGGGCGAGACATTTGTGAAATGTAAAATTAGAATTATACAGAAGATATTGCTGTAATCTGTTTTAAAAAAAACAATTGCTTGACACATTGAAATAGTGAATCTTGTCAACCAGTTTCTGTTCGTTTGTACACGCATGTTTGCATGTCTTGCATAGGCTAAATACCAGATGACACTGGTTATATTGACGCATGCACCAACGACTCTAGCTCCTGACTGGCATCTGCAGTACCACGATGTTACTGCGCCTTCGGAATATCTTATTCAGCACTGATATCTGCAATTCGATATGTGCCTGCTCTGTAGTTTGGATACAAGAAGACACGGAAAATGCTTGTCAATCTCGTATGTCCCATCCTGGTTTGTGTGCTCTTCGGTATAGTGTTTTGCCAATTTCACCTGGTAAATGCCTAGTGTCAATTCACGGACCTCGTCTTCTGTGTACCTAGGAAAGTCATCTAGATCCGCATCTGCTTCATCTAGTTTTGTCCACTTATGAGACTACTTGTCTAAGCCTGGAGTTTCCACCCCATGTTGCAAGACATTGCTCCTTGAAAGGAGGTACCGCATTTTCGAAGCCATACAAAGATCTTTCTCTTCATTCCCTTTACTGATAGGTCTGTAAAAATAGTAAAAACACTAAACTTAAAGCAGTCATTACTGATTACTTCATTGATTCTCTCTGGGTTTTTATGCTTTGTTTTGGGTAATTTCATAAATTAATTGATATTTAAATACTGGTACTCCATTTCAAAATATGTACTAGGCTAGACTTTCTTTTGATATGCATCAGATCTTGTTGAAAAAAGTAAGATATTTTGTTGAGCGGGATATACATGTAAGAATTGTAGTATTTAATAATTGCCAGTAGTATTGATATTATTTACCTATATTTATTACAAATGGCACTAACTATTCTGACGAAGTCTCCAATGCAAGGAATTTGTGAATTCGGGAGCTGTTTTCCTAGGTATTTCCATGTCTCTATGTCTTTATCCGTGCATTCACAGACTCTACCACCCATCGGATCTGATTTGGTAAATAAAATATAGGTATTATTAACATTCTTCTATGGATTTAAAACGCGAATCTCTGACATTTAAAACTCTAGACATTTAAAAACAATTACATATTGCTTGGTGGATTTTTAGATATTAATACATATATGTTACATGTAGAATGGAATATTTTAAAACTGTTTAAAGATAGAAATAAGTCTTTTTATTTGCACGTATTTCTTCAATTTTATTCTAAAGGTATTTTGTAAAAGCGTACCTTGGTAATTAATCTGGAATTATTCGCTTCCTCAGTAGTATGCTGCTTTTGGCCTTTTTGCAGGAAGGACGGCGTTTCCATATTGATTCCGAGCTCGGAAAGTACTCCCGCTGAATCCAGAAATCCACAGTCCACAATCATGATGTCATCTTCCTTAATTAATTTATTTAATGTATAAAGAATGAAACCAAAACTACAAGAGTTCTGGTTGATATAGAACATGTTAAAATACTTTTTATACCCTAGCTAAGAGAAAGGAGTAAATCAAAATTTGGAGATTATAATCGTTACCCTTTGGCACTTGAATTTTTTTTAAAAGAGTTCTCATAATCTGCCATTACTAAGTGTAAGAAAATCAACTTTTCTCTGACTATCTGCGGTAAGTTATAAATGTGTGTGTCAACTTGGCATTTTCAATAGACATTTATGCAGCAAAAGATTAGTATGAAAATCATACAACCTAAGAAAAAATCACTATAATTTACAAATAAAACTTAACAAAATTTTTAAAAATTCCAAAGGTGAATTATCATTATTTAAAACTAAATCCTTTCAAAATTACATACCAAGTTAACATCATTCAAATATGAAATAATACCTTTAAGTATTGAATACCTTAATCCACAATTTTATTTCTTGGACATATGTAGCAAATATGTGGTTCAGGATCTTGGCATCCGAGTTCTTGCCATCCGCTAAATAGGGTCCAATGGCAGCCACGATATACCCTGTAGTGCTCACTATCATCATTGGCTTAACAAGATGCCTATGTTTCTGCATGCTAAAGGAGCGTCGCTGAAATGCAAAATCTGTACTCTTTTGAACATAAATATATGTCCCATCGAGTACTAATATTGCCTTTTCATCACTTGGACAGAAAAGTTCTTTTGCGAGTGGTCTCTGTTGCTTTTGGATAACTGTGTCTCTGGTCAAATGCTTGAATCCCAAAAGCATGAAGCACGAAACTGTTGCATAGCGCTTGTCTGGCAGTAGTTACAGCTCTTCGAATCTAAAATGTATAAATTAATTTTTATTTGGAGTTCGGAGACACGCACAAATAAATTGAATGCTATTTACCGTATTTTTCCGACGATTAGTCGGTATTTTTTTTCTCTGAAGCAGAGCATCCGACTTATCGTCTAAATCGACTTGTCTTAGGCTTGAGGTCAGAAAATTGTTAAAAATAGCATTAAAAATCTTGGTTTTAATCATCTTGACTTGGCTGTGTGATTGGAAATTACCTTGTTGAATTCATCGTTCATCTTTATGAATTATCGTTTTCACTCATTTGTTAACACCAGTATACATTATAATAACGGTAATTAAAAAATGGTACATGTCTTTAATCAAATTAAAAGTTTTACCGTTCCGTTTTCATAAACACATCGTCACATGGTTCCATATATGACACTAGTGGGAAGATAACATTGCGCAGTAAAATTGAAACCAAATTTGAATGGAAAAAATTATTGCAGTAAGACCGGGGAATGTTTTTAAGTTTTATTATTTTATTAGTAAAGAGTTGTTAGTGGAAAGTATAAATAAGAAATATTTTATGGTCAAATTCAATCTTAAAAAACGCAATCGGCAATTATCAATACTAATGTTAATACAGTAGGCTGGTATCGGTTGTGCTCTATAATCATTCCCTAAGGCTGAGATATATGCGGCGTGTTCACTCCCTGTGTATATAAAGAGTACCGTAATAAGAGTGATTAAAGTTCATTAATTAATTATTGTTCAATTCTTCGATTGTGGTTAAATAAAAATTTTAGGAAACGTATGTATGTCGTATATTGTCATTATCAAGTCGTACAAATGATCAATCTATTTCAAACAGTGTCTATGTAAAACAATAGCGTGTAACTGCATTACTGGATACAAACTAAACAAGTTTAATCAAATTATAGTAATTGCTAAGCTTTCTACACTTGAGACCCCCCTTTGAAGTCCGACACGAGACAGGTACATGCTTCTGGCACCGGAAATTGTTAAACAAACATTGACCACGCGCCGAGTCAACAGGTGGCTGGTTACATAATGGCGAATACACTGGCGATGGTCAGAGTGAATAATTATTTTAAGGAAATAAAATATTTCTGACAAAGTAAGTTTAGTTTACTCTCATACAACTTGCATAACACGCGATATCGGGAATTGTTTACAATGCAAGCGACTTTATAGATGTTACCGGTATTTGAAAATATGATGCATAAGTATAAAACGTAATTGTTTAAATGTCAATCATTAATAATAATTGGTAGCAATATCGGGGACATCGTGGCTTCATACACTGATAATGTTACTGCAGTTTTTTATACGCCATTTTAAAGTGATAAGATCGACGTATCGTCTGAATCGACGTATCGTAGGAATTTGTTAAAATTTTGGCTAAAAATGCGCAATTCGACTAGTCGTCCGCATCGACGATTCGTCCGAAAAATACTGTAATTTTTTTAATTTTACTGTGTTATTCACCAAAAGGATTTTATTTATATTTCTTTCGCAAAATTAAAATTGAGAAAAATACTTCATTTCCGCACAGAACATTTGCAAATTCAATTTGACACGTTCTATTTGATAAACATTTACTAGTATTATGTTTTTTTACAGTTTAAACTTACTTGTGGTTTAGACATATTGAACAGCAGAGCAAGCAGTTTATTATCCAAGGATGTCCTCAGCTTTGTCAGAAGTACAGCAATGCATGTTTTAATGCTTCTTGATCTTGACGGTCTAACATCTGCGGAGCTGACACATGTCAGTATGTCATCAAAATCACATTTTTTGAGACCAGTCAAAGTTACGTAACCATCATTTGTCATCGATTCTGGGTCATTGAAATCAAGCAGTGTCTTTCTTTTAATATTGGCTTCATCTCTCAGTAGTTTAAGTAGTTCTATGATTGTAGCTCTGTTGACGAACGAGTGATCTTTTGTACAGTTTTTCATCTCTAAAGATGTGAGGTCAAGCAAATTGTTGGTAAAATGGGATGGACAACATCGGGACCCAGCTGGAATGAACAGATTATGACATAAATACACCTTGAATCTAGCTTCAGTTGGCACCACTATGAACTTGGTCCAGGTTTTCTGCAGAGGACACAGTAGGCATGGCTTTTTGCTGTGGACTGTATAGGCAAAGAAACAGACGGCGGGCTTTGAACGTCGGTAGCTCATTTCTTCCTATCAGGGCTTTGTACCAAAGAAGAAGATGAAAGTAATGGGACCTCTGATGACTTGTATTTAATCGATGAGCATTTGTGTCTGCACTTGTTGCATATAACTTTTCCATCTGTACTTTCTATCAAGAAACATCTATTTAAAATTTTTAATGTATCTTTGCTTATGGTCCTTCTTTCGTTTGCTTTTGTGCGTTTGTTACATAGAACACACGGGTACTGCTTTGGACCATGTCCAGGCATCCTGAAATAAGATTTTTTTGCACTGATGTAATCTTAATTCACATTACTAAATCATATCAAAATTTTCAAAAATTCGTAACTTGTCTACTTTTTTTAATCACAAGAGGCCCAAGGGCCACATCGCTCACCTGAGGAACAATAGGTATGATAAAATCAGCTTAATGGAGTCATAATACAAACTATCTGGACAATGTACAATAATACATGTAGATCCTGTATAAATAAAATCCATTTTTCCCCCTGGATATTCTTATGTTTATAATCATTAGTCCCTTTTCTAACTGGATGATTTTATAGTCATATCACATGTTGAGTATTGTAGTTCTCAAAAAGATCCTTAACAATTGTTTATATATGGGATATAAACCTACATCAAACTCTGAACCTCTTGTGAGGACAAAGAATTGTCCTGGGGCCAAAGTCTTAACAATTATAAATAATCATCTGGCTGACTAGTTTCTGAGAAGAACATTATTAAAGATTTACTCTACATATTCCTATGTAAAACTTTGATCCCCCCATTGTGGCCCATCCTACCCCCGGGGGTGTCATTATTTTCACAACTTTGAATCTACACTACCTGAGGATGCTTACACACAAGTTTCAGCTTTCCTAGCTGATTAGTTTCTGGGAAGAAGATTTTTAAAGATTTACTCTATATATTCCTATGTAAAACTTTGACCCCCCATTGTGGCCCATCCTACCCCTGGGGATCATGATTTTCACAACTTTGAATCTACACTACCTGAGGATGCTTCCACACAAGTTTCAGCTTTCCTGGCTGATTAGTTTTTGAGAAGAAGATTTTTAAAGATTTACTCTATATATTCCTATGTAAAACTTTGACCCCCCATTGTGGCCCCACCCTACCCCCGGGGGTCATGATTTTCACAACTTTGAATCTACACTACCTGAGGAGGCTTCCACACATGTTTCAGCTTTCCTGGCTGATTAGTTTATGAAAAGAAGATTTTTTAAAGGTTTACTCTATATATTCCTATGTAAAATTTCGACCCCCCCCCCCCATTGTGGCCCCACCCTACCCCGGGGGGTGTCATTATTTTCACAACTTTGAATCTACACTACCTGAGGATGCTTTCACACAAGTTTCAGCTTTCCTGGCTGATTAGTTAATGAGAAGAAGATTTTTAAAGATTTACTCTATATATTCCTATGTAAAACTTTGACCCCCTCAATGTGGCCCCACCCTACCCCCGGGGGTCATGATTTTCACAACTTTGAATCTCCTCTACCTGAGGATGCTTCCATACAAAATTTCAGCTTTTCTGGCCTAATGGTTCTTGAGAAGAAGATTTTTGAAAATTTCTCAAAATTTTTCAATAATTTCTAATTATCTCCTCTTGAAAAAGGGCTTGGCCCTTACTTTTTACAACTTTGAATCCCCTTTGCCCAAGGGTGATTTGTGCCAAGTTTGGTTGAAATTGTCCAGTATTTCTTGAGAAGATGTTGAAAATGTGAAAAGTTTACGGACAGACAGACAGAAAGATGGAGATCGAGACAGACGACAGACAAAATGTGATCAGAAGAGCTCACTTAACCTTTCATCTCAGGTGAGCTAATAATATAAAACCCCTCTCCCATAAAAAATAAAATTGTAACATGTATTTATAGTTTGAACATATTTTTTTAATCATCTGTTTTTAATTATTTCTGTGGTTTTTTTTTTTTTTCGTTTTTCTTTTTTTTTAATAAAATAAAAATATGCTTGCCTCAATGTGTAAAATAAAAGTTTGGCGTCAAAATGTGTAAAATAAGTATTGGGCTTAAACAACCTTAAAAGAAACAAAATATAAAATAAAATATGTCAATAGCATGCCAGCATGGTTTAGACTTGAACCCTGGCCGCCTAGTCTGTAAGGGGGTTACATACCACTACACTACCGTAAACGTTGACTATGAGAGGATTATTTTAATATATAAAATGTAATGGGAGAATAAATATATCATAAAACTGTGCAGTTTATGTTTTAAAGAAGTTTCTGTCTTATTTTGTTGTTATAATCAAAGACAAACCAAAAATTATAAAATCATTTTGTTGTTTCTTTGATATCTGCATGAAAACTTTATTACAGTATCAAATTGTGAGCTATAATAATGTTTCACCGGACAATTATAATCAAGAAGATATTCCTGATTTAAAATTTAAGGACAGATCACAATTCGGGTTACCCCCTTGGCGACATATTCCCCCGATTTCAACAAATTTCCCATATAGCATGAAACAAATTCATTAACTCTTACACTTCATATATATATGTATATTAGAAAATAATACATACCTGTCTAGTTTGTTTATCTCCAAGGTAGAGAAACAACAAGTTTTGAGCCTAATATACACAGAGTGAATCACTGCAACATTCCCATCTTCCGGCCGATCAGCAGACGACAGAAGCAATGTTTTTTTAATTTTTCGTATGGGCCGCAGCCCTCAACCACGATAAGACTTACTTTATAAGTAAACATTTGAATATTTAATTTTTTTTGTTTTTGTACAAAAAAGTTTGGAGACTTAATGAAAACAAACAAAATATTCATAATTCATACTCCTGTACCTATGAAAAAATATATCTGCATTATATATTAACATTGTTGAATGATGTAAAGTTCTCTCTCTCTCTCTCTCTCTCTCCTCACCTGTGTCTCAGTACCAGCAGCAGGTTTCACAATCCATGCATACATTGGATTGACCAGTCGGAGGGCGTTCATGGCTGCTAGGTAACAGTGGGCCTGCTTCTGGAGGCCCTGTTTAGAGGGTACCTCCCTCCCCAGCCTCATACCGTGCTCATACATCACAGCTCCCGCTACAAAAAGACATACAACAACTGGTCAAAAATAGACTCAAAACAAGTCAATTGTTTGGAGGCTTCCAAATCATATCTGTGCCTTTCAAATATAGACAGGGACTTAACACAAAGCACAAAACAACATGAGCAACGGGCCTTCCGGTATCTAAAAATTCAGCATCAACTTATAAAACACAAACATACCCTTTCCAAAGTTGTTTCTGGACAAATAGAAAGCATAGAGAAGGTCGTAGTAGTTCTGTGTAGTGATGTCCACTGATCTGGCTCTGGACTCCAAGATAGAAACCACCTGTAAAACCACATAAAGACTTATGATAGTACTCTATAGGCATTGTCAGAGGCCCATCACCAGTTTTTAAAAACTTTTCTAGCTTTCATAAATATGTTTTATTCTCGATCCCTCATTGTAAAAATCAATATGCTTTAGTAGATATGAAAATGAAGACCATGTTTTGAAGATATGCAGTTGTTTACTGATGCATGAATAAGCAAAAACACCAAGGGTGAAAGTGTAAAGCAGCCAGTTGGAAAAGGGCATGAATTACGGTACATGTATTGATGAAAACAAGAACAAATCTTGGCATATTCTCTGGATTCTTAATTAAATGTGAGGTAAATATCCATGTAAAATGGGGAGAAGTTTCTCTCGCATGTTCTAAAATCTTGCTTTTATTTTTTTTAAAGTTGTATGTTATACAGAATCATAATTTAAAAGTTCAGCTCTTGCAATTTGATGTTCTTGAGATTTGATTTAAAATGGCAGGATCATAGAATTAAGAACCTGCATTAAAATAGGAATCTACAGTAGTAAATATGCACATGCTAGACTGTTTCTGGTTTTCCAATGAAGGAGAGAAAGCACACCATAAATCAACAAGAGATGTTTGTGAAACACTTATGCCCCCTCCCTTCGAGACCTCTGTGAAGAAAATGAACGGAAAGTGCAAATAACTGGAAAGTCCCAATTTCATTTTAGTATGTGCAAAATCAAAGTAAACTTTGTGGACCGACCAACCGACCGACAGACTGAGACAGACGGAGAGCAGCAAAGCAATATGCCCCCCCCCTTTGAAGGGGGGCATAAAAACAGTTATTTTTTTAAAAATCTGATTCTCTTGTTTTGATAAACAAGTTTAAAATAATTTAAACATAGTTTTAAAAAATCAATAGTGAAAAGGGGCACCTCAACAAATATTAATTTCTACCAAATGTGCGACAATTGCAACCAAAAAAAAAAATTAAATACACAAAATACTATGTACTGAAAATATAGAAGACTAGCAGGTAAAGAATAGTCACCTCGTCTTGAAGATCAATGTAAGGGAACCCCACTAATGTTTGAAGATCCCCTCTCTCACACAAAGTCACCAATAGCTGTCGAAGGCAGTCTTTTCTCCTGTGTGCAGAAAACTGATCAGGTAATTGTATATACATGTACATGAAACAAGTCTGACTTTGCTTTAGAGCAGTTTTTCATTTTAATGCTCATCATCATACATTCGACAATACACTGAATTTTGTTTTTTGAAATTGTTAAGTTACATTGAACAATATACTGTATACAGGGTTATTTTCGTCCTGTGTAATTTTCACCCTTCTACTTTTGAAAACAGTTTCACCCCATCTTGAATTCGCCCAGACACAGTTGTTTTAAAAAAGAGATATTATGAGACGTTGGAATTCGCCCAGTCCTAAATTCGAAGACAATGAGGCAAGGGGCTAAAATAAAAGGGGGGTGAATATTTCCCTGTATATAGTATACATGTACATTAAATTTATCCAGTACTTACTGTGTGTGTAAAAGGAAACTGGTATTTTTGATAAACAAATGTGTTATAAATACAAGAAGCCATTGCTAACCTTGATGGGTCAGGGTTGCTAACCATGGCATTGTATGCTTCATCATTATGACCTAATTCCAGCTGATACTTGAACATCTTGGACCACAAAGTTGCCTGAAAAAGGAACAGGAAAAAGTTTTCCGAAAATGTTTTATACAATTTTTCAATGAATCCAATTTACCAATAGAGAGAGTTATAGGGTACAAATAAGCATTCACATGTAAGCATTTACTGCACTTATAAAAATTAATTTTACAGGAAAGGAGAGGAGAAAAATGTAAAGTAAGTCTTACAGTATTCTCATCATCTTGGTCTGCAATACTTATAGCTGTTCTCGCTAAATGGACAACAGTATCAGCACAGTCAAATTCCTCAAATTGTCGAATGACCTATAAAAGAAATCAAACAAAACAATTTTAATAATTAAAAAATTAAATGAGACTTACCTTGGTTAAGGTGAAGTTTGAGATTCTATGAGGAAATAGAATCAATGAAGAGATCACGTGAGATTGTACTGCGCATGTGCGGATTCAGAATTTAAAGTGAAAATTTTTTTGGTTAAAACAATTAAACAAATATCATTATATCCTGATATTTATACAACATATTTGTATAATTGAAGTTGCAAAGTCGATAGATTAAATTCGATCATAGATATTCAAAAGCATTCCTTGTATATGCAGGGTGGGTGGGTGGCACATGATCTCTTCACATTGATTCTATTTCCTAATAGAATCTCAATCAAACTTCACCTTAACCAAGGTAAGTCTCGCTTTATTATTTAATTCTATTTCGTAAATATCAATTATGAGACCACGTGAGATTTTAAAGAAACGAAACATTTTTTCCTCTGAACACCCACAATTTAATCAGTCATAACACTATTTACAAAGTTTGTCTCTGCAGAAACAATTGGTTTGTTATAAAACTTTGCAAAAGTTCTTTCATTTGTCCAGCCAACTTTGCTCAAAATTTCATGAACAGGTACATAGTTAAAAAATGCCTTTGAAACTGATGTTGCACGAACACTGTGTGGCGAAAACACATTCATGTCAATGCCAGATTGCGTCATAATATATCTTATCCAACGTGACAATGTATCTTTAGATGCAGCATTATGAGGTTTTACATAAGAAATGAATAAAGCATAATCATTATCACTCCGCAATGGCAATGTTCTTTTTAAATATTCAACAAGAACAGTATAAACACATAGTCTCCTATCTGCTGGATAGGCTTTCAAAACAATATTTGGTCTACAAAAACCTGGTCTACAAGTCTTAAACAAAGAGTCAAAGTTAAATATAAATGAAGATTTCTTCTTCTGCATACAATTCAATTTTAAGGCATGAACAGTTTGTACTCTAGCAGAACAAGTTAAGCAGATAAGCATACAAAGTTTACAAGTAAGATCTTTCAAACTCAGATATTTCACAGGTGACAATTTCCTAAGATATATCAAAACAATAGAGACATCCCAAACATAACCATGTCGAGGAGCAGGGGGTCTTAAATTTAACACCCCTTTCATAAAACAAATAACAAATGGGTGAGATCCTACAGAATGACCATCAATAACTCCCAGTGCAGACAATGATGCTCTAGCTGTATTCAGAGCTATTATGATACAACATAGTCATGAATTCAATAACATGGTTCACAGAAATTTGAAATTGATTAATTTTCCTTTCACGACATAAAGAAAACCATTTTTTATGGAAAGTCTTGATCTGTTTCTTTGTACTGCCTCTCCAAGCTGCCAAGAGGATATTGGTAGCTTCCGACGAAAAGCCAGAGCTTTTGAAGTGTCTCCCAACAATCGACAGTTCCTTGAAATGAACAAGATACAGAAGATCCTCCAATTGAGGCAGGATTCGTGGGTGTTCGATCAACAGTTCCAGAACTAAGTTGTTCCACACTTGAGTTGTCCACACTGGCACCACCATGATGCACTCTGCTCTTTCCTCCATGATCTTCTGCAAGCACTTCCCTATCAAACTGAAAGGAGGGAATATGTAACTAAAAATTTACTCCAATCAATAGTAAATGCATCAACAAAACTTGCATTGGGGTCAGACTTCCATGAGCAGTAAATATCAACTAATGGCAAACAAGACAATATTTGGCTTTCCGAATAACCTAGTTATATCATTAAAGATATTAGTGTTCAGTCTCCATTCAGTTTGATCATCAAACTTTCTAGAGTTTCTATCTGCAACCACATTTTCTACTCCAGGTATGTGGGCAGCCAATAACCAAATGCTCCTATCAATGCACCAGGTCCAAATCTGACTTGCTATGTCATTGCATAATTGAGAGTGAATACCTCCCATGTTATTACTAGAGGTACTGTGAGCAAGCTCACGATTGATACCCCCCGCTAAAGAAAAACAATCATACCTCAAGTATTTTTCTATTATAGAAAATGATGGATGCTATCTCATTAACCGTTCATGTCCTATCAATAACAACTGCTCAATTTTCTTAAATTGTTAATGCTAATATGAGTACACAAACCAATTTCTATTATTTAAATTCCATTCTATTTCAACTTAACTGTTAATGCATGAAGACATTTGCATCCTTATGATAACAAACATGACTGAAATCAAACCATAACCCACATGCCAAGCAGCCATTAAATGTTTTGAATTTTTGGTATCCTGAGCCTGATTTTTTCCGAAATTTTTTTTCCACAAAAAAAAAGATAAAATACATCAGGGCGGGCCATTTCCAGATGGGCAGGTGGGGATGATAATCTAACAATTAATTTTATATGACCAGACACATGCAAGCTTTGTGTCAAATTTTACCTTCTAATCATTTCCATTAATACAAGAAAGGAATAAAGCATTTTTTTTTTTAACAATGACCTTGACCTTGTACGAATGACCTTGGGTCAAGGTCATGACACACCCTCAGGTCATAAGCAATATTTGTGTGAAGTAAGAACTTCCAATGTTTCTCCATAAGAAAGATATGGACCGGACACGAATTTTGCACAGACAGACGGACGGACGGACGGATTGACAGACAGACGGACAGACAGGGTGATTCCTATAAACCCCCCCAAACTTCGTTTGCGGGGGGGGGGGGGTTATAAATATAACTAACAGCTGTAACATTATCAGTCATAACTTTAATTGATGTATCATGTTGGTCTTTGAAAACAGATTTCAATGCATAGAAACATGCGACCAGTTCTAAGGCATTAATGTTTTAAGATTGTTCTATGTCTGACCAATGACTACCTATCTCTTGATTATCAAAGGTTGCACCCAAACCTATTAGTGAAGCATCAGAATAAACTACAAACTGGATAGGGTCTTGACATATTTGCCTACATGCCAAGTGTAAATTGTTTATCCACCATGATAAATCGTCCTTCATTTCATCACTTATACACATTATAGAGTAAAAATTTTCCCTCGAACATTTGAGAGCATCAATTTTATTTCTTTCCAGGGATCTATAATGCAGGGGTCCAAATTCAATGGCTGAGAAACTGGACACAATCAAACCAATAACTGTAGCTACATTTCTGATCGACGCTTCAGATTTTTGTGCAATTTTTTGCATTCATTTAAAATATTTTCTTTCCTCTCATCTGTTAAGGTAACAGTCATTTTAACAGAATCGATAATATTGGCAAGAAAAGCAATTTTCTGAGCAGGTTTAAGGATTGATTTTTCATAATTCAC
The DNA here is from genome assembly GCA_020458035.1 of Magallana ariakensis. Classification (NCBI taxonomy): domain Eukaryota; kingdom Metazoa; phylum Mollusca; class Bivalvia; order Ostreida; family Ostreidae; genus Magallana; species Magallana ariakensis. The sequence goes on from CM035818.1 coordinate 25,999,180, forward strand.
AAAAAATCCAAGTTTCTCAACCAAAGTGATCATTGCATTTGACCCACTGCTACATTCCTGAGCACCGGGGTACCCGGTAATTTCTCCCACCAAGAGGGAGTCATCTATGTATCCAACATTCAAAAAACCTAACCTTCGTAATGTAGCATACCCAGGTTTCAATAGCTTTGTAAATAATCTAGGAGCACTAGATAATCCCTGAGGTAAAGAAGTAAATTGAAACAATCTCTTTTCCCAGAAAAACTGCAAGAATTTTTGGTGTTCCGTAGCTACGGGTATAGAATAATAAGCATTTTTAAGATCCACAGATGACATAAAGCAATTAGGGATTATTATTATCAGAGCACTTTCAAATGTATCCATCTTAAAATGATGGTATTTAAATAAACTGATTTAGTTCTATTAAATTCAAAATCATTCTAAATTCCCCATTGCGTTTTGGTCTCAGAAATATAGTCGAAACAAATTCAACATTTTCCAGATCAATTTCTGTAATAACTTCCATTTTCAGAAGTTTATCTATTTCATTTTTGATATATAAGCATTCTTTGTTATTAAACTTAATTTGATGAGGAAGGGAGGTTTGAGATGGCACACAGTCTTTTTCAAATTCTAAATGACATTGTTTTACAATATTAAGAACGCTGTCATCTGAGGTAAGTTTTTCCCACTGGGAAATCAATAGTTTTAATCTACCAGCTTTAATAGTTTTGTTTTCTGGCGATAAGTATTGACTTACCTGGAAGTCTACTTGTTGATGCTGGGTCGAGAGTTCCCTCGTCGCCCTCTGAAGATTTTTGGCTCATTGTAACCTGCGTAATTTCTATTCTGATTCTGGGTAGATCGATTTTGAAAAGTGGATCTTCGTCCACGAGTAAACCTGCCAGCAAAACTTCTGTCATACCTTTGCTGCAGAGGAAAACTGTTGAGTTTGTTACTAATGCGACTACAGTCACCGATTTCCTTTACTGTTTTTGGGACATCGTCCCCAAAGACAAATGATGTATATTTTACATTATGTGAACATAGGTGGGAATATTTCCCCTTCATGTTCGACTTCATGAGTTCTCTGCGAAGCATGTTGATTTGCCGAGCAAAGCCAAAGCTTCCATATTTTTGTCTATTAGTTCAAAAACACAAGGGTCATCTAGCTTCCTGGTTTTGTCACACACTTTAACCATGACAGTTGCTGCTTTAACCACAGAAGGCTCAATATTTTGCAACTTCTTATCAATTGTACGAGTATTGGGTTGTAAAAATCCCCACACTAACTGGTTTGTTTTGACAGTGACTAGACTCTCACAATTCTCTGGTCTAGCATTCACAGAATCTTTCGCGAGTTCAGTGTATCTATCATCTTCTATATCTTGTCTGAACCAGTCATTGACACACGAAGCTAACTCAAGAGTAAACTGAAGTATCACATACCTCTTTGGTTTTTCATCGGCTGATTTGAACATGTCATCAGCACCTGACGATGTTGTAGTGTCTTTATTAGCATTACTGGTATCAACAGAATGATCGGCGGTACAATCATCGACAGTGACCACGTCACTGTCCGGGTGGTCACTGTCCAGAATAAGGCCATGGTCGCCACAATCATCATAATCCTCCGCCATTTTGAAAAGTTCAGCAACACGATGACTTAATACATTAAAGTTCTGATTAGATTTGCATTGGCTTTCCTGAATTGTCCTAAGAACGTTAAGCATGTCTGTAATGGATGGATCTGAGCCACTCGTGCCCTGCGAAGCAACTGCAGTAGGTCTACGAACAGAGCCCCTGTCCTTCGACGACGAAGCCGCTGCAGAGAGACTCGACACAGAGTCTGATTTGGCGGATTTGCTACTGGGCTTTTTAGTAACAGCAGACTCTGCTTTCCTTTTTCTAGTGTTCATTTTTTCCTCAGAAACATCTGTGGGAATAGCGTTGTTCCTCTCCGGGGACAACATGGCGTTCGCCATCAGTAACATGTGCACTGAACCACGTGTGAAAAATATAAAAATCTGCTGCGTAAAGGTATCACACAACTTATGACAAGATGCCTTAAACGTTAGGCTATGCTATCAAACCTTGTTTGATAATAAGTATAAAATACGCAATAAGCAAACAGAACACTGAATCTGCACATTCACAGTACAATCTCACATGGTCTCGTAATTGATATTTACGAAATAGAATTGTCTTCTACCAGATACAGTACATAAACAGAAGTTGGATACTTTCATTTTGAAACTATTGAATACCACAAAATACAGGGGTGTAGTGAGAGCTCTGACCTTGAGGTAATAGAGAACTTCCAGGACCCGGGGGTTGAGCTCGTCCGTCTGCAGCAGACTCTGCGTTAGAAAGGCCTCTGTCTCCAATCCTTCCTTGGCCTCAGTGTAACACTGTGCAGCCTTCTGGGGCTCTCTATCAAACCAAACATAACCAATGTACTAATACATGTACAAGGTTTTAAAAGTCACTTCATTGGCTTGGTTTTCAAATCAAATGTTAATTTTTTTATTTATTTAATTTTTATTTTTTTTGGGGGGGGGGGGTCCATTCAAAACCTATTTCAAAAATGCATGTTTTTCTTTCACTAAAATAACTTCACAATAATTAACAAAGAAGGTAAAACCATTCCACCTATTCAAACTTTTGAACCAGTTACTGTGAAATCATCGTTGTTCGTGGGAGACCAATGTTCGTGGCTTTCGTGGGTAGCCCTTGCCCATGAATTTACGTCCCCATGAACCTATACACAATCTTATGTTTAATATTTAAAAATTATCCTCATTACACTACCAATGAAATTACATCCCCACGAACCAAAAAATTTTTGGCTACCCATGAACATTGACTCCCCACAAATAAAAATAATTCCACAGTAATTCATTAATGAGCTCAATGAATATATTGGGCTACAAAGCAAACAATAATACACATACCCAAAATGCAGATAACAAAGCCCAAGCATGAATTTTCTGGAAGCAGGATTGACTTCACACCAATGATTTAACTGAAAACAGTATTCTTGCAGAGGGAGGTACTGGCAACAGCTGGCAAGGAATTCTGGGAACAAGAAGTTTTCATTCAGCGGCCACAGTAAGAACTGGATGTGTCTGGTTATTCTCAGAACAGCCCAACTGCACAGTTGCCCTATGTTGTCAAGGATTCTTTCTGTGTGACTGAGGTTGGCTCGTGATTGGTTGCCACCGATGCCTCGAATGAAGAGTTCAGCCACAGTTACATTGGAGGAGACTTTGAAAAAATACTAACGTAAATGAAATGGTAACAAGACAAATTGAAACTTTTACTGTTATATAAATACATGTATATGATACATCTCATTTTTAATATCCTTTCCCTTATCTTAAAACTCATGTTTTTTTTCTAAACTATAGTCTGTCTCTTTTTGTTCACATAAAATGTCACACTTTTCAAGATTAAACCAGTAAGTACTTATTTGAATAACTTATTTGAAACTTATCTGGTGTAGAGGACAATACACATTTAGAATAAATACCCATTTCAGAGGGACAGATTTTTTTTCACAAAGTATTAATAAATAGTGTATCACAAACCTGCTTTCTGTACATTTGTCAATCCAGAGTTTTCCATTAATTCAAGCGTGGCTAGCTGTCGCAGATTCATTTCCCTACAAATAAACAAAAGGATAACTTTTATATAAAATAACAGTTTAAGGTGGTATGGGATGCCTCCTTGTTGTGTCGTATTGTTATCGAAATAAACAATAAACTCAAGTGTAATTATATGAGTACTGTAAAGTATTGTGTATAATACGCACTCATGTATAATTACGCACCCCCAAAGTTGACCAAAAAATGGTGAAAAAAACAGCAGGTCCTATGTATAATATGCATCCAAAAAATGTCAAAATCAACAACCGCCATTTCCCCCAAAACTATCGATGTAATTTCTGTAATTTTGTGATCGGAACACAGCTCAGACGATGAAAATAGACGGCCGCCATTTTCCCAAACAACTATCGATGTTTTAATTTAAATAATGATAATCTTATAACCCAAGCTCAAGAACTGTAATTTCGTGATCGGAACTTGGCCCAAGCAATATTAGAGTAAATGTCTCACAAAAAAACAAAAAAACAAAAACCAAGAGGCCCATGGGCCACATCGCTCACCTGAGCAACACTGGCTTTTTATTGGTTTTCAAAGGATATTGTGCCATATGGCCCCTCGATAAATTAACAAAAAAAAGAAATATCCAAATTTTATACTTATTTTTGCTTATACTTAATCTTTGACATATTTACCTTTATGGTAAACCATTTTTACCGAAAATAAGATCATATGCAATATATATAACTAAATATGCTCAATTCCTTAAATTTAAAACATTCAAAAATTTAATTGGTCTTCTCCATTATAAACGATTGTTGTTTACCAGTCGTGAATTAATTTCGTGTGACGTTTCATAACCTTACTCACTTGACTGATGAATAAACTTAACTGAAAAATGAAACACGATATGTTAAGAGCTATAATTCAAATCAATGTATTGGCAGGCATGTTGCTCTATTGTACTAAGGCCCACCCATTATTTTCATCTTTATTAAAACAAGAGGCCCATGGGCCACATCGCTCAACTGAGCAACAATAGACATAATAAAATCAGCTTTATGGAGTCATATACAAAATATGTCAATGTCATATAATAGATCCTGCATAAAAAAAATTCCCCTGCATATTCTTATGTTTATCATTAAGCCCCTTTGTAACAGGATGGTTTTACAGTCATATCACATATTGAGCATTGCAGTTCTCAAGAAGATGATCAGACTTAAACAACTATTTATATATGGATTATAAACCTACATCAAATTTTGAACCCCTTGTGAGGTCCAAGAATTGTCCAGGGGCCAGAGTCTAAACAATTTTAAAGAATCAACAATATGTCAAAATGTTTGCATATAAGTAAAACCATATATAATAACATTTGAGTTTTTGTGAATAATTTAAATGTTTTCCTTTGTAAAATTGGAATCCCCCCCCCCCCCCCATGTGGCCCAATCCGACTCCTGAAGAATATGATTTTGACAAATTTTAATCTACACTATCTGAACTGACTTAAGTTATAGCTTTTCTAGACAATTTGTGTTTTAGAAGATGATTTTTAAAGATTTTTAAAGATTTTTCCCTATATATTCCTATGTAAGAATTTGACCATGATTTGAACAAATTAGAATCTACACTACCTGGAGATGCTTCCATACAAGTTACAGCTTTTCTGGCCGATCAATTTCAGAGAAGAAGATTTTTGAAAAATACCAACAAATTTTCAATAATTCTAAATTATCTCCCCTTTAAAGAGGGTGTGACCCTTTATTTGAACAAACTTGAATCCCCTTCACCCAGTGATACTTTGTGCCAAGTTTGGTTAAAATCTGCCCAGTGGTTCTGGAGAAGAAGATAAAAATGTGAAAAGTTTACAACAACGAGGACAAATTTTGATCAGAAAAGCTCACTTGAGCTATCAGCTCAGGTGAGCTAAAAACCACAAGCCATTATTATCGTAATGAAATCCATTGGCAAGTGTAATTAATTATTTGATCATCGTTTAACGACAAAACAAAATCAAGAGAAATGATTTACCGTATTTTAGGGAATTTAGGTCGATCCTGTTTACAGGGCGAAGGAACCCGTTTTTAGCAAAAAAGTTTAAAAAAGTATAAATAGGTCGACTTCGATGAATTGGTTGAAAAATTACCGCTACATTAAATGAATAAATGGTTTAAACCAATATCGATATCATAGTAGCCTTTTATCTTAGTTTACAGTTTAAACAAAAGGGAAATAAAATGCATTCCATAAATTTACACATCGTAAGAAAATGTCTGAAATTGCAACAACATTTTTTTAAATCAATTTATTCAGTACGGCCGGATTAATTCTTATAAGATCGTTTGTTTAAATCACTTCCCTGCTATGTGTACAAACCGCATGGTGTTAACCGGGGGATAGTAACCTAGCCTGGGGGCATGAATACGGTAGCACATGCAACCTTGTGTCTTTGTTGTTGGTTGAGTTTAAAACATTAATTAGTTCACCGGAGATTCATTTCACCCGCTTATGTTACCGCTATAAATGTTACTGTTCATCGATCGTCATTGTAATTATTCCTCAAGATTTTTTTATATATCCTACTGTATGGCTTAAACAATGTGTACATAATCATGATAATTGTTCACACCTCTGTGTGACTTTTTACTGTGTTTACAACACATGGGTCAAACTCTGATCTTATCGAAGCCTGCGGGCATGAGTAGCACGTGCCGAGAGTTCAACATGTATTCTATTATAAAAACAAATCGTTTTTTTTTTATTTCAACCCTTATAACAGCAAGTAATAAAGATCGAAAGATGATTCAGTCTGAACGATAGAAGTAAGAAATGCAAGAAGAAATAAATTTATTCACATTTAATTTGTTTTGATAAGTTACTACAAAATATTGATAAAAATTCATACGATTTTTAAACAGAATCCAAGCGGTATTATAGTGAACTCTCATGATTTTATTGGAGGTTTGAATGAATTTTTGCAAAATTTCACATCAAATTAAAAAAAAACATAAATAGGGCGAAGCGATGAATAGGGTGAGGTCCACGTCCCAGAGAAAAAAAGTATCGACCTAAATTTCGAAAAATACGGTAACTGATTAATTATAGTCAAACTCTTTGATTGTTGTTAAATAAACATTGTAAAGAAACATATGTACAGCTGTATGTCGTTTATTGTCATTATCAAGTCGTAAAATGGTCGATGTACAATTTTACATACAAGGGACAGTATGATTTACATGGGCGGTTTTATATATCACTTGACACTTGGTAAAGAAAGAGTTTCTTATACGACAGCAAAGAAGTTGAAGACCATCAAGTATGTAGAGAAGAACTGCAACCGAGCTTAGTGCTTATAAGTAATAATGTTTGCAGATCTAAACCAAAACAAAATCCGGAGAAATTATTTAACTGATTAATAATAGTCATACTCTTTGATTGTTGTTAAATAAACATTGTGAAGAAACATATGTACAGCTGTATGTCGTTTATCGTCATTATCAAGTCCTACAAATGATCGATGTGTTTTAAACAGTGTCTATGTAAAGCAATAACATTTAACGGCATAACTGGACACAAGTTATTCAAGTTAAATAAAACAAGTGGCCAATAGGCCTTACCGGTCACCTGATTACCATAGCCCATACACAAAATGGTCGAGGAGTCTCATAAATGCATTTAATCGAGTTTCATAATGGATTAGAAGATTATAATAATGTAATGACATCCACCTCCCTGCCTGAAATCTTTTGGAAAGGACTCTTAACCCTATACTTTTGCACAAGACTTGAAGCTCTTAACAGAGTGTATGACATACTATAGAAGAGGCACCCAGATTCCATTCAATTTATTTATCCCACGTATGTTAACTTACAAAATAGGTTTTACGTTTATATGTTTTCATAGATAAACTAAAACAAGGTGGCTTGTATACTACTTATTACCTCACTATTAACAAGTCTATTTGTTTATCTTAAAAAAATTAAAAACTGTTTTTGTTTCAAATGATAAAAAATTTGCATAACTATTTTGATCATACAACTTTACAATTACATTGTATTTAATGATTTATTACTAATTATGAACAAGCCAAGGAAGATAACTCCATTATGAAGAAGCAAGGGAAGATAACTCCATTAACTGTTATAATCCTCTTCCCTGAACTCTTTTCAAATGCTTTCACAATATCTTATCAATAACTTTGATGGACAGCTTCATTATTTTTCTATATTCAAAGATTAATTAGTAAATATGAACAAGCTAAGGAAGATAACTCCATTAGGAAGAAGCAAGGGAAAATAACTCCATTAACTGTTTACACCCCCCCTTTTCAACTCTTTCTAAATGCTCTCCAAATGCTAGGTCCTGAACCCTGACTTAAGGGTCATGAATTTCACAATTTAGGTAGAGGAGTTCATAACCATGCATTCAGTTTTTTGCCCACATGTGTGGGAGTAAAGATTTTTAAGATTTAATACATTTTTACTATATGGCTATATTGGCCCCACCCTAAGGCCTAAACCCCTGTCCCAGGGTTCATGAATTTCAAAATTTAGGTAGAAGACTTCATGGACATCATATCCATGCATTTACTTTTTCACAAATATATATGGGAGTATAGAAGAAGATTTACTAAGATTTAATACATTTCTACTATATGGCCATATTGACCCCATCCTAAGGCCTAAACACCTGTCCTAGGGGTCATTAAATTTCACAATTTAGGTAGAAGACTTCATGGATTATCTATGCATTTAGTTTTTCACAAATATATATGGGAGAAGAGAAGATTTTCTAAAATTTAATACATTTTTACTATATGGCCATTTTGGCCCCACCCTTGAGCCTGAACCCCTGACCCAGGGACCATAAATTTCACAATTTTGGTAGAGGGCTTCATGGACATCACATCCATGCATTTAGTTTTTAACAAATATCTATGGGAGTAGAGAAAAAGATTTTCTAAGATTTAATACATTTTTACTATATGGCCATATTGGCCCCACCCTAGAGCCTGAACCCCTGAACCAGAGACCATAAATTTCACAATTTTGGTAAAGGGCTTCATGGACATCATAACCATGTATTTAGTTTTTAACAAATATCTATGGGAGTAGAGAAGAAGATTTTCTAAGATTTAATACATTTTTACTATATGGCCATATTGGCCCCACCCTAGAGCCTGAACCCCTGACCCAGGAGTCATGAATTTTACAATTTTGGTAAGGGCTTTATGGACATCATAACTATGCAATCAGGTTGTGTGGGAGTAGAGAAGAAGATTTTTGTTTGGCTGTTTTTTTGCATATTTGGCCCCACCCTAGGGGTGGTAAAGCCACCAATTTCACAATTTACATTCCTCTTACCATAGAGATGCTTCACACCAACAAGAGGCCAATAGGCCTTAACGGTCACCTGAGTAGCATAACCCATACACAACTTGTCAAGGAGTCTCATATATGCATTTAATTTTTATTCTGGAATAGAAAAATTTTTAATTTGTAATGACGACCACCTCCCTGCCTGAAATCTTTCAAAAAGGACTATTAAACCTATAATTTTAGTGAAAAACTTAAAAGATCATAAAAGAGTGCATGACCTGATATTGAAAAGGTGCAAGACTCTGATAGAAAATAATTTAATAATAATAACAAGGTGGCTATTATTCATGTTTTATCTAAAACAACCTCCCATTCCCCATGGCAGACAGAAACTCTCCCTGTGGGCATTTAAACAAACGGGAAAAAAAACCCAGCTTTATCGATAAAAGCCATCATGAGTTACTCACTTCTCCTGTTCCAGTTTCTGAATATTCAACATTCGTTGAGAATCACCATCTGGCATATATACCAAAATCATTTTACCTTTATATCAGTGATTTTAGTTAGCCAATTATTACTTTACTATTAACAAGTCTATTTGTTTATTTTGAAAGTTCAAAAACTGTTTTTGTTTCAAATGATAAAAAGCCTTGCATAACTCTTTTTATCATACAACTTCTTTATAATTACATTATATTCAATGATTAATTACTAAATATGAACAACCAAAGAAAAAAAATAACTCCATTAGGAAGAAGCAAGGGAAAACAAGATGTAATTATAATCGGGGCGATTATAAAGTCTACCAAATGAACGAGGCTATCATATAGAGTAGGGATGACCCACAAAGTTTCATCATGTTTCCAGGGGTCCTTTACTATATATCAGATAAACTAACATGACCCAAGGAACAAGAATCTATGTGGTTTAGGGGTGGGGATATTAACCGTTTTCAAGATATTCTGGCACTACCTGTTTGAGGGGGGTCAGGACCACCCCCAGGGCCCATGACCTACATATCATATGATGCCCCTTGACACAAAGAACAAGAATATATATGGTTTAGGGGTGGGGATCTCAACCGTTTTCAAGTTATTTGTGCACTTCCTGTTTGAGGGGGGTCAGGACTATCCCTGGGGCCCATGACCTACATACTATTTGATGCCCCTTGACACAAGGAAGAAGAATATATATGGTTTAGGGGTGGGGTTTTTAACTGTTTTCAAGATATTTGGGTCCTTCCTGTTTGAGGGGGGTCAGGACCACCCTTGAGGTCCATGACCTACATACCATTTGATGGCCCTTAACACAAGGAACAAGAATATATATGGTTTAGGGGTGGGGATATTAACCGTTTTCAAGATATTTGTGCACTTCCTGTTTGAGGTGGGACAGGACCACCCCCGGGGCCCATGACCTACATACTATTTGATGCCACATCATATCCATGCCTTTAGTTTTTCACAAATATATATGGGAGTAGAGAAGAAGATTTTCTAAGATTTAATACATTTTTACTATATGGCCATATTGGCCCCACCCTAGGGCCTAAACCCCTGTCCCAGGGGTCATAAATTTTACAATTTAGGTAGAAGACTTCATGTACATCATATCCAGGCCTTTAGTTTTTCACAAATATATATGGGAGTAGAGAAGAAGATTTTCTAAAATTTAATACATTTCTACTATATGGCCATATTGACCCCATCCTAAGGCCTAAACACCTGTCCTAGGGGTCATAAATTTCACAATTTAGGTAGAAGACTTCATGGATTATCTATGCATTTAGTTTTTCACAAATATATATGGGAGAAGAGAAGATTTTCTAAGATTGAATACATTTTTACTAATGGCCATATTGGCCCCACCCTAGTGCCTAAACACCTGTCCCACAATTTAGGTAGAAGACTTCATGTACATTATATCCAGGCCTTTAGTTTTTCACAAATATATATGGGAGTAGAGAAGAAGATTTTCTAAATTTAATACATTTTTACTATACGCGGCCTGAATTAAAGTGGGGTAAAATTTTGGTCCTGTGTACAACATGCACCCACCACTTTTGATCAAATTTTGGCTGAAAAAAGTGTGTGTTAAACACACGACTTTACGGTAGTTTCTTTCCCAATATTGTCACCTAGCAGCGTAGCCCAGTGGGTTAGAGGGCTTGCTTCAAATCTGTAAGTCATGAGATCGAATCCCGCTGGGGTTTTTACAATTTTTACCTCTCCAAATATTTTTAAAAGCTATTTTTTGGCTAAAAATTGTAAAATTCTATACCGGTGAAAGTATTCTAATTATAATGTACCTTAATCCACATTAGTATCGACAGATGTCCCATACCACATTAAGAATCAAAGGGCATTTTTTTCCTGGTATCTTGATAACATATGTCTGCCATTTTCTGGTTAACACAAGTCATACCTGTATATATATATGTGTGTGTGATTTTGTACTTACAATGAATTTGAGTGGCTGACAGTGGCCACTTTAGTCGACGCCCACTTCAACACAGCATAGGACTGTAGTAGAGAACTGGTCCTAGGGATCATGTCATAAAGGGTCTCACTAACTTCAGGGGTTATTCCATCCTTATAAAGTCAGAAATACAATAACAAAAATATTTATTTTTACAAAGCATATTCATTCATCCTACTCCATTCATGAGCATCATAATGATTACATTTATGGTAGATGTGTATTGGGGGTGTCAGTATCACCATTTAAGGACATGACTTTTAAAAAAAAAAGAACTGAGCAAACACCCCCCCCCAAAAAAACAAGTCTTTAAACTTGGTTTGGGAGACTTAATTATGTATATTCTAAAGTTATATACTCATTATCAATGCAGGATTGATGTGTTTAATTTTCTAATCTGATAATTTACTGATGACATTAATGGTATGTTTCTAAATAATGGCTGTGGCATTTCTTCAATCTCATCTACAATGAATTGTGTGAACTGTGATTACCCGGTCTCCGAGGCTGATGGTTGAGGTCAGGAACACCAGGAGATCCCGGAGAACTCGGAACCCAGTGTCTGACATCTGATGGAGAGTCGTGGTCAGGAAATCAATGGCCGAGTTACTGGTCAAAATCTGTCCACCTATCAGCTGCTGCTCACTCTCCATATCTACAGGTACATGTATCAGGTCAATGCAAATCATGTTCAAACCATGTGGCCAATACATTGTATAACAACAAGACACATACCTGGTATGCTAAACTGCAAGTAATTAAATCTACTTGTGTGGATTACTTAGGCTTA